>CAXIVR010000014.1:38765831-39095831 GCA_964035755.1 Teleogryllus oceanicus
ACAGGATCTGAACAGGTGGGATAGAATAGAGAAGCGTCGAATCAGTAAAAATGCAATAGAATGTTCAAGAAGATCTCGTCCTATAGAATACTGTATGATGAAATGTCTTTGAGACCTTTTGCCTCAAAATTTACATTTATAAGGTCCTAAAATGCTTCATTTAGGAGTTATTTAACGATATAGATTCAAACATTCGATCCCGTGTAACGGGTTGCATTTGACATGAATATTTAGATAGGTTTTTTAAACAAATACTTCATATTTTTAAAGTGAAAGTGCAATTCATCACGTCTTCGTAAAATTCTCTTCCTTTAGAGACCATACTTATAAAGATTGATTGCATTTGAGGGCAGCAAAAGTTATGTATGCTATTGAAATAATATAGGAGATGATAGTAAGATTGGTCATGTACATTTTTGTATGTTTGTATACTCAAACTTTCACAACTGTAATCCGATTTAAATAATTATTTTTACTTTAAAGGACATGATCTTACGAAGGTGCCTTGGTAAGGTAATTGTTTACGATTATTTACGATGGTGCCGTCGTGGTGTAAGTATATTCTGCTAAAACGTAACGCACAAATTTTTAATGCAAACTTTAGCAATTAATTACAATATTTTTCGCAATATTAACTTTTTTTTTGAAAATAAAACTTTATGGGTTTATGAAGTATTTCATTCATTTTTCCGAAAAGAATCGGGAATTAAATTTTAAGAAAATTCCACCAGATATGGCTTCAAATAAGAAATTCGTTTGAACGTGGAAGAATCGTTCACTTCTGATACAGCTTTATTCTTCCGTTTGCTTCTGATACTTGCAAATTACATTGTTTCATAAACGATTACGGTTGAAGAAATAAATTACATTTTTTGGAACTTCCTGGCCACTATGACCAGCATGAACCGTTATTTCATGGGAGGTGCTTCCTCCAGTTAAGCCAGTGTAATTTTCTCCTCTGTCGCTTCCGGACGTCACACCATGACGGCAAGCAACAGGCCCCGGCCATGACAAGTAAGGGTGTGGAACAGTAGCCGCAGCAACACTCGGACGGCCCGTCGCCGGCGGCGCTGGGCGAGGCGCACCCGACGCCGGACCGGGGCGTTGGGCGACGCGTCGCCACGCGACGCACGGTGGGGAAAAAGTTCGGGCTAACAGGCCAAAAGTCTTAGAGCCCCTTCACACTGAGCCACTCAGAAGCGCTTCGGAAGTGACATTCGTTTGATGTGAAATAAAGGTACATTTTATTGCACGGCGATTGATTCGGTGATAATATCAATGAAGGATGCACAAATACAGTAATTATAAACGCTTCGAGAGCGATTCGTTAGTCGTGAAATAAAGTTAATTTTTAATCGATGGCAAGAAACTCACGTTTTCCAAATTAACATCAATAAGTGCAGCAATATGTACAAGTGTGTTTGCAGAATTTCGTTTTGAAGATCACCTCACCGATCCATTCAGCAGCTTCCGCTTCCATGTGACGTTGTTGATGGCACATAAATTGGCCCCGCGCGAACGGTTCCCGTCACCAGCTGCGCAGTTACGCTTCCGCGCCTCGCCAGCAGCACAGAGTAAGAAATGGCAGCCTTCACACTAGGCCATTCGAAATGCTATTGAGGATTTCTGTTAACATCTCTGGCACAGGTGCCCAAAACGATCATTCACGAATCTCTCCTTTCCCATGTGAGTGGCGCTGGTCAGTGGCTGAGTGTGAAGGGGTCCGGCCCTTTTCGGGAGCGCTGCTAAGTGGCTCCGTGAGAAGGCGACTTAGGCCACCGAGAAGCACCGGGCCTCTTCACACACAGCCATCGACCAGCGCCACTGAGCGCGAGAAATGAAGGATCCATTGATTGATTGATTGATTGATAGAGATTCCGGGCGCGTCAACTACTGAGGTCATTAGTCTCGTAAGTGCAGTGCATGCTTTTCAACGGGGCGTGGCTGTGATCTTTCCCCACTGGATGGTAAGATCCGGCCTGGACACCATCCCACTGGATGGTGAGACCTACCGTCCACTAGCGGGGTTTCCCTCACCAGGTATCTCCCACCAGAGGATCACCGCTCCAGCTTGGACAAGTTCTAAGTCTCCGACCGGTCTCCCGGCATGTGTGGTAGTGTGTGTGTGTGTAAAAGTAGAACAAGGAAAAGGAAGGAATGATCGTGCGCGATACGTGGCCCGTTTGTTAGGGTACTGCTCGGGCATTCGACTACTGTTGATCGAAGAAACCACAGAAAACTATCGATCAGGGCAGTCAGTCGCTAGAAATCAACTCCAGACAGCGATTCGACCTAGCTATGTGTCTAGTATTGAAAATCCAACCACCGTCAGGACTCAACTCCAAGACCTCCCGGTCAGAGGCATAGCAGTGACAGTCGAAAATTTTGCCACAATATGCATTTTGCAACCTATATGAATTTCGACCACTTCTTACCGGGAGCGGTGGCTCCGTGCATCAACTGATGCAGAGCCTCTCACCGGGAGGTCCTAGGTTCAAGTCCTGACGGCGGCAGGATTTTCGATACTAGCTTTTCAGCTAGGTGGAATTCAGTCGCTGTCTGGAGGAGAATTCTAGCGGCCGGCTGCTCTGATCGGTAGTGTTCCGTGGATTCTCCGATCAACACCAGGCGAATGCTAGAGCAGTACTCTAACAAACGAGCCACGGGCCGCGCACGATCTTTCTTTCCTCTTCCTGGTCCTATCCTCTACCCTTACACACACCTATCCCCATACACGTCCTATCCTCTCCTCTTACACTAACACGCACTACACTACCACATCTTCCAGGAGACCGGTCGGGAGCTTCGAGCTTGTCCCGGCTGGGGCGATGCCGCGCTGGTGGGAGAGTCCTGGTTCGGGGGATACCCCACTAGCCTACAGTAGGTCGGCGCCGGATCTCGCCATCCAGCCAGGGAAGGTCACCGCCATCTCCCGAGAAAAAACATGTACTACACTAAGGGGACTAATGACCAAAGCAATTGACGCGCCCGGAAACACGAAAAACTCAATCAATCAATCGACCACGTCTTCGGGCATTTGGCCCCACTGTGTGCGGCCGGCAGGTGTCGAGAGCGCGGAGGGCGGCGCCGGCGACGCATCCACGTGCGCCGAGCAGCGCCGCGCGCCCTAACGAGGGTTGATCAAAGCGCGGCGCCACGGGCGCGCGCTCGTCGCAGGGCGGAGCGACGCCGCTGCCTGCGTAGAGCGCCGCCGGTGCGTGTTGGGGCGCCTCCCTCCTTGCTTCGTGCTTGCCCCCTTCCGGCTTCCTACCGGGAGCGGTAACTCAGTTCATCAACTGATGCCACTGCAGCGCCTCTGACCGGGAGGTCCTAGGTTCGAGTCCTGACGGCGGCGGGATTTTCGACACTACCTTTTCAGCTTGGTCGAATTCAGTCGCTGTCTGGAGGAGAATTCTAGAGGCCGGCTGCTCTGATCGGTAGTTTTCCGTGTTTCCTCCGATAAACACCAGGCGAACGCCGGAGCAATACCCTTCCAAACGGCCCACGGGCCGCGTGCGATCTGTCCTTCCCCATCCTTGTCCTATCATCTCCCCTTACGCACTCACACTAACATGCACTACACTACCACATATTCCGGGAGACCGGTCGGGAGTTTAGAGCTCGTCCCGAGTGGGGCGGTGCCCCGCTGGTGGGAGAGTCCCGGTTAGGGGGAAACCCCACTAGCCGACGGTAGGTCGGTGCCGGATCTCGCCATTCACCGAGGGGAAAAATCACCGCCATCTCCCGAGAAAAAGCATGCACTACACTAACGGCACTAATGACCGAAGCAGTTGTCAGTCCCGGAAACACGAAAAAATCAATCAAACTTTCGGTTTCCACGATCGTCGCTGCGTCGAACGAGGGGCGTGTTTTCTTGAAAACCGCTTATGTAATTAAGCACGCCCCTCTTAGCTTGGTCTTTTCATTTACCAATTACTGTCCAACGTGTGATTTATCACTCACCAAATACTCTTCGGAATGTTTTTGCTTCTTCTAAATCAGATGCAAAGTCTAACGGTTTTGAATTGAATTGAATTGATGTCTTATTTTACGTGGTAATGATCAGGTCATGAGGCCTGCTCTTTCGTCTGACCACGCAAATTTCGCTACGCCTCTTTCACCAACGGATTTGCTACTTCTGCTAGTTCGTATAATCTGCAGTTGATACTTTGGAGCGAACTATTGGTATAATTTAGCAACATAACAAAGTTAAGCTCTAAAAATTCCATGTACTTGCTACCAGAGTGCTCCATCGCTCACGGACGCGACAAAGGGCGAGCGCGGTGCGCATTAAATTATGTCGGGCATTAATGTATTAATGAGACAAAGTTTTAATTTTTTTAAGATAAATTTTTAGAAATTTATCTCGGAACTTGCATAGCGAGAGACGATACAATACACGTACTTTCGCAGCCAGAATCTCATTGCGGTTACAATCGGGGACTCGCATAAAGTATTTACACTTGGATATACGCTTAGGGTGATGACGCAAATTACATATTTTCTATTCTTAATGCCGACGAACATGGAGAAAGAGATAAAGTGGATGGTAGGAGAAACGGGAGTTCCCTGACATACCCTCCTGCCGCAAAGCTAAATTCGAGATGGATAGCTCGGAATTTGAACTACGATTACCAGAAGTGTAAAGACAGCGCGCTACGAATCGCTACTATGTGACTCCAAAATATTCGAGAAAAGGGTTCCAGCTCAATAAGTCTGAGGACAGAACTAATAACCAGTAGGCTCAATGTAACACGAAGTATTGCGCCATAGGTCTAATGCGACAGGTCTACGACACAAAAAATACAATATCACAAGAGGTCTCAAATTATAATGCACAACTACACAGGTGTAATAGGCACCGGCCAATGGGTACAAAGTATTCATTTCTTCATTGTTCAGCGAATTATGCCTTAAATTCAAAGTTCACATTTCAACAATATCGATTTAATTCCCAATAAGAGAGTTGTTTCGTAGTAATTTTAATTTATAAATTTCAAGGAAAACGAATACCTACTCCAGCACATCGTGAAGTGTTAATAGGATTTTAGTACACCACAACTACGCTTACCGTTTTGGAATTAAAAACTCTACCGTTAACCTGGGGTTTGTGGTCTCCCTCAATCATAGCTTCATTTACAACGGTATATACCGTGCACCGCTGAATCAGAAACACACGGAGGAGCTACTAATGAGCTAGTAATGAGACACAGAGGAGCTGCATCCGACCACACAGAGAGAAGCTAGAAATGCAACTTGTATCAAAAACATATACGACGTTGAACTGCGGTCTTTACGCTAGAAATAAAAATTCCAGGTTCCACCAGTAAGTTTTACGCCAGACACATTCAAAAATGCAGACTGACTATTTTTCTTATTATATACGTCATGGAGTTATTGAATTAGCCTTACCACTTTACATTGTGGTTTCAATCTAGAAACTATTCCACTTGTGAAATTAAAAACAATAGTGGTTAACTATACATACAAAATGCCACAATTAGGGCGGTGTATCTCAAAAAGGTTATGGGTTTTTTCTATCTGATTTTTCTTACTTCTCACTACCTGGACAATCATAATCTGTGACTCACCTATCTTATGAGGCGATATGTCGTCGATAGCTATGTCGATGTCCAATAAACTGCGTATGTACTATAATATAATATCTGATTTTAACACAGCTTTCAGTTATTTTCAATATTTGGTGCTTTTGGAAACTCTGGGAAATAATTTCATTCGTGGAATAATCCTATTTAATATCACTCTTGCTGTGGAAATTCTCAGATAAATCCACTCCTAGCTTTGAGAGTCAGAAATTTATCGACAATTTCCAAAGTACTCGTGGTTTTATTTATGATAACAATACATTGACATAATAATAACGTGGAATACATTACATTACGTAATTCTGTTACAACAAAATATATTAGACATTCATGTCTGCTGGACCATCTTTTACTAAAAGCTTTTAATAATAAGACCTTTTTTATTAGACGTGTTTTCGTAGATATTCAGTCATTAGACTTTAAAAAATAGAATTTCTGTTATTAGATTTAATACCTTTATACCCAACGACCTCTGAGAAAAGGTTTTTAAATATATTTTGTTTTTTAATATATTTTCCACAATCGTGTTTGAATAATTGAGTAAAGTTAAAGAAAATATGAAAGATTTGGTCCGTTAAGTATATTGTTTCGTACAAACAATTTTCCGTTTTCTCATGCAAATAAAACGTCAATCACTTTTGAATTACTATTATGCAAATATTATTTACGATCCTTGTCCGTCAATAATATATTAACTGGGTCTACACCAGTAGAATTTGCGATGTTGAAAATAAAAAAGTTAATTAAAAATTCAACTTTTTATTGCTTTTTAAGTTAAACGAAAAAGAAGTGAAGTAATTCCATTACATAACTCCATTTAAAATATCTTACGAGGTAAATTACAGTAATTTATATTTCATTCAGATATGAATTTTAATTATCGCGATAGTATTAATTTTATATTGAACACGATTATAAATAAAGAATAAAAGAGCATATTATCGAATGAACGAATCTGAGTGTATACATTTACGATCACAACTTTCTTATGTTCATTTTATTCGGACTTATAATTATCTGATCCCCCAAGATGTCTTTGCAAAACAACAGTGCATAACCATTTATCCTTTCACGAGTGTTTTGTAAAGGTAAACAAGTCAGGAAACTGACAGGTAGTAATTAAGTAAATTTCTATTAAGATTCAATCAACAGTTTTCTAATTGAAAGCAAATTGATTTTCTGAGAAGCAAAGAGACGTGAATCAAACTAGTAATGTTCTAATATTGCACAACGCCATAAGTGGATAAAACTTGCCATCAATTATGGCCAGATTTACCTGTCGTTAGTTTACATTTTGAATCTCTTTAATGTAGAACACATTATTTTACTCAACAAGCAATTATGTGTCGGTATTCAAGTGCAATATGAGGATTCTTAATTAGAATGTTGAATAAAATTTTCAGGGGCAAAATTATAGGCTTGATGGCAGCCAAATGCATATTACAAAAATCATATTACAAATAACACAATCAGGGAGCATCATTTACAACTGCACACATTATCTAGATTTCTAACGAAAATTTGGATAAAGAAGAGTCGAATATCACTAGCGAGCAAGGTTAATCCGTTTCTTCCGCATCTTCAAGAACTCGAAATTACGGTACAACTTTGACTAAGGGAAAGTGTGTATCGAAGGACTTCCATTTACGAATAAGGCATCTATAGTAGCGTCTTGCTAGCAAAAACTTACGAAAAGATCTCTTACTTGAATGCGTACTGTCTAGTTCTACTTCGCACTTTCTCCTTGTTTCCGCTCTTGAACGGTTTTACCGCAGGCATATTCCGTCAATATCAACCCTAATTTGGTTTCTACACAGGTTGACAAGCAGCTCGAAAAAAGTTTTCTTGGGCGCGTGAACGGCGTCCAGCCAAATTTTAAAAGCATTACGCTTCAGGGCTTACACCGCCTTGGGTTGTGTCCACTCCCATTCTCATCGCCCCAGCGCCCGCCCGCCCGCCCGCCCGCCCGCCCACCCTCGCGCAGCCTGCCCACCCTCGCGCAGCCTGCCCGCCCTATCCTCGCCCTCCCATCCAACCTACTGTCCGCTCGCCCCCAACCCCCGCATGCCGACCCGCCGCCCGTCCCCCACCGCCCGCCCTATCCTCCCCTCCCGTCCTACAGCCGCCCGCCCGCCCACCCGACGTATCCCCCGCCTACTGCGCGCCCGCCCGCCCCCCGTCTTCGGAACAGACGCCTGATTACAAATCTCCAGCGTCGTTTCCGGTGCATTAACGAAATAAACTCGGACGCGCGAGCCGCACCGCGCCACGCCGCGCCGACTAACCCATTTTCCCTTTAATATGCTAAAGAGGGGCCACATTTTTCCGCTGTAGACCAGGCGTTGTGGAAAAAAAACCAACGGGTTATTTGATGGAACCAGCGACGTTTTTCAAAAATTTCAGTATACGGCCAGCATTAATCGCTCTATTTTTAGCGTAATGGTCGCTTTTAAGAGGACATGAGCTCGAAATACGGTCGATTTTGGCCGGCTACGTCGACGCGAACGCCGAGTCTCAAGAATATAAATGTCATCTGTACAGTTCACAATTACGAGATTGAAGCTGTTCAATCTGTGTTGCAACAGTTTATTAAAATAACGACATGAAAGCACAGTCATTATATGCAATTTAACGATTATCTACTCCGTCTATTAGTGCGGTTACTGCTGAAATTAATTTGCCAGTGCGGACGAAATATCACAGCCATCGCGCGCTTCCACCACCGTAGCTGACAACTCAATCTTCGCCCTCGAGAAAAACGCTGCTGCCCGATGGGGCCCGGGAACACACACGGAGCGAGCTCCTCGGCGGAGACTGAATTAAAGAATCATTAACATGCGTGATAAAATGCTCTCCCAGGCTGCGGCGGCCACACGCAGACCCCAAAGGTTTTCAATTGTTTTTACGTCCGTTGCTTTAAAATACGTAAAAGATTTGAATATTCAGTAAAGAAATAATTTTCTCCACATATCTCCATATTTATTTAATAGTGTGTGATAATGTTATGCGTAGAACTTCTCATATTCATTCATACGTATGTGGGTACTTGGGACAAATGCAAGAAATATAAAGCTATATTTCATAAAAGCATTAAATGACACTACTTTTTACTACAGAGAATAATTGACCACATCAAATGACAAGTATCTTTATGATAGTTTTTATTTAGTCATTTAAATCTTACCATTTTATATATCCTTCAGGTTGGTTCATATTCTTTAAGAAATAATACTATTACCAAACCCATTCAACAGAATTTGTACAACTATATATAAGCAATAATAGTTACTAATAAAATAAGTTACCTTATGATAGTTTACATGTTCATCATTCAATATCGACGAGAGCAATATCATTTAATTTCGTAATATATTAATCAACGTCTAGACACTGAATGTCTTTGTTTCGACTATAACGACTTCCGTTTGTATTATTGATTTTCTTTTAGTATCAAGCATTGCAAAATGTTAACATTAACGTTTACAATAAATATTCTGTGTTCAACTTAAAGCTGCTTGTACCAAGTACGGTAAAACGGTTAAATGTTAATAATTGGAATGATTGAAGGCGTTGTCATTGTCAACAATAGTATGACAACGCCTTCAATCATTCCAATTATGTAAATGTCAACTACACCTCACCACTGAATCAATAAATGTTAATAATTTTATGATAGCAGTTACGTTTAAAAATTACATCCTCTTGTTAAAAATAATGAATAAATAATGACAATAATAATAATAATAATAATAATAATAATAATAATAATAATAATTAACTTCTATAAATGAGCACACGTTTAGTGGTAGTTAAGCAAAGTGCAAAGGGCAAAACTACAAGTGTTATCATGAATCTACAAAAGCACGCGTTTCATTACGTCAGTCGAGCAGGTCCGTTCTTCAGCGTTCGCTGTCAGCGCTCCGTGGCAGATAAAAGTAATAATGCCATCTGTGTGACGGAAGAGAGCAATACTGATTGAAATTTTTGGTCGAACATTGTGACTTAGCAGCAGAGGAACGAGGACCTGCACATTTCATACAACGTGGCATGGGGATGGCGATGCACCTCCGGCAGAGCCAACTCCGGATATGAGTTACGTACGCTTTCCACTAAAACCGGCTGAGTTAGGTCATATCCAACATTGCCGTCTTCTCCGCAGCGACTCTGACCGGGAGGATCTAGGGTTCGAGTCCCGACGGTGGCGGATTTTTAACTCAAGCTGAATAGCAGGAACGAATTCAGCCGCTGGCTGGAGGAGAATTCTAGCAGCCGGCTATCCTGATCGGTAGTTTTCCGTGCTTTCTCCTGTCAGTACGAACATCGGAGCAGTACCTAACAAACGGGTCACGATCCGCGCGCAATCTGTCCTTCTTCTTCCTTGCCCTATCGTCTCTGCTTACTTACACGCACTACATTACCACTCATGATTGTGACCAGTAGGGAGCTCGTCCCGTCTGGGGCAAGGCCCAACTGGAGTAGATACGTAGAGTAGGAAATCGACGTGGAGTCGGCGCCGACACTCACCGTCCAGCGGGAGAACACCACCACTTCCCAGAATAAAACATACACTACATTTACGGGACAAACGGCGATTGCCGTTGACGTGCTCGTAAACTAATCCATCCAACAAGCAATTCACTCGACAATGGCCTGAAGTTGGCGATGCAGCTAGAGGTGACTCTGGGTATGAGTTATGCACGGTCCTCACCTCGAAGCCTCGCACGAGAAGACCAGTTTTCAGCCTGCAGTAGTTGTCGGAGGTATTTCATACGGCGAGGCGTCAAGAAAAACATATTGTGTACCCGCGCCGCGCGGTTCAATGACTCCGAATCATTCCGGAGAAACGTCGTGTTAGCTGGCGTCCATTCATTACGCGCCGCCTCGATAATTACAGGCCACGGTGGCGGCGGCGCACGGTGGTTTGAAGCACGCAAGGAGTGGGCAATTTTTTTTTTTTTTTTTTTTTTTTGAAAGGACAAATTTAACTATTCAAAGAAATCTGAAATAAAAGTCACCGATGTTTCTCGTTCCAAATTTCCTTGCTTTTCTATTGTTTTCAGGCGCTACCAATACAAGTAATTTTTAGGAAAATGGATGGTTACAAATTCATCCAATTTTAAAACCCTCATATCCCAGTATTTTATATCTATTATTCTTATAAATAAATCATAATTATTACTTGCACATTTGTGGAAAATAAGTTTTAAAAGTTAAGACTTATAAGCATTTTTCTTTAATATAACGTATTTGTACTACAGGAAGCAAAACGATGTGAAGATTGGTATTATAAGTCCCGCCAACGTCGCTTAGTGTAGTTTTAGATTAAAAAACATTATCTTTCTTCTCCATCTCTCTCTCTCTCTCTCTCTCTCTCTCTCTCTCTCTCTCTCTTTCACTCTCTTTCCCTATATCCCCCCTCTCTCTTTCGATAGCGTTGCAGGTCAGCCCAGTCTGCCATCCGCGTTCTCCGAATAGCACAGTTTTTTCGGGATGATAAATGGATCATATGGCGAAGGAGGATAAAGTCATTTACCGACCCAGAGAACGAGAATTGGAACAGGAAGAGAAATGAAGGATTATGCGCAATCTGTAGTTCGTTGATTAATGCAATACGTCGTAATCTGTCTGGAACTAATCGCAGGAAACAACGGATAACAGGTCACCAAAACTCCGATCGAAGAGACAGTAATAGACTTTGATTCATCTATTTAGCTGGAGTACAAAATCCACCACGGCCACGATTCTAACCTAAAGCCCCCGATCAGAACACTGCAGTTCAAAAATAATTTCACAAAAAAACTGTTTTGACCACTTTTTCCCCAATTCCGAACCATCGTGCGGTGGCGGAGAGCGGGAACGTAAGAAACGGGCAGAAAATACCTGAATACTTAATTCACTTTCCGGCAGCCGACACACCTGGTGAAAGCCACCGCGGGCCGATTATGCGGGGAGGGTTTGACGCCTTGTAGGTTTCGCGTGTTTCGGCGCGATGCGACCGGCGGCGGCGGTGGCGGCGGAGGCGGCGGCGAAGGCGGCGGCGGCGGCGGCGGCGGCCATCCGCCGTCGGGGACGGACACGCGCGGTGGCGATTACGAAATCAAACACTCGTCAGGGGGCGTCAAGTGCTCGTTATTCACACCTGTCTTTTTGTGCGCGGAGAGAAACGGCCGGGCGCTTGCATTATACATGCGGCTGAGGAAAAGAGGGGGCGTGGCTCTTTAAGGTGGTGGGTTGCACCGGAGCGCTATCACAGGCTGCTGGGCATCGCTGGGGTAGTCGACGCTCTCACAGACCACTGGCCACTCATTATAGTAGTTTATGCAATTAGTTTATAATGTTAAGCTTTATTGCATGAGTACATGTTTGAAAACGAGCGACGTTAGGAGCGAGTTTTCAAATTTGTACGAATGCAATAAAGCAACATTATGAACGAGTTGCATACGCTATTTTTTTGTATAACAGCATTATAAATTTACAAGAGAATCAAACTTAATTTCGCGAAACAACTTTCTTCTGACGTCTCGGGTGCTTGACATCCAACGCCCTCTGGAAATCAAATTCAAGAAGGCATTGTTGACATCCGGGCGAGAAAACGGTTGTCAGCTGTTCCGTCTTCTTCTACCTCCCAACGATTCTCTCGCTACTATTGGCTGAATGTGTGATGACGTCATGTCGCGTGCGATAAAATACTGGATTATGCACGATTCGGGGTATCGAAAAGGGTCGTTTATAATGATGATATACAAAAAACGAATTTTCTACGACGAGATGATAGTTAAGCAATTCAGTAGATGCTGATGGATTATGGTATATCTAGAGAGTTCGATGTCATATTAATGCATTTTGGGGTTTGATCAATGACTTATCGTTGCAAAAAAGCTACAGAGAACAAACTGCTAGGTATTTATTGTTTTCGGGACTGATAGGCGTGCCGTGGGCCGATGCAAAATAAAACAAATTTCAATTCGACTACGGCCTGTCAGAATGGATGGCAATACTAATATTGTGGACTACTTTGAAAACCTGTGGTGGTTCATAAATTATTTATATTTTACGAACCAACGCTTTTATGAACGTTTTATAATTTTACCAAATCACATTGAAAATTCAAAATCGCATTTGAGCAACTCACCTATCAATCCATTATATTCGTAAATGAAAAAAAAGTAAATGTTAAATTTAAGAAAATAAAAAAGATGTGTTTTTCCTATGGTTTTACTAGTGTGTACCCCTCTTACTTCCAATATCACGGTTCAAACCCGATCGTTCGCATGCAACGTGGTGTAAGTAGTTAGGTCATGTCAAATTTTCCGCTCTCCGCCATCATGGCAAATTTTCAGATGGTCTTTGTTTTCTTGCACTGCACTAATCTCCAGTCACATAATAAGACCATTCATTCCACGTGGCAAACCCGCAACTCACAGATAATAAAATCATATTCACCTTCGAACAGAACGAATCATCTCTCGAAGAATTCCAAAGGGGAAGAAGAAGTCGAAAGGCAAGAAGAAGAAGAAGAAGAAAACCACGATTTTCCTTCGGATTTTGAGAGCAACTAATCCAGACAAAAATTATCAGATCCGCCATCTCACAGGAACAATTATTTTTCGAAAAAACTTCAAAAGGGGAAGAAGAAGAAGAAGAAAAAGACTAAAGGAGCTAAGTCGGTCGGCTCCGGTTACAGTGAAATTCTGAAAACTAACGTTTTTGGTTCACGGTATCAGAGGTTTACCATATCCGACGATGTTAAAATTAAATATAATTTTTCCAAAACGATTGATTTTATTAATATAGAGATACAGCAAAATTTATTAACAGCACGAACGGAAATTTCAATATCTGTTTTTGAACTTAAAAAAAATCAATTTTTTGTGTTCTAACTTCAAAACCTGTATTTGGCAGAGAATTTATATGCCACAAAGGTGAGCTTTGACGGCCCAGGCCAAGAATGAATTTTAGAGAAGTATTATCATGGTAACGTCAAGTAAAAAAGACAATTTACAAATGACTGTTGACACTTAGGCAAAGAATATTTATTAGTTTTTGACTATAGAATATTTTTAACTTATTTATTGTTAACATTTAAATTAAAAACACAAATTTATATATTCTGAAATATTGTACTTGGAACTGTTACGTCTTCTGGGCATTGGCACTCCAGGTAGGACTTTTAACAGGAATTCGAAGTAGTATTTTATACCTAGAATTGACTTTCGCATTGAATATTTGCTTCATAATGTTGACGGTTTCACCGTCTGAGACTATTGTACAAGATAGTTATCTTACCCAATTCAATTAGCTTACTTATGAAAGTGTAATAAATTTTCATAGAGATAAGTCAGCATAGTTGTTTCATATACCACAGTGACATGTTTCTCTCTTTTCCATTTTAAAAAGAGTTCATACTCTCATTCGTATGAATCCTTTGATTTTTTTTAAAGTAAACTTTTAGTAGCAGCTTCAGCTTCCTCAATTTTTATCTCTTGGATATCGAACTCTATACTTACAAAACAAATCGCCAAAACCAGCAGCACATTATACACGATTTATAAATTGTGGCAGAACTTCAGAGGCGATAATGTAGAAGAACATATGCTTCTATACGACGAAACCGCATGATATAAATGAGATCTCTCTAAAAATTCAAACCTAAAATTGAAAGGTGAGTATATAAACAAAAATGTATGCACCTCTGTCGAAATTGGATGATTTTGGGCTTTGTCAGTTTAGCAACCTCAGCTCCGCTTCGTCTCATCGAAAATCAATAATTTTCGGCCTTGATACACAAATCACTATAGATTCAATTGTTTGCTTCCAACGTTATTCAGTAGTAATTCCTCTAGATCCTTCTTCAGAGTTCGAGCTCTCTTCATTCTTGATTCTGCATTGCCCTCTTTCTTTAAGTATCGTAATGCAGTCTTGACACCTTCCAATGCCTCTTTCACTGTTAGAACACCGTCGAACTCTCCTTTTCATCGCCTAATAACATAAGAGATCCTACTAATTTCAAAGACTTACTTCCTACGTTCACTATAACCGCATCCTCTTATGCTTATTTGTAATGTAAGAGAAACGGGACCAGTTGCTTTAGTTCACTATAACCGAGAGTTCACTATATCCGAGTTCACTATATCCGAGTTCACTATATCCGAGTTCTCTATAACCGAGTTCTCTATATCCGAGTTCTCTATATCCGAGTTCTCTATATCCGAGTTCTCTATATCCGAGTTCTCTATATCCGAGTTCTCTATATCCGAGTTCTCTATATCCGAGTTCTCTATATCCGAGTTCACTATATCCGAGTTCACTATATCCGATTTCACTATATCCGATTTCACTATATCCGAGTTCACTATATCCGAGTTCACTATATCCGAGTTCACTATATCCGAGTTCACTACAACCGGTGCCGACTGTATGCATTTGTTTTAAACCCGCGGTCTAACTCCCACAGACGTCGCGGGCGTCGCGCTTCCGCGAGGGGGCGGCGTCTTCCGCTTTGAGCGCAGCCCGATCGCGCACCCGATCGCCCGCCGCCCCCCCCCTCGGGCGACGCCTCGCGCGCGCTCACGAGCCCAGAACGGCCCCGCCGCGCCCCCGCCCTGGCCCCTCCTGAGCGAACACCGCGAGACGAAGCGCAACAGACCAAATAGTAGAAGAATGGCGTCACTCACGGCGACATCGCCGCTCGTGCCTCTGTCATTTTGCATGTTCCTCTCAAGTGAATCTCCCCCGATGTCGTTTGTTGTTATTAATGTAGCATGTCAAGTTTTCTATTATCACATGCAACCTTTGCCGGTTTTTATTCACGATGTTACTGCTTTTATTCAATTTCCCAGAAAAGGAACAAAATGCTCTTTCACTTGAAAGTAGGATTTTTCGTACAAGTGTATCAAGAAAAGATTCACCAATGGTAACTAGCGTTTACAAAATAACATCAGATATCTTCAAATATACTGAAAAATGTTGAAAAATGAAAAAGTATATTCAGAGCAACCTTTTTACTACAGTTTTGCTAGCCGAAGTCCCTTACGTTTTACACCCCAATGGGTTCTATCTAAAACTTAAACTAGACATTGACACTTACGAGCTCTTCAGGTTTGGTGTCAGAAGAAGAAGAAAGCCTCGACGACAACACACGTTCACACGATAAATAAGGGACAAACTCCCATGACAAACCATTCAGAACGAGAGGCTGGGAAGTCGATTGCTGAGTCTCAAGAATCGAAGTTTGCAGTTTTCTCAAATCAATTAGATTGGATCTCATGATCAGCATCTTCCCATTTAATATAAAACCGATTTTAAATCAATTCAAATACACAAATGTTCCGTAGCCGTTATAATTTATAAAAAGATCAGCATCAAGTGTTGCCGGACTGAGTATGAACTTTTTTATTTGTAAACAAATGCTGGTGTTCTTTTCTCGCTCTGCACATAGCCCCACTTTATTAGGACGTTAAATCCGATTGTACTAAGCTTTCTTTCGGAGAGTATCTACTTTTGGAACGTACCCTTATAATCAATTCACACAACACACTCGCAAGCGACTGCTTACAAGGCTCAGTGTTAAAATACCTTGCCTCTACAGGAACGTTAACCGGGTGCTCCTAGAGTTCAATTTCTGGTTATGACGCAAGAACTTTATAACCAGTAGAATTCAGCCAGGGTCGGGAAAAGAGTTCTAGGGATCGGCTGCTCTGGTCGATAGTTTTCTGTTGTTTCCTCAATCAATACCAATAGAATGCCCGAGCAGTAACGTAACAAATGAGCCACGAACCTCACACAATCTTCTCTTTCCCAACAGTGGCCCTCCTCTCTCCTTACACACAGGCATACTTACGCTTATATGCACTAAAATAACACACACTTCGGGAGACCAGTAGGAGGATTACGAGTTAGACCCGGCTGGGGGAGATACCTGGTAAAGGAAAACTCCCGCGACATGTAGGTAGGCGCTGGATCTCACGTCTACAGGCGGAAAAGGAACACAGGCACTTCCAGAATTACCACACACACTACATTTACGGGACAAATTATCGCTGTAGTTGTCGCGCCTAAACACTACTCCCTCCCTCTCTCCTTCGCTCTCTCTGACCCTCTCTCCATCGCTGACCCTACACTTATATGCACTAAAATAACACACATCGGAAGACCAGGAGGAGGATTAAGAGTTAGGCCTGGCTGAGGGAGATACCTGGAGAAAGAAAACCCGCGCAACACGTAGGTAAGCGCCGGATCTCACGTCCAGTCCGGAAGAAACACAGCCTCCTCCAGAATTACGACACACACTACATTTACGGGACAAGTTACCGCCGTAGTTGTCGCGCCATAAAACACTAAATAGTCTCTCTCTCTGTCTATGACTCTCGCCCTCTCTCCCTAACTCTCTGTCTCTCTGACTCTCGCTCCCTCTCTCTCTGACTCTCTCTCGCTCCCTCTCAGACTCTCTCTCCCTCTCAGACTCTCTCCTCCCTCTCAGACTCTCTCCTCCCTCTCTGACTCTCTCCCTCCCTCTCAGACTCCTCTCCCTCTCAGACTCTCTCTCCCTCTCAGACTCTCTCTCCCTCTCAGACTCTCTCTCCCTCTCAGACTCTCTCCTCCCTCTCAGACTCTCTCTCCCTCTCAGACTCTCTCCTCCCTCTCAGACTCTCCCTCTCCCTCTCAGACTCTCTCTTTCCCTCTCTGACTCTCTCTCTCCCTCTCTGACTCTCTCTATCCCTCTCTGACTCTCTCTCCCTCTCACTCTCTCATAGAGGGCGCGGGCGTTTGTAGGTGGGTGGCCGCGGTCGCGTCGCCCCGCTGCTCTCGCGCGCCGCCGCGCGGAAGGGCAGGGCGCTAACGCGGCGCGACGTCGCACGACGCCCCCGCGACGCGACGCCCATCGCCGCCGAAAGGTCGCCGCTCCTCTCGGGCGCCGCGCCGTCACGACGCGCGCAGCTGCGCAGCCGCCGCCCGCGGCGAGGGCGCAGACGACTCGCGCAGGCGGAGAGGAGGCAGCAAAACGCGAACAGCGCAGTGGAAAGACGCACAGAACGCCTATAAAGACAGGAAATAAACGTGCAGGATGCAGAGAGGATCAAGGCGTAACAGAGTTCTGATGAGAGGTATACGGATAGAAACCAGAGGACAGAGCAGAGCAGAGGACACATGTAAAGAGAGAAGAGGGAAACGGAAGCAGAACGCAAAGAAATGAGCGAAAAGACGCAAAGAACACTTAAAAAGACAGGAAACAAAGGCACAGGACACAGAGAGGATCGAAGCAACACAAAGGTGCATAAGGAGAGAAACCGAAAAAAACGGAAGAACACATGTAAAGAGAGAAGAGGGAAACGGAAGTAAAACGCGAAGAATGCAGTGAAAAGGCTCAAAGAACGCCTATAACGACAGGAAACAAAGGCATGGGACGCAGAGAAGATCAGACGTAACATCAAAAGGTGCATAGGGAGAGAAACCAAAGAAAAGACGGGGAGGGAAGCAAAGTGCAGACGACATACGTAAAGAGAGAACAGGGAAACGGAAGCAGAACGGAGAGACAGACGTAGCACAGCTGAGATGTGAGGCAATCACAAAGGTGCGTAGAGAGAGAAACCGAGAGAAAAACTCAGAGAACACGAGAGGAAGGGAAGTAATGGGACACACAAAGAACGCAGAGACTAAAAAAAAAAAACGTGTATGAACAAAGAAAGAGAGAACAAGAGGAGAGAAAGGGACGCAGTAAAAGAGGATGCATAAAAAACAAAAAAAGGAAAAAAATGAATACATAAATAGAGGACAGAAAGAGATACAGGATGCAAAAAGGTTCAAGGGAGAGAAGAGCTCACTCAGGAAAAATATTGTTCGACCATATAGAATATTATAAACTGAGCGTCGTCTACTAGGAAATTGAAAGCGTGAATTTGTTATTTTGTAATATTTTATAAATACATACGCAGATTCAACATATTATTCTGTGATTTATATCAGATGTTTGATCACTGGCAATCTGAATTAGATTCAAGAATTCACAAAACCTTGCAATAAAATAACTAATTAAATGACCACTGCAGACACTGTAATAGGTAATTCAAATATCAGAAACAGCTTTACTTCTGAAAATAAATTTAATATTAGATGTGAGAGTGTATGTATGAAGTTCGTAGGCTGCGATGTACCAGATTCGAAACTCACAGCAGAATTTTAAACCCTATCCAAATAGGTGCGCTCAACAAAGGGGAGTACTGTTTTAATTAGAGTTCTAGTGTAGGCTAGACTAGAACATTCACTCCACATCGTTGTGGCACTGAGAAAAATACTTGTTTGCAGCCATCAGATTCCTGCATGTTGCATCAAGCAGTTTGGGATAAACAGCCAAAACATGTATTCAGTTTGCAGTAGCATCGTGGACGTTTATTATCTAATTGTCCACTCGCTTTACTAAATACGGAATCAGTTCAACATAATACCCCCCTGTTTTCATCAACTACTTTATTCCAACCATGCTAACGTTGTCAGGAATATTAGTTTTTATCTCAGTGCGTGGTTTAATTTTATCGCCTCTAGATTAATGTCGGAGAGTATTATTTTAAGAAGCGGGTCATAAGGCTATATCGGCGCTATCCAACATATTCCATCCATCCCTATTCCCAACGTTTCGGGAGCAGTGTTGTGCTTTTGTGAATTGTAATTTGAATTTAACATGATTCATAAATAGCAACATCCACTAGCAAGTAACCACTCTCAAGATTAATATTACATTTTTAGGGATATTTTTAGGGATTATACAGCCGAACTTAATGTATAAGAGCAAAGAATGCCTTCACTCGGTGTAATTTTAAATGCACTGATGTTTAGTTAACAATACGTCCAATCGACCAATGAAAAAAAGTGTATAAGTAGTGATCTACGCGTTTTAATTTTCTTGCATTATTACCTATTTTTAATAAAATGATTTTTTTAAAACATGACACATTTATACAATACAAATTTATTAAAAAAGTCTAATATCAAAAATGCTTACAGGGGTGAGCAGAGAGAGAGGAGGGAGAGTGAGAGAAAAATAGTGTGAGTGAGGATATAACCGACGGCGAAGATACAGATATGGGGAGAGAAAGGATCAAAGGACAGAGATTCGCACAGTGCAGCATATGAGCAGAGCATAGAAGTAATAACAAATCCTAGGTACTTTCCTAAAAACAGCATAAATGGTTCTTCGCTCATCTAACATGCTCTTGCTTTTGATGCACTCGTTCACCGTTACGAAAATTATGTTGTTTAGCATCATCAACTTATTCGTGACAAATACAAAACGGCCATGAATTCCGTTCCGTTATAAATGCCAATATAAAAGACTATTGCCAGATTTTCGTGGTATTGATGAATTGATCGAGAAATGGCAAACGATTACATGATTTAACATCAACCCATTAAACAATAGACAATTAAATAATTTCAAAATTTCCGTTTCAAACTCTGAAATTCGAAACTTTTCTACTCATTATTTCTCAGGTCTTGATAATTCGAATAGATGTTTCAAGCGAGAATCAAAAAATGAACATGTTTACACAATCCGTCTCCTCCAGTGCCTCCTTTTCCGCCAGTAAAGTGTTAAACAATTACTATACTTACATAACTCACAATGTTATTTGGTTTCATAAAATGTTTTCAAGGGAAAAAAGTTCCAATGATTAGTTTCACAGTTATTTAGTTTCGTAGATTATTCTTAACCGGATACAACTGCAAGAGTTCCAATGATTTGAAAAATTATCAGTAGTAAGTACATTGTACAACCGATCCGTCATCGCTCAATAAACCACCTGAAGATGGTGGACCACATTCCTACATAGAGAAGAGAGTAGTACTGACATTCACAATACGCCATTCCAGCATTCATATGGTGATTACCCCGCACGTCGCAATGATAATGGCACCCCACGGTTTGCCTCTTACTATTCTCATTCTTCCTTGTACGTCAGTACGTCGTGCTGCAATATACTGTAGAAGGTTCAAACGAATTCGCGATGGAGCCATTGATGTGACGAATTTCATTTCAGATGTTGAATACGCTGTCTCTATAATTTTATCTCCTTAATTGACTACGCAATAAATCTCCAGCACAATTCGTTTCACATTCCGTGGATGTCAATGTTCTCCTAATAGTCACGGTACCGAGACAAATGCGAATTTTAAAGTCAAAGAGCGTGCGTTGTTTACCCGACAAGCACGAAAGAAAATCCTGGTTAACGTGAGAAAAATAAATTAATTAAATGTGTTTTGTTCTGGGCGACGAAATCACAAATCTACAAACACGAATTTACAGTATTAGGAAAAAATGGAGCACATGTGCGCCAATGAGCAAAAACACATTTGTGTTCTCATGCAATCGGACGCAAAATATAAAAAGATAAAACGATGAAGGGCAGAAAAGGTAAGAAGAGACAAACAGGAGTGAAGAAGAAAGTGAGCATGAGAATGGAATAGATATTAAGAATGAAGTGTCACTGGAAAGAACAGTGCAGCAGAAGACTTCAACAACGTATAATTATTAATCACATTATTACTGGCGAATTATGAACAAGAAATAAAAGTACAAAGAATCTAAGTGTACCGCATAGCCATAAGCTTAAGTGAATTGGATAAAAAGGGATAAGCTCGCCGAGGCGACCGAAATGGGCGGAGTCGACTGCGATTCCAAGAGCGCACGGCAGTGGAGGCGAGCGAGCACCAGCCAGATCGCTTGATGCGAAGATTTACAGCGCAGCCCATCCCTCTACAAGATGCTATCGGACACGTGCTGCCCACTCCGCCAGGCCACGTGCCACGTCGGTTCCCACGAAGCTGCGAGGACGTGGGAGGCGCATGGGTTGGCTCGAAAGGCGTGGAAGCTCGGGCTCATTGGGGCAGGAGGACCACAGGGGATGATGAGGCCAGCGGGGGTGTTTGAGGTAGATTGGGGTTGAGAAGAGTGCCTCGGAACGATGGAAACAGGGCGGAAGGGAATGAGACAAGGGGGCTGCTGAAGTGGTATAGCATGCGTGTGTTTCAAAGTAGACCTGGTTGCCGTATCACCGCCCCCATTGGGGCGGAGGTGGGGGCGGAGGTGGCGGCGGCGGGGATGGGGACGACGGGCGGGCGATGGACATACGGCGTGTTGGCGGACGCAGTATCGGCGGGGGGGACGGCGGGGGTGCGGGGGGGGCGGCGGCGGGAGTGACGGCAGTGGAGGTGACGGCGCTGAGGTGACGGCGCTGAGGTGACGGCGCTGAGGTGACGGCGCTGAGGTGACGGCGCTGAGGTTACGGCGCTGAGGTGACGGCGGTGTGAGGGACGGCGGTGGGGGTGACCGGGGAGTGGGGTGGGTACGGCGGTGGAGGGACGGGTGGGGTGACGGGGTGGGGTGACGGGGGTGGGTTACGGCGGTGGAGGCGACGGCGGTGTGGGTGACGGCGGTGGGGTGACGGCGGTGTGGGTGACGGCGGTGTGGGTGACGGCGGTGTGGGTGACGGCGGTGTGGGTGACGGCGGTGGGGGTGACGGCGGTGTGGGTGACGGGGGTGGGGGTGACCGTATTGGGGGTGACGGCGGTGGAGGTAAGACGATGGTGGTGACGGCGGTGGGGGTGACGGCGGTGAAGGTGACGGCGGTGAAGGTGACGGCGGTGGGTGACGGCAGTGGAGGTGACGGCGCTGAGGTGATGGCGGTGAGGGTGACGGCGGGGGGGGGGTGACGGCGGGAGGCGGGGGAATAAGGGGGGGCATTCTAGCAGGGGTGGCGGGGGGGTTGGGCGGGGTGACGACGGGGAACGCCATGCTTCGTGGGACCTATAGGAACCCAATTACCAGTCATTAGCATAACGCGCCGCATTACTCTCCCATTATTTTAATAGCGCATTTCTCCGCCAGACGCGCGCTGCGCCACCCGCTGCTTGGCCAGCGAGCCGAGGGGCAGGCGGTGATAAATCGCCTCCGTGGAAGTCTTCATTGTTCAACGTCGGCCGCTTCCATTATGCGGCAATTAAACGCGAGGTTTTAAGCGGAATCGCCTCTGTTTCAGGGGGAAATACGGATGGTCTCCCTTGTTTCGGCCAGCGGAGAGCCAGCTGAGTATACCAATTACTTGAAAACAAACTGGTAACACGCCGCCCATTAATCTACAACCTCTATTTGTTAGTTCTTTTATGGCCAACCGCGACTTAAATATTAAGGACACAAAAAGCAGAGAAATTCTCATGATTGAGTGGTGGTTGGTTGAAGGTATTTCTGGTCTCCAATAATAAGCACAAGTCTGTCCCTCTCACCATCGACATTTCGGCGAAATGTGCTTCACAAATTATTATTCGCAAGTTCATGAGCTTATAAGTATGAGGTGTAATTATGAAATCATGAACATAGTATTTCGTTATTTCGAATTTGTTTTAGTGTTTTTCGTACTTCAAGTACTTCTTCAAAGTTATTTTTGTTATCACAATATATAAATGATTAGATTAAGTCAGTAAATAACTGTTTAAATGACGCTATAATTAAAGCTTTCTAAATGTACGAGTTAAATTCCCCACGTAAGGGTCAGGAAAACAGTACCGAAGAGATTAGTAATAATGAATACTCGATATTTCTACTTATATTGAACTAAGATACAAGAAAATACACTGAATATTAGAATTCCCAAAAGAATACAATGCGAAACGTGAACAAAATAATGATTCATCATTTTGATCATATTCTTATTCTTGTAATAATCTAACATTTTTGGATTACTTTCGTTGAAGTTCACCCAATGGGTATAATAGGTTGTCAGTATGAAATAACATAACATTTAATTTAATTTGAAACTTTAATCTCAGATATTAGGAGCCTGTGTACTGAGAGAAAATGTGCCACTGCTTTTTTTCACGAAATTTGAAAACACAATCCCCCCAGTGTTATTCACCTTGGAATCTACATCATCGAGCACATTCAGTGACAATGAATCGAAGGTACAGGAAATGGAAAATATATTACGCAAACATAATGAATCAATGTAGAAAATATCTTATTTTCAAAGACTATTGACTCTCCCGACATTCTTTGCGCACACGAACAGGGGAAGCACTTCATTATCATTCACTCTAATTTTTGAAATCATTACTCTGATTTTATTTAGAATAAGAGCTCTTGCCAATATCATCATTTAATTCATTTTACAGCTTTTCGAAAACTGTCTTAAGAAGATCGTCTCAATGAACAGATGAAATGATATATCAATGTACCGTAGAACAAGAAATAGTTGATTATACGACATTGATTCATAAATAAAACTTCCAACTTGGTGCGATGAATGAGTGGCAATGACTCCGTTGACAGGAGGTTCTAGGATTCATATTCCAACGGTGGCGTCTTTTCAATCGTATCTACATAGCTTGTCGAATTCAATTACTCACCAGAGGAGAATTCTAGCGGCCTGCTGCTCTAATCGATAATTTTCCATGGTTCCTCCAGTTGACATCAGGCGAATGTCTGAGCAATCCATCAAAGACGCCACGGACCGTGCACGATCTCTCCCTTCACACTCACAAACACTACACTACCGCACGTCGTGGGTGTTCAGAGCTCGTCCTGGCCGAGCTGCCCGGCGCGGCGCTCTCCTGGCAGAGAGGCCTGGAGGAGAGGAAAACCCGCTAGCTGACGTGTATGTCGGCGCCGGATATCGCGCTCCAGCGAACACCGTCTCCTCCAGGAACATAACACGCACTACGTTTGCGGAAATAATGAAATAAGCAGTTGACGCTTTTTTCATTAATTTAACTAATAAACATTTAAGTAATAAATACTCACTCATTACATCCCAGTTTCTCCAGTGACATACACTGCAGCGCCTCTGACCGGGAGGTCCTAGGTTCAAGTTCTGACGGCGGCAGGATTTTCGACACTAGCTTTTCAGCTAGGTCTAATTCAGTCGCTGTCTGGAGGAGAATTCTAGCGGCCGCCTGCTCTGATCGGTAGTTTTCCGTAGTTTCTCCGATCAACACCAGGCGAATGCCGGAGCAGAACCCCATCAAACGGGCCACGGACCGCGCGCGATCTGTCCTTCCCATTCCTTGTCCTATCCTCTCCCCTTATACACACACTTACACTAACATGCACTACACTACCACATATCCCGGGAGACCGGTCGGGAGCTTAGAGCTTGTCCCGGCTGGGGCGATGCCCCGCTGGTGGGAGAGTCCTGGTTAGGGGGAAACCCCACTAGCCGACGGTAGGTCGTTGCCGGATCTCGCCATCCAGCGGGGGAAGATCACCGTCATCTTTCGAGGAATAACATGCACTACAGTAACGGGACTAATGACCAGAGCAGTTGACGCGCCCGGAAACACGAAAAATCAATCAATCAATCAATCCAGTGACGTAGACATACACACATTATTAAATGTACACAGACACCCGCGTGACCCTGTAGAGTTAACGCGGCGCTTTCACGCGTGTCAAGGCAAACGCGCACGCGAGTTCACGCGCCCTCGGCGACGCCTAATAGCAGAGCGGACCCCAAGGCCTCGAAAGAGTTGAGGCGCCAGTTTCTCCATTTTTTAGGAGGAACCAAATGACCATCATGAACCACGAGAAAGTTTCGTCTTTTACATCACTTTCACAATAACAACAATAACCCTTAGGTTACCTGTATTCTTTTCCACAACACATTTGAATTAAATTGTGGATACACGGTATGTTCAATGAAAGTATATAATGTTATTTTGTTTGCATCACAGTAACAAGTATTACCCGGGAAATTAAAAACAAATAAATGAAAAACCTCGAGTTAGGTTCGCAAACCAATCGTAAATCGAGTGAAAAACCTACTCAATGGTGCGTTCTGCTGAATATAATGAGGTGTCCTACACGGAGTGAAGTTATAAAAGCAAGAAACACACTATATTTATATATAAGAAACAACTACTAAATAAATACGGATATGTGTAACAGAAATAATGTGCATTCTGCACACACTGAATTAAAACGTAATAAAACATCAATACATTAATGGTTTTCTGTACTTTTTGGCACAACCGATTTGGAAGTTTACTTAATCAGTTGCAATGAGAAACGTGAATTGAATGTTTTGTGTACCTTACTTGTATTAATTTTTATTACTACACTCTTCACTGCAAGTAGCCAATCCCCTGCGATGTCATCGCACAAAAGGAAGAATTGTGGAAAAGTTTCAATCGAGAATACAACATGTGTACTACAAGGGAAAATTGAAAATTTGAAAAATATTGTTTTATATCGTCCAGCACTTACTCTCCACGATAATGAAATAAAATTTACAATTGAATGAAATTTACAATGAAATGAGATTTACAAATTACGAAAAAAAAAATCTGTATTCATTATGAACAGGTTTCTGAAAATGTAATTGAAATATATAATTAACTTGATCTGTGCATGTATGTTGTAGTAAACTATTGTCTGTTGCCTGTGGACTATTGCCTGATGACTTATTTCCTATTTATCCTACTATTGACCTTTACTTGACCTTTACTTGACTCTCACAGCAGAATTTGCTTAGTGCTGTCCATAAATGGCTTTTGAAAAGCGTTCGCAGAAGTACCTCGTCATGCGACATTTGTTATGATCGCCGCCGTTCCATTATGATTGCTAAATGCTCATAACAAAACTTAAAAGCTACAAAACAAGGAGTTATTAGATTCATTATTCACAATATTAGCCAATATAGTGCAAAAAAATCACTGACGTCAGTAACTACATAGGCGTAGACAACTGGACGACGAATGTTGAAATGGCGTGTACCGGAAATTGGTACGCGCACAAGGTAAGGTCACTGGCTAGGCACACCTGAAGGTTCCTAGAGTTTTGGATACGCGGAGTGAGGGGAAGGGGGTAGTGGAAGCTTTCGGAACTAGTTGCGTCATCTGGCAGACGACGCCTTTGTATTCTAGGGTTAAGCCATTACAAGCATTCTACACTCTCAAATTCTGGTATTCGACCCATATGGTCTCCCCATCGTATCAAAGACACGGAAAAATACCGTATGGTACGGCTAAGAAAAAAATCGTTCTGCTATGAATGTGAAACTTTAATTTGTTATTACGAAATAAGTTTTAGATATCCTGCGCGACGATTAAGCAGTCTTGATTTCTATATTAATCTGAAGATATAACCTATGACGAGGATATGATTTCAATTTATTTCTCGGATTTTCCCCCCTGTCTCCATTCCAACATTTTTCGTTAATTCGTGCTAGGGTTAATATTGGTACGGATTAATTTCAACTGCTGCTTATACGAAAATCAGTTTATTATCGTTTAAAAAAAAACAACTCTTGCTCTTTATTGGCTGCCATTTTGCCGTTTGTAACGCGACCTTACAGACTCCTGCGGACATGCAGTATTTATGAAGGGATAACGTGCGATCGCACGTTAGTCTAAGATGTGACGTTATTACTTCAAGGTCGGTCACGTGCCGATTAGTGCATAACGTCGCTACCTTACGCACGGTATTAAAACACTCTAGCGCAGAGTACGTTCCCTCAAGCGCGTTTTTAAAACCAAGTGTGATATGTCACAACCCGTAGCGCGGGGTTCGTGCCGCGATCACCGACTCTGCACTGTCTTTGCTCACCACGCGTCTCTGCGCGCTAGAAAAAAATGCAAACTTTCGCATTTCAAGCTTCAATTTTACAGGGATAAAATTTCCTTTTTGAATAGAAATTAGCGGCAAAAAAGCAAAAAAATTTACCAAAATTTTCGAGTAATTTTGAGCACTCAGACAAGCGAACTTTTTTCATTTAGGCCGCTTTTCAACTACTAAGCCATATAGCGGCCACTGTAATACTACATTGGTATCGGGAGCGGTAGCTCAGTGCATCAACCGATGTCACTGCAGCGCTTCTGACCGGGAGGTCCTAGGTTCGAGTCCTGACGGCGGTAGAATTTGCGACACTAGTTTTCCAGCTAGGTCGAAATCAGTCGCTGTCTGGAGGAGAATTCTAGCGGCTGGCTGTTCTGATCGGTAGTTTTCCGTGGTTTCTCCAATCAACACCAGGCGAATGCCGCATCAGTACTCTATCAAACGGGCCACAGACCGCGCGCGATCTGTCCTGCCTCTTCTTGTGCTATCCTCTCCCCTTACACACATACTTACACTAACATGCACTATCACATATTCCGGGAGACCAGTCAGGAGCTTAGAGCTTGTCCCGGCTGGGGCGGTGCCCTGCTGGTGGGAGAGTCCTGGTTAGGGGGAAACCCCCACTAGGTCGGCGCCGGCTCTCGCCATCCAGCGGGGGAAGATCACCGCCATCTCCCGAGAAAGAACATGCACTACACTAACGGGACTAATGACCAAAGTAGTTGACGCGCCCGGAAACACGAAAAAAATCAACCACATTGGTCGTAACGGTATACGGACACACACAAATATCCACACTCCGTGCGGAATTCGAACCCGGACCCTTCAGGCAGGAGACAGCAACGGCACTTCAGGCCTAGCGACCTCGGCTATCCAGGTGCGTTGCGTGGATTTTATGGACATACCTAGGACTCATAGCAACACCTCACGCAAGGCGAATTGTGACGCACCGCGGCGGCTGGTAGGCGCGCCTCTCTAGCGGGCGTGGGCGTCGGGGGCCGCGGTTCGCACCCCGATTAGGGCGCGCGCGCCGTCGCGGCGCCCCGTAAGCGGCCGGCGCAGGTGCGTCCGCCGCGCCCGCCGGCCCAAACACGCCCCGCCCACGCCCACGCCCGCGATCCCCGTCCGCCGCGGCCTCCCCTGCACGCTTAATGAGCTTAGCCGTAAGAGCGCGCCGCTCGCACGGACAGCGGAATCGCGGAGTCGCACAAACAAAATCAATCTACTGAAACAAAAGGAAGTCGCCTACGGCTCAGATTAATCTGTGAGGGGCGTGGTCGTTTTGCGACGATAGAAAGGTAAACAACCTGCTTCGAACTTGGAGGATACCATCAGCAAATGTCTATTAATAATTTATCCATAATGATGCTGTCAACCTCTAGTTCTATTTTGTGTGTGGGTTCGATGGACTAACTGACAGGAGCGGAAATCGTTATTATCTGGAGTTTGTCGACTTGTTCAACACAAGAATTTAAATGATTTTACTAGTGTCTTATTTTTATTACGGTTCTAAATACACCCCTTAGAGATTTTGTTTGAATAATGGATGCAAACTCGCTTGCCAGAATGAACACACACAAAGACAAAGGGGACAGAGGGGACAAAGACCTTCCTTTTCAAGCTGGGATTCGAACCTGCACAACTTCCCAGTGTGGCACTAAACCGGTGTATACTGTAACTGCCTCACAGTTTCATGTTAGTATAAAACAGCGTATTTACAAAAATATGTGGCTAACACAAATAGAACAAATACAAAAGTTTGAATTAATGAGCATTTATTTGCTTTATTCCATAGACTAACACATTCTGCACACTATGATAGAAATCTCTGACTATTCGTACTACGAATTTAAGGTAAGGTCTTTGTAGAATCAAAAATTATTTTGTTTCTCTTTCTCAGATCATGTTCGTTTCTTAGAACGGAAAACGAAATATACACACCCGTGGTTGAGTTTGGCCCCGGAAACCTAAGCATGACACTGATCAAAGGAAATCAAATAAACAATGAAATGTGACAGAAGTTTTTCATTGATCGCGAATTTAATTAGACTTATCCTAAATAGAAAATATCTAGTGTCGAAAACTAGGGGACACTCACCACCTGGAATGTAATGCCTCCTTGTTCTCTTCACTCTTCGTTGCGCACTTGGCAATCACCCGTACTACGGCAGAAAAAAGAAAGGAAAAAAACGTGACAAAGTAATATAAATATGCTGTAGGAACAGATATACACACATGACATGACGTAAACGAAACGCTAAATAGTATAAGCAAACGCCATAACAACATATTTCAATTCTCAAGTCATTCATTTCTAAGAAGTAAAAAGAAACTCGAATGTTTCGCAAATATATTACGCGTTTTATTGGCAGCGTATTACATTAACATCATAAGCAGGAAACTACGATAACTCGCTGTATATCTATAAACTAAAAAAAAAACGAGTCGCTTTTACAACCTTCTGCCGCTGAACGTCAGTCTCGGAATACAAAGCAGCACCGCGCCCCCTACAGACTAACAACGTGGACCTCACGTCAGGCAGCGCCCAGCGACTCTTATCAACGCGTTTCGTTTCGTTTCGTTTCGTTTGAGGCGCGGACAGCCGTGGTGCAGATACGGCGAGGGCCCGCAGGGAAGAGCAGAATACTAACGCTGCGACAGACTTGTTTACCGCCGGTTGGCCGAGTGACAGAAAACTTCAACAACTTCAACGTGGCGTTTTCATGGCCGAAGAATAGAAATATGTGAAGATTATGCAGAAGTAAAATTTAACACAATTCCTTGCATTCAGTTTATTCCAAGAGATTTTGTGGGTTTTGAAATCACGTTCAAATGATTCACTCTAATCTATGAAACGCACTAATAAACTATATCACACTTTCAAACGTAAAATGCACACTTTTTTTGACGTTGCTTTATGGAAAATAATTCAAACTATGGAGTTATACATTATGTTAACGTATTTATGGAATCTGTGTATGTTCGTACTTTGAAAAGCTCTCTAGAACTTAATTTCCAATCATATAACGAGGAGTTAGTTCGACCAGCATAAATAAAATCAGCAAATAAATATTGCCCAAACCTATGGAAACTCCTTCACCACATTGAAGCCACCCAGAGGGGAAGTGATCTCATCATTATCATTGAATTTTTTAATTAATTTTCAATATACATTAATAAATATCTTTATTTTTTCATTTGTTCTTATATACTTGAATATTTTAAACATAACTTGCCAGAAAACCCTTTCAAATCATTTACGCTTCAAGTTCACGAACGACGAAATTTTCAGATAACCTTTGACTCAGGCAAACAATGCGACCTATTACGTGAGGTGATAGTTCCGTAATCTCGCAAATAATTTTTTGATAATTTACAATAAAGAATAATTATATCATAATCACATCATCAACAACAGTTATTCGTTCTTTTTTATGAATTTTAATACTTACGGAATCTTTATTGTTCTACAAAATCAAATAATATTAAATAGCAGTAAATACATAATGTGATATCTATACACTCCACACCGGAGTATAGCCAGCAGTCGCACCTGAGGCGAACACTTCCATGAGCATAGCTTCTTTCCATGTGGGATTATATTTTTCGTAATACCGTATTGTTAAAATATTGATTTAACACAACCAAAGGGACCCAATACAACCCTTAACGTCCAGCATCCTTTTTGGATTTAACAATCCGCTAACCATTAAGAACAATCGAAACAGATGAGTTGATGCATGTAAAGATGGCGGATGGTTACACTTATTTCAAGAAATGTTATTTCTAGTTTGCTTGTTTTTTGTTTTTGTTTTTTTCTTTTATAAGAAGATGGCATTACGAAAAGCATTGAACGACACACGGTCGATTTTGCACATAACACATGCGTTGACGCGGTTGAGGGGCAAACTGATACAGGAGATTTATAACCATCCGAGTCTGTTATTTGCTCTTTATCACGAGTGTTTTGAAAATTGTCGATAAATACAGAAAATAACTGAAAATATGTTAAAATCAAACAGGTTATGTTTTAGTACACACACTATTTATTGCTCAATCAAGATAGATGAGTTGCCGCTTATTATTGACCCGTAGGGAGAGTCGGTAAAAAAAAACTCGAGTGGAAAAAGCGTTAAATATTTCGAGATACACCGCCCTGATTGGGGCATTTTATAAGTATAATTAAACATTATTGGTTTTTTAATATCACGAGTGGAATTGTCGACCTAATTACTTGATAGTAAATAACGAAACGAGCGTATAAAGACGCGTATAATTGCATGAATGGTATGTTAAAGAAAACGATAGGAGCGAGTTTTCTTATATGCCATGACTGCAATTATACTCCTTTATACACATGTTATGTTCTATATTTTTTCGTTCCATATACAAATAATTCCAATTTTTAGAAATTCAAGCGAATCTTTCCCACCCGAGGTATGCAGTTTATGACGTTGAATTGCTTCTGAAAAAGATCTATTTTAGTGGGCCTTGGATTGTTTTTGTTTCCACGAAAAATTTGCCAATGGAAGGTTCAAAACATATTCCGGATAAAATATTAGAAGCTGACTAAGGCTAGAAAACTTTATTTCCCAAGAAACGTAAAGACATATATGAGAGAGAATACAACATGTTAACATATTAGGGAAAAAACTAGTCACCTCTGACACAGTTCAGCTATAGTTCTTTTAAGAAGTGGTAAATACAACTGACGTTTACATTTTTTACATTCGTAATCCAAAGACCAAATATTTTACATGTAAAACATTTAATTTATTCACGTTAAATATTCTATGTTGTTCCGTAAGTCAGCTACATTAACGATTACTTCCCCAATTTAGTTTTATTCATTCTTTGTGTATATGTAGTTGTTGGACGTACGTATTATGTGATTTTTGTTCATGTTTCATAGCCGACTGCAAACACCATGGTCATATTTTCTTTTTTTTAACAAATATATTTTCTATCTGTTCATTCAACTGATTATACATGACTTATAACTATAACTGGGTTAGGGCGTAGGCAGGTGGGGAGTTCATTTAGTCGAAGCTCATTTAGTCGAACGTATATATTTCACGTATGTTTTATTGGCAATGTCTTTAATATGATATTTCCACGTTCGTTTCTGGTCTAGAAGCACTCATAAATATCTCACTGGTTGATCTCTTTTGATCCATTTTAAATCTACATTTTTAATTTTTAGTGGGTTGAGCATTTTAGGTCTTCGTTGCGTAAACATCTTGGGGTGTGATTTAGTGGGGTTCATTTTTATTTGCCATTTTGAGCACCAATTTATATACGAATCTAATGATTTTTGTAGAATTTCTCCACCTTGATCCACATCTTCGTTTGTTGTGAACAGAACTGTGTCATCAGCTATTTCTGTTCTTTCCATCCCAGGGTAGTCTGCGACGTAGGCGTTAAAGAGGGTTGGTGAGAACGGTGACCCTTGCGGTACTCCTGCTTGCGTGATTTTATATTTTCTTAATTACACGATTTGGCTCCGTTTCTGGATCCTGATTGTGTCGTTTTAATTGCACGTTTGAATTTTAATTGCACGCGTGCTATTAACATAGAGATAATCAACGATTTTTCATCAAGTTAATGAGCATATTTAGTTAACTACACGAAAAATAACTATAACCTCATAGTCCTCTCTAAGGGCCAATAACGCCTGATAACTTTTCCCCGTATTTTTTTTAATCCACAACCCTTCCAGAAGGTGCATTTAGTACGCAATGCTCGACAGCGGAGCTCAACCGCCGTGAGAATTTCGAAAGGCGCGGGTGGGGGGCGGGGCGGCGCGGCGCTTACCGGGCCGTCGTCACCGCCGTCCGGTTTCGGGCGGCGCGCGGCCGCCACAAAAAGCTTTCTCGTGTCGCCGCGCGCCGCGGGTAAACCACCAGAGCCCGCCGCCGCCGATAAAACCACGGCCCCGCGGGAGACGCGTTGCAGCGACGGCGCGGAACACGAGTAAAGCCCGCCGCGCCGAGCTATAACAGACAACCCCCTCAGAGGGTTGGACTCTTGATTTTGCCGAGCGTAGTGCAGAGCTAACCTCAATTTCGCTTTCTCTGTAATGTCGACCAGCGGAAACGCGTGGTATGTTATGACATCTCTGAATTCTCCTCCAGCCAGCGACTGAATTCGACCTAGCTGAAAAACTAGAGTCGAAAATCCTGCCACCGACGAAACTCGGACCTAGGATATCCCGATCAGAGGCACTGCAGTAGCATCAGTTGATGCACTGAGATGACGCTCACGCTCCAAACATTTGGGAGGGGGGAGGACATCATAAATGTTTGATAATCCAACACATTTGTTAATATATTGTATGTTATTTATGTACTGTAGATATACTGTACAATATATTATTGTTTAAATAATTACATAATTCAAACATAAATACTGACGGCGACAGGATTTTCGAAACTAGCTTTTCAGCTAGGTCCAATTCACTCGCTGTCTGGAGGAGAATTCTAGCGGCCGGCTGCTCTGATAGGTTGTTTTCCGTGGTTTCTCCGATCAACACCAGGCGAATGCCGGAGCAGTGCCCTACCAAACGGGCCACAGACCGCGCGCGATCTGTCCTTCCTCTTCCTTATCCTATCCCCTCCCCTTACACACACACGTACACTAACCTGCAATACACTACCACATACTCCGGGAGAGCGATCGGGAGCTTCGAGCTTGTCCCGGCTGGGGCGGTGCCCCGCTGGTGGGAGAGTTCTGGTTAGGGTGAAACCCCACTGGCCGACGTTAGGTCGGCGCCGGATCTCGCCATCCAGCGGGGGATGATCACCGCCATCTCCCGAGAAAAAAGCATGCACTACACTAACGGGACTAATGACCAAAGCATTTGACGCACCCGGAAACACGAAAAAAATCAATTACTGAAACATAAATAAATATATAAATCCAAATTTTGCAAGTAAAGGAAGGCAAAGGAAAGCTCTGTGGGGGAGGCCATGGCCTCCATGTCTTCCCTCCGGATTCGCCAGTGCTGTGGAAGTCACCGTGTGCGCTTATCTGCAGGGCGCGGTCAAGCGCAGTCGCATCGCTTCGGCCGCGCCTCTCTATTTAGCGGCGAGGAGGGCCGGCGCGTCGCGTGGCGTCGCCGGCCCGAGCGCCGGGCAATTAAACCTGTTACCGCGCCTCATCTCACCTCGCCGCCCACACCGCCCCCCGATCCCGCTTTAATGCCCCTTCACCAAACAAAAGGCCCGGCGACGCCTCGCTTTCCCCGCGCCGCGCCGCAAAGTACCGCTTGAAGGCGCCGCCGTGAGTGTCAACGCGGTTGTGGCTGCACCCGCCCGATAGGAGAATGGTAACGAAAGAACGACCTGTAACTTAGCGTCCAGTCCACTACGGTTCCACTGAGTGGCAGGATTTTTGTCTCTAGCTAGATAGCTAGTCGAGTTCTGTCGTGGTCTGGAGGAGAATTATAGCGGCCGGCTGCTCTCATCGACAGTTTTCCATGGTTTCTCCCATCAACACCAGGCGAATACCGGAGTACCCTAACAAACGGGCCACGGACCGCGCGCCATTCTACCCCTTACTAACACACACGTACTCATACAGGCACAACACTACTACACACCGGGTCGGGAGCTTGAGCTTGTCCCAGCTGGAGTGGCTCCCCGGGTGATGGCAGATACCTGGTTGAGGAAAAGCCCACTAGCCAACAGATATGTCGGAGCCGAATCTCATCATCTAGCGGGGAAAGATCACCGCCACCTCACGAGCAAAAACATGCACTACACTTGCGGGACTAATGACCTTAATCGTTGACGTGCTCGAAAGCACTGATCAATGAAAAATCCAATGAGTAATTTGAGCTTCAAACAAGCGGTCTATTGATTACAAATAGGATTTGTGGCAAGTTTTCCGGGAGAATCGTTCCATCAATTTTGCATCATCATTCATATCGTTATCATCATTATTATTATCATCGTCTTCCACATTTTTAGACCCGACAAACCCAGCAGGAGTCTCAAGGATCAGACTATTACCATAATAGAGATTCATCCTTCCCTCAGAAAAGATGAATCCAGAAGAAAACAAGATTTTAGAGGGTGTTACATTCATAAATTAAAAAAAAGAAACATTAATATTTCAAATTATATAAATAAATAATTCAGTTTTACCAATATACATTGCCTGTCATTCAGGCTAAAAACCCCATTTGAAGACAAGAATTTACATTCCAGTAAGATAACGAGTGATTTCCTTATTTCTCGCAGTTTTGCAGACTCATCCAGTCTAATTCAGAGGATGCCGATGTGCACATAGAGTTAACGGGCCCAATTGCTATCTTACCTCTTGTTAGTTACGTGTTTCATATAAAAATCTTGCAATATTACTTCGGCATGACTCAAAGACATTCTGTGGTCAATTAGAGAATTAGCTACACTCAAGTATTCTCTGGTATTCACGTATTCGCTGCCCTCAGAGCAAAGAGTCATCTGAAACTGAGAGGACAGTTGTTAACGTAAGTAATTTAGAATAAGGGAAAATAAGTATTAATGCAAGAACATAAGCAAATGACCTTTCCAATTTGTACTTTTCCGCCGTTCCTGGCTTAAAAAAACACGAAGGAAATCTTAAACAACCTGATGTTTCACTCCAGACAGAAAATAAACGGACAAAAACTCGTAATAAGCTTTTGTTAAAATGTATTAAATGGTCCTAAAATTACGAAGTAAAGTTCCTTCACGCTGACATCTGGACTGAGCAAAGTACAAACTGGAGTGAATAAATAAGACAAATAATGTGTCAGAAAAAATATTGACGTAATATGAAAGTGACTATTCGACCACTATCCAGAGCAACCAGGACCAAGCAAAGTATTTAAAAATAGTGATGCTACAATAGAACATATTTTCTCGCATTATTTACAAATTTGCAATTATAAAAAATTCAGAGCTGTCAATGAATACGAGACCTACGCAATTCCCTTCTACCATAGCGTCCCCTCTTTAATCCATGGAAAAAAATTGTATATAACATTTTTAAAAAACAGTTTTTTTCGTACAGTCTTGGTCTAAGGCCAAAATCTCTACTTCACTTTTGTGGCTTTGAAGTGTTAATTTTTTGCAATTTTCGAAACTACAAAGAGTTATCCAAAAACGGGTCTGCCACATATTATTTACACACGAACAGAAAATTTAAAGAAAAAATTTGTTGCCATTAGAGAAAATAATATCTCTCGTGCAAAATTAAGTGAAAACTACTCATATTTTCGAAAAATTGTACATGACCTCATTTGTATGTTTTAATCTTAAGGAACGCATTTCATAAGATAAAGATATCGATCTTCAGTATTATAGTTGCAGGAAGACGTCCCCCAAAATTGCACTTTTGCAATTTTCGAAAAAATCTGGGATTTCAACTTACATGAGACCTCCACCATTCTTTATATGCGTTCTCTACAATATCTGATATCAAAGTTTAATCAAAACAATTTGGAAATACTATTGAGAAAATTTTGAAATAGTTTTTGAGGTGTCATGTAAAGTACCTTCAAAATTAAAATATCCCTTTGAAACTCCCAAAACCTGGGGGTCGTTTAGATTGATTGGGGAACATCAATTTTGGAGTGATTTGGTTGAACTGTTTAGCCGCTAGCGTTGACTACAGACAGACGTTTTACCGTCAATAGATTTTTCGGTATCAAGAATCCACCAAACACGGATTCTGACAACACCACGTGTTAAGAAAGTAACTTACTGTACATAGCTACAGAATTTATCCATTTTTTCGTTACCAGAGCCGAGCAATAAGAGTTTTTCCGCCGCACGATCAAATAACTTTTTATTCTTACGGAGTGCGAGAAAGTAAGCTCACGGAAGCATCTCGGAAGATTAGATTGAGGAAGGTTAGATGGAGGTGCGGCAGGTCGTCCACCAAGGGAATAAGGAGAGGGGTGAGTGGATGAAGTGACCTAGGCGACGCTCCCGACATTTTCCAAGCCAGTATCCTGAATACAGCTCTTGGGACAGGCATGATCATTGCAGTTTCAGAAAATAAATATTCGTGAATTCAACACAGTTGCAGGAATATTATCAAATCTTTTGCAATTGACCGTTTGGCAGAGAGCGAAGTTCTTCCCAATAAAATTCTTTCTTTGAATAAAGAAAGAAAAAGTAAAAATAGTTTTAAAAATATATTTTAAAAAAATTAAAAAATTTAAAATTGAAGAGTAAGAAAAATTACAAAATATTTTTTTAATATAGGGAAAAAATTAAGTTTGAAATGAGTAAAACGTAAAAAATCCTCCACAAAATTAATTAATAGAGCTTCAATCTTTTTAATTCTACAAAATTCAGTAATATTTCTTACTTCCTCGAAATATCAACTATGCATCGCAAAATTTAAAGAAATAGTTGAGGAGCCTTTCCTTGAAAAGAAAGTACAACGCCTGTAGTATTTCAAGGCAATCCTGAAATGAATTCCTCTGGAGATAACGCCAAGAAAGTGGGCGTGGAGGGCTCCAACAAATTCCGCGTCCACTGCCGGCGCGCGCGCCTCCTCCACACTCGAGTGGAGTCGTTTCAGATGCGGGAGATTTCCCTTCGCGCCTTCGCTCGCCCTCCTATCGCCTAATGGCGCGGAGACCCGTTACCGCCCCGCGTTGGAGCGGCGCGGCGCGGCGGGGTGCGGCGCGAGGGGGCGTGGCAATTACACTCGTCCGTATGCACCGGGCACTCCCTCACGCCTCACACTGGTTCAATCGGGCCAAAAACCTGGCCATAATGGCAAAATTGAAAGTGGGCGTTCCGAATTCTGACTTAGCAAATCTCATTCCGTAAACATTCAAGCACACTACTTCAGCTACAGAAAGTTATTTCAATCGCGGTCTCGTAAAGTTAGCATTGCTCGAAACACTCGAATTCATTGATTATTGTCAAAGATATCTGTGAAATTTAAAAAAAAGTGTTTAATTTTTTTGTGGAAGCGTTTTGTATTTCCGAATAGAAGGAACTTTTAACTATCAGTTAAGTATAGTTTTAAGAAAAGTGTCAAATAGTTTTATGTATAATACGGCTGAAGTTTAACATATAGAGCCTAACAATGTTAGTCATGTATATTGTGGATTATATTTTTTGTCCTGCGTATTCCTGCCTCAATAATTTTTTTATATATCAAGTACAATGCCCTTATCAGTACAACACACATTTAGCTGCACATATATGCACCTTTTTATTTTATAACATCTTTACTGCAATGCTACATTGTGAGATTTAATACTCGATATCCCGGAAATGACTTCTACGCCACAGGAAATTATTTGCCCTGGATGTTTTTTCGATTCCTCCGTCATATAATTACTGTTAAGAAGAAAATTACTGATATAAATTTTTGGAAGGATCACAAATTTAACCAGCAAACCGCGAGAACTATTGTATCCATATTTCTACACATATCATTATTTTTATGAGTCAGATCCCTATTTCCTAACCGAAATTTCATTACGATATTCGAAATTTTTTTTTTTTGTTTGTTTTAAATGAGTAGATACGCCATTTTGAATCCACCGTTTTGAATTTTGATATTTATATACGATATTCAAATTCAGCGACCTCAGAAACCCATTGATACCCATTTTTTCGCAAATCCACTCGCATTTGCAATTATGTCCAGGTTTTAGGCCCGATGGAACCAGTGTGCGTCGCCCGGGAAAGAACGCCTGCGCTGTCGCCGCTGTTGCTTATCGTACCTTCCGCGTTGCTCCGAGCTGTCGCGAGCGCCTCAGCTGCACCGCCGTCGCTGACTCGCTGAGAGCGGCCGTTTGAGGGGTTAACGAAGCTCGCCGAACAAATGACGCGGTTTGCGGCCGAAGTAACGGGAAGCCTCACGAAGGTTGTTTGATTTGATTTGATTTTTTCGTGTTTCCGGGCACGTAAACTACTTTGGTCATTAGTCCCGTTAGTGTAGTGCATGTTTTTCTCTCGGGAGATCCGCGGTGATCTTTCCGCGCTGGATGGTGAGATCCGGCGCCGACCTACCGTCGGCTAGTGGGGTTTCCCCCTTACCAGGACTCCCCATCAGCGAGGCACCGCCCCAGTCGGAACAAGCTCTAAGCTCCCGACCGGTCTCCCGGAGTATGTGATAGTGTAGTGCATGTTAGTGCAAGTGAGTGTGTAAGGGGAGAGGATAGGACAAGGAACAGGAAGGACAGATCGCGTGCGGTCCGTTTCTCGTTTGTTAGGGCACTGCTCCGGCATTCGCCTTGTTTTCATCGTAGAAACGACGTAAAACTACCAATCAGAGCAGTCGGCCGCTAGAATTCTCATCCAGACAGCTACTGAATTCGACCTAGTTGAAAAGCAAGTGTCGAAAATCCTGCCGCCATCAGGACTCGAACCTAGGACTTCCCGGTCAGAGGCGCTGCAATGACATCAGTACGAGAGTTGTTGTAGGAGAGAACAACTACAGAGTGTATCAGTGGTGTATCATCTAAGTATATTAGTAGTGTTTCAGAAAAAATGTAACAACTTTCTAGGGCATTAGTGGGTCGAAGGTGATCACTCTGTGCCAGAAGCATGTGATCAGAAATATCTCATCATAAGGAAATTATATAATTATCGCATTGAAAAAGTTCAAGATATTTGCTTAACAATCAAGGTAAATACCACAGAGGTTATTTAGTTATATGAGCTGTCCTACCAAATCTTCGTTGGCACAAACTGATCATTTTCGATCCCCTACATTTCCTAGAAGTTAATAACATTTATTGTGAAGTACTGTAAAGTGTATGCAACGAGGTGTTTCGAGAGAATTCTGGACTTATGGGGGTGAGAAATCTCCACTTACCGAATGAAACATATTGGCAAAGTTTGTCGAACTAAACAAAGAAATACTTTCCCTACCATTTAATTTTATTATTTACTAATTGCTTTCTGTACAAAAAAGAAATGGGACATACTGCGGCGACGGAGTTACATCAAATTTTCAAAGAGCAGGACCTTTTTGCGGAAACACATATAATCTAAAATTTATTTCAATATAAAACTTTAATTTATCGAGTGTGTATTTTTTTAAATTAAAATTTTTCCACACCTTATCAGTAGCGTAAAGATGCCGTGCATGTTTGTGTAATCCGATTCATTCCTGTGAAAATATTGCGTTACTTTTTTAAGTAGTAGTCGATTTGGATTTTTGAATGTCATGTTTATCTAGGTTAGGTTAACATGATGCAACATTTATGGGTTGAAAAATCATAACTGATTGTTGAAGATAACAGTAAATTTAATTAACTTTCTTCTAAAATATTTTAAAAAAATATTTTGTAGGTAAAACGGTTTCGCTGATTTATTAGAAACGAAAAGTTATTAAACCTACTCTGCGTAATGTAATAAAGTAATTTCCCCTAAACTTGCTATTCCTTATATCAATGATAAAACGTTTTTCGAATAATTGATAAGCGAGGTGATAGAAACGTTTCCCAGTAAATTGTTACGTGGAATGGCAACATGTAAATTCACTTTTATCTAACGACGGCTAACCCTACTCAAAATTACACAAACAGGCTGGGTAGGCACACTTCATTAGATAGCATATCTTGCAAAGTTAATGTGCTTTCAAATGTTTCCTGCTGTCCGTTCGGAGTACATAAATATGTCTCGGCAAAATATACAAACTTCGAGGTAAAACACATTACCATTTTAATATCTTTACAAAGCTCTTAAATTATGTTGTCCCGGAGAGAAAAGTCAAATAGGCAAGACGCCACGGCAAATACGATGGAATATACACGCCAGGTCATCCCACGGACCGTGATTCCTTCACACGCAGTGCAGCCGGACACTAAGTGGCGAGCCTGGCTGCGTGAGTAGCCCCGTTGGAGAAACGAGCTCACGGCCTCTTCGATGCGAAACCTCGCAGTTCCGCTTCAACGCGCGCGCGACCTCGAAAGCACGCATGTCTACGAGCTTTGCATCACGTTTTAAGGCAGGGCTCGCGCATCAAACCCTCAAATCATCAAACGGTTTTGATCAGACGGTTTGAGGGTCACGGCTAATAAACTGGGTCTCTAGTACAGCAGAAAAAAATGTGCTTCGCAGTAATTTAAACGCATATTGAAAATGAGATCAAATATTTATTTATTTAGTCAAAAACTGTGTGTGACGTATGAGGGAGAAAATCATCCACGCACGCTTTCTTGTGTTTCAGAATTCCTTTCCAACAATTTAACTATTAATAGTTGAAAGATTAAAAAATAATAGTAATAATAATAATAGTAATAATAATAATAATAATAATAATAATAATAATAATAATAATAATAAAATTAAAAAAGCGAAAGTTTAACATTTCAAAAACTAAATATCTTCGTTGCCGAATTATAGAAAACTTATTTGTAACAGTAAACGAACAAACAGATTTGATTTTTCTATATTGCTAACAAAGTAGAAACTCACCCTAATCTCTATAACCACTACAAGCAAAAGGAAAATTCAACAAACCGTGGGCATAGTGAAGCTATATTTACGTCCAGAAGCGAATCAAGGGGCCATCTCAGCATTTGCTCAATGGATCAGGGAAACTTGACAAAAACCCAATCGAGATGGGGGTTATTGACCCGGAAGCTGAAATACATTACTTTTTACAGGCATTTAAGTCTTTTTTTAAATTATACAATGCAAATGTAAACTACTTCATTATACTATATCTTGTTTTTGTTAAAGTAAACATTATTTTTGTTTTGACGATCAGTATTTTCAAGAGTTGTTGTTAACTTATTAGCAACTAGTGACTAATTTTAATGCAATACTATTGAATAATACTCCGCAAATAAGACGACTCTAAAGATTACACACATCAGATTTACCGCATAAATTCCAGTTGAGTACATATCACTTGAAATATAGAATCAAAATATGAAAACATTGTATCTTGACTACCTTCTCCACGCATTGATAGCTGCTAGGACAAATGATTTATTTAAACTCACCCTGAATGAACATTTTTATAAAAACATGTAGATTAATTGTTGTTGATAACATGATTATGAATATCACCTGACGTATCATATTGAGAAATGTGGATATCCCGAACGGATATTTCGAATATTCAAGTATTTGGAAATAATGTGATTAATGTTTCGCCACCGGCTTATGGTAGATGTGCGTAGTTCAGACTGGATGTGTGATAAGGGAAACGAACACATTTGTATGCTACTCATTGTCAGACTATTTGAAAACATTAATATTAACAAGTGGAAGGAAGGGATGCATGATTGTTTCAAACACTCCAATTCTGCGGAGATGGGGGAGGATCTGAATTCTAAAAAGCATACTTATTACTAGCCTAAAGTCGCGCTTTAAATAGTTATACGAGTATTTTCATTTTTATTATTTTTATTAGTTTGAACGATAAAATGATTTAGATTATTTAGATAAGAATGATACAAAAATGGCTAGTTCCACATCCGCATATTCAGACGCATCCAAAGACATCTCGCTTGCGTCGTCCGGAAGGGATGTAACCAGAAGTGAAGAACGGACGGACGAACACACACAGATTATTCGGTAACTACATAAGGATACGGATCCTTCCGCGCTAAAAGTCATGGGAGAAGTAACCATATCGCCTATAAACAGATTGCAAAAGTTGTCCTTGGTAATCCATAATTAAGTTTGTCATTACTCATACAGTGATTTAAAAATAGCAAAATATAAAAACTATATAGGACAAGGGCGGAATATGTAGTTTTCACTTTTTTTCCATTCAGTATTACACTTATTTCCACAAGTTAAACATTAATTATTTGAATCTTAAAACTATACTTATCGTCCGAAATACTCAATGCTCTCTACTCTACTTTTTGAAAAAAGAGAATGAATTGTTTCCACATATATTTCTTGAAAATATATATATCAAAATAAATGGAAATTACAAATGTTATTTAACTCAAAAATTTATAATTTCACAACAAATTACAAATATGGTATAAAAATTGGCGTCAATTCAAATTTTTTCAAATTTATGTTTACATTCAAACATTTGTGCCTGAAACTGAGAGGATAGTTATGGAAAAAGATGTACCACAGAATTTTTTTGCTTTTAAAGCTTCGTCACGATGGTCTGGAAATTCTATCCGCAAACTACGAGAATGACCAATTTCATCTCCTTGAAACCTTATTCAGCCACTTGGTAGGATTTGCATTTGCTTCTAGAAAGATACTGGGTCAAATAACATCACAAGCACAACTGCTGAAATGACAGAACGCAAAGCGTGGAATGGAAAACGAATGAACAGTATTAAGTTTCAAGAATGAGCATTTTTTAAACCAAAAACTTTCTGATAAATTGGGCTTCAAAAACAGTCTAGTTGTGAGTGACTACTATTAGTGACTGATTTTGGTACTTCGCATACCATTAACATTGGATATTCATTTTATTTAACTTTTTATTGAATTTTACTATTCCAAGACTCGGAACTATCTCAACAGGGCAACAGTATGAATCAAAGTCTTAACATCCTGTTGATTTTGAAATTAAAGACAAGCGCTACATGTTGGGTATTTTGGGGGCTGAAATAAGCGAACACGTGTTAGATCTAGTCATTTTCTTTTATTTTCATTAAGAAAATTTATTTTTGGTGTGATCTAAGTGTAGCACAATTAACTGCGGTGCAACAAACCAAAATTCAATCCTTATTGATCATCATAAAAAATTATCAATTTAATTTATATATATATATTATATATATATAATATATATATATTATATGTGCTCTGTTTAAAATACAAATGAATTTACAAAGGGAAATATTCCACAAAATGTGATACATGAAAATAATACGCAATCCCTTTACGAGTTTGCAAACTGGAAGAATTAAGTCGTATTATTAGAGTAGGATGAAACATGTAAGGAAGGCTCTGAAAAGAACACTCATTGACTTCCACAATGGAAACAGAAACCCGATTGACACTGTCAGTGACCGTACTGATGACTAGCAATTACAGGGAACAATGTCCTAAATCTGCCGAGTAATGCTGTAGCGATTGCATCTCACTCTGGAACATTCAACCTCTGCGCGCTTTGTAACGGAGCAATGACACGGTCGCTTGCACGGGCTGCTCAGCACGACAATTGTATATTAGTGGCTGTATTCGAGTGCCTTCTAAATATTATCTCGAGCAAAGAATTTGTTTCCATTGTACACTTTTCTAAATTTTATATTGCTTGCTGCCTGAACCGCTTTACATCCTGGCCAGCGCATATTCACAATCTGCATTCGTTCAAGTTTTGTAATATCGTGCTTAGTGCTGACTGTATTTCTGTGTTTAAGTGGGAGGTAGAGACAGATTTAAAGTAAACGATGGGTGGACCGACCCGTTCGATTATTTCGTTGGTTGGTTGGTTGGTTGGTTGTTGGTGATTCCGGGCGCGTCAACTGCTCAGGTCATTAGTTCCTAAGTGTAGTGCATGTTTTATCCTTGGGAGATGGCGGTGATCTTTCCCCGCTGGATGGCGAGATCCGGCGCCGACCTACAGTCGGCTAGCGAGGTCTCTCCCTAACCAGGATTCTCCCACCAGCGGGGCACCACCCCAGCTGAGACACGCTCACAGACACGCCCCGACGGGTTTCCCGGAATGTGTGGTAGTGTAGTGCATGATAGTGTAAGTGGGTGTATGTAAGAGAAGAGGATAGGACAAGGATCAGAAGGGACAGATCGCGTGCGTTCCGTGGCCCGTTTGTTATGGTACTGCTGCAGCATTCGCCTGGTGTTGATGGGAGAAACCACGGAAAACTACCGATCAGAACAGCCGGCCGCTAGAATTCTCCTTCAGACAGATACTGAACTCGACCTAGCTGAAAAGCTAGTGTCGAAAATCCTGCCGCCGTCGGGACTCCAATCTAGGATCTCCCGGTCAGAGTCACTGTAGTAACATCAGCACTGAATCTACGCTCCCGGTGATTATTTCGTGTTTACGGGTGCGTCGAATGCTATGGTAATTATTTCCATCAGTGTATAGCACGTTCTTATGATGGGATTTGGCAGTATTCTTCCACAAGTGAATGATGAGATTCGTCACCGACCTACTCGTTGGCTTCGAGAGTTTACACTATCCAGGAATTTCTCACCAGCGCGGCACCGCCCCAGAAAGAACAAGCTATAAGCTCCCGACTGATCTTCCGACCTGTGGTAGTGTAGTGCATGTAAATGTGTGTGTGCGTGTGAGTGTGTGTGTGAGTGTGTGTGTGCGTGTGCGTGTGCGTGCGTGTGTGTGTGCGTGTGTGCGTGTGCACGTGTGTGTGTGTGTATGTGTGTGTAAGGGGTGCCGCGCGCGGTCTGTGTCTGTTGTTAGGATACTGCTCCGCATACGTCTAATTGATCCGACGGGGCATTGACCTACGGGTATAAGATCAAGATTTTTACTACTTTTTAGAGCAACAAGTTCTCAAATAACCAGCGGGTTGCGCACTACTAGAATAGTAATTTGCCACCATAACAATTTGGCAATAAAATTTGTACACGGGTCTAGCAGATAGCCCCAACAAGGTCCCAGTGCGCACGGGCGCGACAATGAGCACGCACAACGTGAGGTGAAAACAATTCGGGCGTCAACACATTAATGAGCTTCTCTCAGAAGAAGAAACTCCCGCGCTGTCCCCTCTGCCTGCTGCTTCGTTGATTGAGTGATTGATTATTTCGTGTTTCCGGGCGCGTCAAGTGCTCCGGTCATTAGTCCCGTTAGTGTAGTGGATGTTTTTTCTAGGGAGATGGCGGTGATCTTCCCCCGCTGGATGGCGAAATCCGGCGCCGACCTACCGTCGGCTAGTGGGGTTTCCCCCTAACCAGGACTCTCCCACCAGCGGGGCACCGCCCCAGCCGGGATAAGCTCTAAGCTCCCGCCCGGTCTCCCGGAATATGTGGTAGTGCAGTGCATTTTAGTGTAAGTGTGTGTGTGTGTGTGTGTGTGTGTGTGTGCGCATGGGGAGAGGATAGGACAAGGAAGAGGAAGGAAAGATCGCGCGCAGTCCGTGGCCCGTTTGGTAGGGTACTGTTCCGGCATTCGCCTGGTGTTGATCGGAGAAACTACGGAAAACTACCGATTGTAGCAGCCGGCCGCTAGAATTCCCCTCCAGAGAGCGACTGAACTCGACCTATCTGAAAAGCTAGTGTGGAAAATCCTGCCGCCGTCGGGAGTGGGAACCTAGGACCTCCGTGTTTGAGGCGCTGCAGTGACATCAGTTGATGCACTGAGCTACCGCTACCGGTGCCTGCTGCTTCGTCGGGCATCGGGGCTGAAACGCGCGGGTCGCGGCTGAGGAGGCGGCCACACACAAAGGACACCAGAGGGCGCCTCCGCAGATAGCATCGGCCGAGAACAACACGACAATTACGGCGGCGGAGGCTGGCATGTCCATTGTCGCGAGGACGCCTCTCTCGGCGCCCGGCGGTCGCCTCCGGCCACTCCGCCCTGCGCCACTCGCCGCGCGGTGAAACGTCACGACAAAACAACCGAACTGCCAGGAGATGTGGCTCAGGGCGACAACTGATGTCATTGCAGTGTCTCTGACCGGGAGGTCCTAGCATCGAGTCCCGACGGGGGCAGGATTTTCGACACTAGCGTGTCAGCTAGGTCGAATTCAGTCGCTGTCTGGAGGAGAATTCTAGCGGCCGGCTGCTCTGATCGGTAGTTTTCCGAGGTTTCTCCGACCAACACCAGGTGAATGCCGGAGCAGTGCCTTAACAAATGGGCCACGGGCCGCGCGCGATCTTTCCTTCCTCTTCCTTGTCCTATCCTCACCCCTTACACACACACTTACACTAATATGCGCTACACTACCCCACATGCCGGGAGACCGGTCGGGAGCTTAGAGCTTGTCCTGGCTGGGACGGTGCCTTACTTGTGGGAGATACCTGGTTGAGAAAAAACCCGCTAGCTGAAGGTAGGATGGCGCCGGAACTCACTTTCTAGCGGGAGAAGATCTCCACCACCCCGCGAGGGGAAAAAATGCACAACCGTTGCGGGACTAGTAACCTTATCAATGGATGCGTTCAAACTCATTTTCTCCAACCAACAATCAATCAAAAACAACCAAACTACGGTTATGCTACAATGCTCCACCATTCACGAAGCTACCCAATATCCACATAACATTATCAATGTTCCGCTTAAATGTTTAAAAAAGAATGGACAAATATAATAATGGAAGAGAATGTATGTGGCGCAAAAATAAGACACAAAATAATATTTTCTCACTTATTTTCTTATCGCTCCGAAAACCTAAGAACTAATTGTTTGAAAACATTCAGACTAAATACTGATTCCTTGGTGTGATATATCCAATTTTGGGTCATGCGTTTGTTCTTACTTAAAATTTTCTTATTTCTGAAGGTAGTCAATATAGGTTTCGGATAAATTTTTGCAAAAAAAATGACTGTACAACAAGATTGCCATTATCCTATTTAGACGTATTTCTCGTAACTTTGTTTTAAAATAAAAAAAATCATAACAAATCACACTACTGAGTTTTCACTTAAATGGAAGAATTTCCATTACAATCATTGAACAGAACAGTATTCTGATGTTTACAAAACTGGGTGGTTATTCACGTAATATAATAATCCGAAACGTTTTGAAGTTTCCATTCACTGAAGCACAGTGATCAGCATTCTTAAGTTCCTTCACAGAACAACGTGTGTCTCGAGTTGCCGCTGCGCCGATGGAAGCCGGATTGGAAGGGCTAGATGCTATCGGCGATACCCGCCTGTGAAGAGAATGACACCTTATCGTGAGTGTCATCTCGAAATCCTAAATGGCTCAATATACCCTCTCAATTCAACGCAGTGCGTGCATGTGACAAGAAGAAAAAGACATTGATTAACACCGAGTTTCTCAGCTGGTGTGCCCTTGCTGCGAGTCTTGTAGAAACGAACAGGCTGACAAATGAATTGATGACCGATTATCAGATAATAGTAATTTTTACTCTAAGTTACTGCATCAAAATAACTGAATTCGTAAAAAAAGCTTTTAAAATATTCCGTTCCAAAACAAAAAACAATTTACACTATATAGTTATAATGTGGTTATAATTTGTATGACATTTTAGACGCATCTACATAGATCAAAAACAGTACGCAATTATGATCAACATGGGTCTGTCACTCTCAATGTACTTTATGGAAACATTAGTGTTGTTTGTTATTTCAAATTCAGGTAGAGAGAAAGAGACAGACTGAGAGAAAAGGAACAATAGTGAAGTATGTAGATTAGATTTTTCACAGATCTAATAAAGAATAGAAGACGTGGAATGCATTGATATCAACTTGTCCTCAATCTTGATGTCAGCTTTCTATTTGGGGATTTTAATAAACAATGTCTAACTAATCTAATAGAAGAATTACTAAATTGTGTAGGTATTTTTAAAAGCTTGGCAGTAAAAAAGCTTAATTTCTATACGATAAAATATATTTATTTACCCTTACTCTTCTAAGATACGTCAACGTCTCGATAAAAGAAGTTGATATATCTACCCTTCGCAATGATACAGTTCCAACTAACATTTCAGTCGTTCCAGTAATTTAGTGTTGAATTTTCATCTCTTCACCTATTTAGACATCTCTCCACCTTCAGCACTGATTTTTACAAATTGCAGCTAAATGTGTACTTTTTGTCGGATAGTACCTTATCAATTGAAAAACCCGCTGGTAATTCACTTTCTTCGATTTTGTCAGTTGGAACATTCATTTTAAAGGGTTGACGTATAGCCACAAAATAGGAACACGCACACTCTGCCCCAAGGCCATTTTTTCCAAAAAATTTTATTTTCATAATTTACTCCTGCGCCTCTTTCTGTAACATATATAATAGTTACTGTACTATAATCTTTTTTGATTCTTCTGTCATTCATGTCAGTCAGGTATCAAAATGGTCGATAAATGGTGACTAGTTTATTATTGATTCCTCATCGGAGGTCTTCACACGTTATTGAGGGAAAAATGGAAACACTACTACTTTGAATAGATGCACAAAGTTCCTTAAATCAAATTAATGTAGATATATTTATTTTGCCTGAAGTCCAACGTTTAGATTAAGTAAAACGTATAAGGAGGAGAAGAAATAAATGATTCTACAGCAGAATAATGATCACGACCTCCTAGTCTTTGGTTGTCACAATCAGATGATGTAAAGTGTACTTTTCCTTCAAATTCTTCAGCTATTCAGTCGTTTATACAAATTTACTAATCCAAATTCACTCGTATTGTTGATGCCCAAGAAAACTGGAACGTCATTTTTGAGTTAACTGAAGAAACATGTTCAAAAATTGGTCTATATATCCTAGTAAATATTTAATTAGTATAGTTCACAATATAGCCAGTTTTCGTAAGAACACGTCGAAATGAATGTCTCCACTCAGATTGAAACCGTCCTCTTACAAATTGATTTTTTTAAATGCTTCCCTTTTCTTGGAAGCGATGATATAAGCATTTAAAGTAAAAGCAATCTTGAACTAGGCGAACTTCGACAAGAGAATGAGACAGAAGCGAATCGGAACTCTGAATCTGAGTACACGAATTAATTAATGTTTCCGGTCCGGTCAACTATTATAGTAGTTAATCCCGTAAGTGTATTGAATATTGTGTTTTGGAATGTGCCGGGGTACTGCCCCGCAAGAATGTGAGATTCGCCGCCCATCTATACTTTGGCTTCGGTGGGGGATCCCTTGTACAGATATTTCAGCCAGCAAGACACCCCCCCCCAACTGCAAAAATATCTATACTCTCGACTGGAGTCAAGCCATGCATGGTTCTGTAATGCATGAACATGTTCTGTAGTGCATGTCAGAGGAGAGGACAAAGATTGTCCGGAGAAAACTACGGAAAATTCCCATTAATACAGTCGGTCTCTACAATTCTCCTTTAGACAGCGGCTGAATTCGACCTAGCTATTTCGCTTTTATATAATCCGCCAACATGAAGACTCGAACTGTAGGACCTCCCGGTCAGACGCACTGCAGTGGCAACAGTTTTTACCAGCAAAGGTGATTTAGGGCATCAACTGATGTTTCTGTAATGCCTCTAACTGGGAGGGTCTGAGGTTCGAATGCTGACGGTGGCAGAAATTTCGACGGTAACTAGACAGCTGCGACGAATTCAATCACTGCCTGGAAGAGAAGTCTAGCGGCCACTTGCTCTGATCGGTAGTTTCTCCGATGAACACCACGCGAATGCCGGAGCAGTACCCTAACAAACAGGCCATGGACCGCGCGTGATCTTTCCTTCCTGTTCTTTGCCGTACCGTCACCTTTTACTTACACAAACAAGCCCTACACTACTACACATGTCGGGAGCTTAAATCTTGTTCCGGCTGGGGCGGTGGCACTCTGGTCGGAGATAACTGGGTAAGAAAAAACCACTCACGCCGATGTAGGTTGGCGCTGGATTTTCCCATCCAGTAGGGGAAGATCACCGTCATCTCCCGCAATAAAAACATGCACTACACTTACATGATTAATGATCTTAGCAGTTAATTAACCCGGTCTCTATAACCCTCGTACTATACCTGGCATCTTTTTTGACCCCATCATCATTCATTTGATAATATTTTCCTGAATATTTGCAGGGTAACTTCAATATTCTTCATATGCTTTCGTGCGCGTATTAAACCGGTACTTAACTATTTTCACATATTTTTTTTAATTTTATTGGAGAGTTATTATTATTTTTCCTTTACACGAGACTGGTTTGGCTTATGGAAGAGCATATTGTTTTCCCATTCTCATTCGAAGTATCTTGTCATGAACTTCAAAAAATGTGTCTGATACCGTCAATATTTGATTTATCTCGAAATAACTTACACAAACTATTATAAATATTTCTGAAGCACAAGTATCATCAATGGAAGTTACGGAAAGTAAAGATTTTTATGAAATATTTAATATGAATAAATTAAATTTATTGTGTTATTGAAGAAAATTTAAAATGTCTACTTACATAAAAACAGTTATTTACACTTAGTATATTGCCGAACACTTTCGTGTTTACCACTTCCAATTGACACTATAGCTTGGGATCCAAAAAGACCGAGATATAGATTTTTATTGTAAATTGCAGATATGGCACGAAGGTTAAATCTTCGCAAAGCTGACGGGTGCAGATGACGGTGGCGAAGTGAACAGCACCATAAACTATCGGAGCCGCCTACAGCGAGAAACGCCTTTGGGACTGGGCATCGCGCCAACACGCGCGGCGGCGGCGGCGGCGGCGGCGGCGGCGGCGGCGGCGGCGGCGGCGGCGGCGGCGGCGGCGGCGGCGGCGGCGGCGGCGGCGGCGGTGGAGGCGCCGATGTTGGACGCCGGGAGACGCCAAGATCCGCGCGTCGCGTCGCGTCGCGTCGCGTCGCGTCGCGTCGCGTCGCGTCGCGCGGCGGCCTTCGCCTCCGTCAGGGTCGTCGCCAGGGCACGCGATGGCGCGCGGCGTCCTCGAACGCGGATTCCGGCGTCTGGGGACCGACTCGCGGCCTCATAAGTGGCAGCCAGTTCAGAGCGAACCTCACTCATGACTCAAGAATTACGCAGGCACACAAAATAAAAAAGGTTGTCAGACCAAACGACTTGACACATGTTTCTCTATGTATGTAGACGCGCTAAATATGAATGTGAAGTCAGAATTGCGGCACCACCCTCCAGCTTTTTACTTTCTCGCCTTTTTAAATCGCCAAAAACTACCATAATTTGTTGTTGTTGTTTTTTTTTCTTCGGGGGTTGTTGTCCGACACAAAGATCGATTGATTGATTGATTTTTTCGTGTTTCCGGGCGCGTCAACTGCTTTGGTCATTAGTCCCGTTAGTGTAGTGCATGTTTTTTTCTCGAGAAATGGCAGTGATCTTCCCCCGCTGGATGACGAGATCCGGCGCCGACCTCCCGTCGGCGAGTGGGGTTTCCCCCTAACCAGAACTCTCCCACCAGCGGGGCGCCGCCCCAGCCGGAACAAGCTCTAAGCTCCCGACCGGTCCCCCGGAATATGTGGTAGTGTAGTGCATGTTAGTGTAGGTGTGAGTGTGGAAGGGGAGAGGATAGAACAAGGAATGGAAAAAAACAGATCGCGCGCGGTCCGTGGCCCGTTTGGTAGGGTACTGCTCCGGCATTCGCCGGGTGTTGATCGGCGAAACCACGGAAAACTACCGATCAGAGCAGCCGGGAGCTAGAATTCTCCTCCAGACAGCGACTGAATTCCGCCTAGCTGAAAAGCTAGTGTCGGAAATCCTGCCGCCATCAGGACTCAAACCTAGGACCTCCCGGTCAGAGGCGCTGCATTGACGTCTGTTGATGCACAAAGGATTGACACACATTTCTCTATCTACGTACACGCGCTGAATCCGAATCTGAAGACAGAACTACGTCATCACCCTCCAGGTCTTTTTTTAAATCGCGAGAAACTACCATGAAGTTGTAAATTTTAAATTTCACGGTGGTTTTCTGCGGTTTAAAAATACTGGAGGGTGGTGGTGCAATTATGGCTTCAGATTCGGGATTAAGCGGGTCATACGTAGAGAAATATATACCAAGCATTTGGGTCTTACAACTTTTTTTTTTATTTTGTGTGCCTGTATTATTATTTTATAGGTAGAAATTTTTGTTTCTTTTACATGGTGTTACAATTTTCTTACATGGTGTTCTAGCGTCTTAAAATAATGGTTTCAGAGTTAAGACCTTTATCGTTTACATTAGTGTTATTCACGGCGAGGTAGCGCATTGGAGTCCTCGTAACCTTCGGTTTTCTCGAATGAAGTGACAGGAAACTCGTTATGGAGGGTTAGGAAATACTACAGTTACGTTAGGCACGGAAATGCGTTTTATGGGTCCTTGAGAAATTCGGATTGTACTCATTCTTGAATGCACGATTTTCCAAGCAGGAAATTATGGGCGGCTGGGTTGTTTTACGATACACCAAGACAACTGCACTCAGTCGCCGAACCTAAATCTGATAGGACACTTCTAAAGTTTTCTAGAGAAGAAAAAGAGAAATAGAAAAATGGCAAACCAAATAGAATTGACAACAGCGTTACGAGAAGAATGGAGTAATATATCTCCTTAAATTTTCCAAAACCTTGTGAATTCCATATCACAGTAGCCATTATTCATGAAAAGGGAAATCCCACAAAAAAACTAACATTTTTTTTTGTTTAGCAAATGTGTTTATTACACCTATAAGTGCCCAAAAACTTTGTGCACCCCATTTCGTCACAATGTATCTAGTAGTTTCCATCAGTAACAAGATATTTATTAGGCTTTGTGAAACTCCGTTTGTGGAAATATAGAAAGAACTTATTTGTTGTCAAGACTGTTTCATCTGATTTACGTTAAGCCCCTCCACAATGTTTCCACAGACCCAAAACATAAAACCAAGTATCAACCGATGTCACTGTAGTGCCTCTGACCGGGAGGTCCTGGGTTCGAGTCCCGACGGGGTTAGGATTTTTGACACTAGCTTTTCAGCTAGGTCGAATTCAGTCGCTGTCTGGAGGAAAATTCTAGCTGTCGGCTGCTCTGATCGGTAGTTTTCCTTGTTTTCTCCAATGAACACCAGGCGAATGTTGCAGTCGCAGAATGTCGAATACCCTACGAAATGGGCCACGGACTGCGTGTGATCTTTCCTTTCTCTTCCTTGTCCTATCCTCATCCCTTTCAAACACACTTACATTAACATGCACTACACTACCACACATGCCGGGAGATCGGGCGGGAACTTAGAACTTGTTCCCGCTGGAGCGGTGCCCCGCTGGTGGGAGATACCTGATTGAGGAAACCATGTTAGCCGACGGTAGGTCGGCGCCGGATCTGGCCATTTAGCGGGAAATGACCAGACCACCGCCACCTCCCAAGTACTACACATACGGGACTAAAGCCCATAGTAGTTGACGCGCTGGGAATCACTAACAATCAATCAACCCCAAACATAAAAATTCGTAAGTGTCCACACGCTTTTTACACTAACTGTACGTACAAATGCCCTTTAATTTCGCAACAGATATAAATTGATGCTCGTGGTTTATTGTCTGTGCTACGGCTACCACGGAGTTCGCATATTTGAACGCGCAAACGGACAGCGCGGCAGCATCTGCTTGACCGCGCGCAAGGTGCGTAGGGAGGTTGTATCTCTTCGCTCATGCCGGACCACTTTCTACGCGGGACCAATATACGTCAGCCGCTGCGCGGTGCGGCGCACACTGGTTCAATCGGGCCGAAAACAGGGTCGTAATTGCATATGCGAGTGAATTTGCGTAAAAATGAGTATCAGTGGGTTTTTGAGGTCGCTGGAATTGAATATCATACATAAATTTCAAAATTCAAAATGGCGGCTTCAAAATGACGTATCTACTAAAAACAAACAAAAAATCATAAAAAATATACATATGGGGTTCTGGAAAATATCATCAAATATAGTTTGTTTAAAAATAATAATTCTCGCGGTCGCGGGTTGATATTGTTATCATTCCAAAAATTTATATCAGTAATTTTGTTATTAAAAGTAATTATATTAAAGAGGAATGGAAAAAATATAGAGAGAAAATAATTCCCGGTGGTGAAGATGGTAATTCCGGGATATCGAGTGTTAAATCTCACTATGTAGCATTGCAGTAAAGAGGTTATAAAACAAAACGGTGCAGATATGAGCACCTAAATGTGTGTTATACTGATATACATTGTACTTGATATATAAAATAATTATTGAGGCAGGAATACGCAGGGCAAAATATATAATCCACAATATACATGACTAATCTTATTAGGCTCTATATGTTAGAATTCAGCCGTGTTATACATAAAATTATGACACTTTTTCTTAAAACTATACCTAACTTATAGTCCAAAGGGTCTTCTATTCGCAAATACAAAACAGTTCCACAAACAAATTTAATCACTTTTTTTAATGTAACAAATATCGTTGACAATAATCAATGAATTCGAGTGTTTCGAGCAACGCTAACTTCACGAGACCGTGAGGACGACAAAAACGATTGAATCCGATCCGTTGGCCGAGATGACTAAAGCAATAGTGTCCTAAAGATCTCGAATCGAAGGGTCGCGGGATTCGAATCCTGCGTCGGTCATAGCTGTATTTGTGTTTGTCCTTTCTCCCCCTATCATCACCATATCGTTTCCTCTTCACAGTTACCATAACGTTAACTCCAAGAGTGGTCGCTAATGACCTAGATGTTGATGCGACCTTAAATAAATAAAAAAAATAAAAAATAAATAAAAATAAATTGAAATAACTTCGGACTCTAATGTCTTCGGAACGAGATTTGGTAGCTCAAAATGCCGAACGCACACTTTGAATTTTGCCATTATGACCAGGGTTTTGGCCCGATTGAATCAGAGTGCGACGTCACGGCCCCGTACCATACGTTAACCGTTATCATAACGTTAACTCCAATAGTTATCGTTAATGATCTAGACGCTGATGCGACATTAAATTTAAAAATAAAAAATTAAAAATAAATAAATTAAAAAAATGCAACATCTTTCTTAAGCTGAAGTAGTGAGATCCAATGTCTTCGGAACGAGATTTGGTAACTCAAAATTCCGAATGCATACTTTGAATTTTGCCATTATAGCCAGGGTTTTGGTCCGATTGAACCAGTGTGCGACGTCACGGCCCCATACCATACGTTAACAGCTATCATAACGTTAACTCCAATAGTGGTCGCTAATGATCTAGACGCTGATGCGACATTAAATTTAAAAATAAAAAATTAAAAATAAATAAATTTAAAAAATGCAACATCTTTCTTAAGCTGAAGTAGTGCGATCCAATGTCTTCGGAACGAGATTTGATAACTCAAAATTCCGAACGCACACTTTGAATTTTGCCATTATGTCCAGGGTTTTGGCCCGATTCACCCACTGTGCGGCGGGGCGCGCGCTCGCTGATTTACGAGCCCGCTTTCGAACGGGCCGCCGCGCGATGCGGGCGCCTTCCCGCCCTGCAATTTCCCAGCGCGAAGTGTGTCCGATGCGAAATTTACTGGACGCCCGGAACTGCAAATAGCTCGCAAGTAGATCGAGCGAGCGCTCTCTCGATGGCACGTTCGCGAATGTCCCGAACTAGCCCCACCTGGGGAGTGGTTCAGTGATAGGGAAAAGCTACGTCCTGCCTCCGCTCCTTGCGTCTAATTTTTATTTATTTATTTTTTTGTTTACGTATTTATTTATTTATACAATAAACCCTCGTTAGTACGAACTGGCTTAAAAAGAATTTTACCGTAACGCGAACAAATCTTTGGTCTCGACACGGGATTACGGCCATTTATGATATTCGGATAACGGTTTTTATAACATGAATTTTTATAACATGAATTTTTATAACATGAAATTTTTTTTTATAACATGAATTTTTATAACATGAATTTTATAACACGAATTTTTATAACACGAATTTTTATAACACGAATTTTTATAACACGAATTTTTATAACACGAATTGTTATAACACGAATTTTTATAACACGGATTTTTATAACACGAATTTTTATAACACGAATTTTTATAACACGAATTTTTATAACACGAATTTTTATAACACGAATTTTTATAACACGAATTTCTGTAACACGAATTTCTATAACACGAATTTCTATAACACGAATTTTTATAACACGAATTTCTATAACAAGAATTTTTATAACACGAATTTTTATAACACGAACTCAGATTATTTCGGTCCCCTCGGAATTCGTGTTAAAGAAGGTTTACTGTATAATTTATATTAAGGCCGCTCTAACTACCGGACATAGAAGCTCATGAGCGACATTCTAATCAATTGATGATAGCGATATTGATGAGGTGAATGATGGAGTGTAAATGAGAGAACTACCAGAAAGCCTGCAAAGGGAACTTTTTGTTACCCACAAATTCCAAGTGTTGTTTAGTGATCCAACTTGTATCTAGGCAATAGAAGGCGAATGCGCTAGCGAATATGCCACAAGTCCAACTTTGCATTTGATCATAAATTCGCGCGTCCATAAATTCTGCAGTAACGTACGCACACTCGCACACTCACACACACGCGCACACACATATACAAACACACACATACACAAAAAATTAATAGAGGCCCGGAAGAGCATTCGCAAACTTTCGTGTCCGTCCGCAACCCACGGGGATGACTCTCCGGCATACGCTAAAGGGAAGGGGAAAATGGCGTTACTTCGTTGGATGTCTTTTCCCTCTCATCGGAATACGAACTTAATTGATGTGACATTCGAAAATGACATGACCGAGCTGTTATCATGAGTACAAGGCAAGTTATGTCTCACTATGTGATAAAATTATAATTTCTTCGTTCCCATCACACAAGATTTCCACTTTTAGAGAGAGGGATTCAAATCACGGTCGACCCATGTCGAAGTCGATCGATATGAAAGTCCGTTGATGCTTCGCGACTCCTGGATTAATCTATAATTTCCGTGGTACACTATTATAACGCCATGTAAAGTTGGATACCCATTTTCTAGTATCCTGTGGACTATTATGTATGACTTCATTAAAGAATTATCAGAACGATAATAATTATCTCCATTTTTGTCCCGGAATTCAATGCCATGAGTAGAGTTCCACTCCCTAAATAATGTATACTATGTGATTTTTCGCAAAGTATTTAGAAAATATATAGAAAGTGGGGTTTAGAAAAAAAATATAGGAAATTAGTCAATAGGGTGAAAATATATAGTGAAGTGAACAGTGCGATTATGCGTAGTCTACAATAAAACATACTGAACAGTTAATATTTAGATAACATCTTTCTATATTCGAAAACATCTTTCTATAGGCTATGCTGACAAGCGGTATTTGTTGATTTATTTGTTTATAGTAACGAGTGTTTTAAGTATATGAAATATAATAATAATTATAAGTATTACATATCATTACACTGTAGTGTTAGGGAAAAAATGTTTACCCATGTTTGTCTGAATGTGAATGAATAGTTGCAGGTTGTTGTGTATGTGAGGGTTCTTTGCTCTGTTTATGTATCTACGCATGTATGTTTGGATGTATATTTGTGTAGTATGTTAGTTTATTTATCTATTAGTATATATGTATTTTCATTTGTAGTATAGGAAATAATAAAGACAATTTGTTTTTTATATGGATTTTTGTACATTATTATGTTATTTGTAACTGTAACTGTACTTTCGTATTTCTGCATTCTGCCACCAGGCATCATCTGCCCAATTGTAGAAAAATATCTATCTATTAGCAACATTGTGTAGCATGCGTCAGTGCGAGTCATCACTAGTCATTAATGACAAGAATCACTTCTCACATGTCTCTTCTAAAGAAACCGCCACAATTCTGCGAAAAAGACGACCAAAGCCAAAGCTGTGCCGACTCCCCCAAAAAGGAAGATCGGGCTTAGATGCAGCGTACTGAGAGGCTTGTAAGTCAGACGCGCCTTTCCAGAGAACACTAGGGTGTTATTGAACATCTTCGTCTTCAAATGCAAGTCGCGCTGTATCAACAGGTCGACCACGCCCCCTTGCACCAGACGCTGCACGAGTCCACTAAATCGCTCGCGTTGCGGCCAGCCCGGGCGCACTGGGATGGAGTAGAACGCCGGGGCGAGAACGCAGTCCTTCACACGCCGCAACATCAGCACCCCGTTTTTGGACACTTCAGGAAAATGTTCGAACAGCTGAAATCCCGACTCAGTGGTGACGACAACCGCGCGACCGGTCATCGCGACCTCCAACGCGACTTCCTTAAACGATTTCCAACTCTTTTGTTTCGACGCCAACGCGAACACGATGGGGTCGTCCTCCTGGGTGATGCGCAAGAACGCCTGCCCGGCGACGGGCGTCGTGTACACCACATCCACCCTCCGCTCCAGCTCGGCCAGCGAGTCCACCTCGGCCACGTGGCTGGGCGCCACCAGCGACCCCACGAAGCAGCCGGCGAACAAGTTCATGGCGAAGAAGCTGAAGAGGCTGAGCGAGATGAGCAGGCGGCCGTGCCGGGCGTCGAAGGAGGCCGTGATCGCCGTGCGCGCCAACTCCACGAAGACGCGGCCCCCGGCGACGCCGTGCGCCAATCGCAGCCACCCGGCGAAGAAGGCCACGCACGCGGCCGTCGCTGCTCATGCGCCGGCAGACAGCGACGGCAGCGCCACATGTGGCGCCACCGACAGTCGCTGGTACAGCGGACACACGTTTTCCTGCCTGGGCAAGCGAAACATCACGTTATCCCAAGGCTATTGCCAAGTCGGCGCCACCGACAGTCGCTGGTACAGCGGACACACGTTCTCCTGCCTGGGCAAGCGAAACATCACGTTATCCAGGCTATTGCCAAGTCGGCGCCACCGACAGTCGCTGGTACAGCGGACACACGTTCTCCTGCCTGGGCAAGCGAAACATCACGTGCCAAGTCGGCGCCACCGACAGTCGCTGGTACAGCGGACACACGTTCTCCTGCCTGGGCAAGCGAAACATCACGTTATCCAAGGCTATTGCCAAGCGGCGCCACCGACAGTCGCTGGTACAGCGGACACACGTTCTCCTGCTTTGGCAAGCGAAATATCACGTTATCCCAAGCCTATTGCCAAGTCGGCGCCACCGACAGTCGCTGGTACAGCGAACACACGTTCTCCTGCCTGAGCAAGCGCAACACCACGTTATACCCAAGCCTATTGCCATTCGTATCATGGAAGGTAGGCTACGAAGTGCAATGTTATGATTCACATAAGGAAAATAGAACGTTTTATCTGATTGGAAGTTAATGTAATTAAATGATGACGTCCGACCTCGCAATATAAAAAGAGAGAAAAGGATAACCCAATATCATAGGTAGGTACCATAGCCGATAGCCCATCTTGAGGGTCTCCGTTGATCTCTTTCATTTTACTGGTGCACGCCCATTTCACATACATCTAGAACTCACAAACGCAATGTTAATATTGTGTGGCTTTTAAAACGTTATCACACAACAAAGTTTTCTTATGTTCTCTGTGGGTACTGATAACGTACAACAAAATTATGGCTGTCGTCGCCTAGGAGTGTGACATTTCTAGCTGGTGCTAGAAAATGTCTGTTCGTCACATCGAGTACCTATTTATTTGCATTATTTTTGTTCTCGTCATTACTGCATACGACGGAGTTTAACCCTGGATTTGTGTCTTTATTTTGGACATTATTTGGTAAAGATTTTATGAAGTTCTTTTAATTTTCCGTTGTGAGCGTTGAGTAGTAGCGAAAAAACATTATTGTAGGGGCTTCAACAGTTTAAGAATGTATCTAAGAGGATCCTAAAAAGCATATGTTCTTTCACCACCAGCAAATTTGCCATGTGGGTCCACCGGCTTCCTAAAGAACGAAAGATCTTTTTCGAAAAACATGGTTTCGGCTTGGCTGAGCGTAACACTTTCGGTAAAACAGTTCGACACGCTAACAGTTACTCCACGAAAGCAGAATTTGGAAACAAGTTTTTTCAATAAATGGTCTACTTTTAATTAGACCACTGCAAATTAATTTTTTGAAGAACACAGTATATTTTCTGACATTGAGAAATCCTTCAAACTAGTAACATTTCAGTATAAAAAGAATTTTAAACAAAATGTATTTACTAGTAATGGACATTGTACAACACACACTCCAACTACCACCGAGTATACTAAATTTAACTATATACGTGGTTTTGGCATACAATTAACGCTATTGAGAATACGAGTTACCATGCCTGTGAGGGTACAGGTAGCTGATTGACTCGATGCCTGGTTTTTGGTAATATCCTCGAGCAAACACGTCGATCTGTCCCAAAGACACATCACGGAGGCCCCCAAGAAGAGTGCCATTGGACAGTTCCTTGCCTTTCTCTACCTGCACACAGCCATTCGTGTGCCCAGTATGAGACGCGATTATGAACAACAGTTCAGCATCTCGGCCACTCCGAGGAAACCAATTGCCACTGCAATTCGTATCGGAGGCTAAATCACCAAATATCATTCCGAACCTCACACCTGTTCGTGAGAGATCACCATCTCTGTCGCTAATCGTAGTATTAGTAACAACAAAATTATTAGTAACTACAGTTCTCAAAATCGGAGAGACAGATTTCTTATCACTGTTGCTAACTGCGGTCCACAACATCGACAAAATCATAACTATATTCACTACATTCATACACTGCATAACTCAGACTGCTGTTGACCTTCTCGTACACGGCATGAAGAGTAAATATTGACTGCAGTGAACTGTGAGTGAGCTGTGAGTGTTCCTGGTTACAAACAAGACTTCAAACCACCTAGAAAAGTAAAATTAAGTACATTATCACAAATGGGTATGTGGATGCATGTTTTGAAGAACACTTTGAAATTATCACTTGAACGAACCTATGATTCTAATTGTTATTCCTTTCTTAGAACTGAAATTTCCAGTATTTTTATCAACGTCCTGTGAGATAAATTGCAGTAATAATCACTATCGATCGCCTACATTCATCATAAACTTGTAGATATAGGCTCGCATTTGTAATACTATCCTATAATATAGATTCATTCGGGAAATATCTGCATTGCCACAAATAGTTAATACTTCACCGCATTACGTCCATATTTCGTCGGTTTTCACTTGTGTACATTGAATCAACATTTTATTTAATTTTTTAAATTAACTTCAGATATACTACCCCTTTTTTAAATGAGTTTGCTTGTATCATCTGCAATTTGTATACTAGTTTGAAATCCTACAGATAATTACTTTTGGATTGTTTATACGTCCTATGTATTTTACGTGTTTCATTTCTACGATTGCGTTTATCCGATCCGTAGCTGATTATAGCTTGCGCGATGTGCATGTGTGCTGCCCATGTTAATGCGCTGTGTACAGTGCTGTGAGCATGCAAGAGGTCATATGTGGTTGCGAGTATTAAAGAACAATTTTCAAATCATGAAAACAAACCTGATGTCGACAACGATTTAGCAATGTGTCAGAAAATACGAAGATTGGAGACGTTATGCAACTAATATATTCTATAAGTTGGTTTTAAATATATTTGCATAATTTATTAATAACTATTTTGATTTTCCCAAATTCTTTCTTACATTAAATTCAGAAAATTTGAAATATTGACTTCTGAATAAAATATAAAAATAATAACGTAATCGATGTTCCTTTTACCGAGATACAATAAAACTCCGAATCTTTATTTTGTTGAAAAGTTAACAAAACCTTTCGGCTATCTGGTGTGTGAATCACATATGTGTATGCTAATCACAATCTATCATTTTTTTATTTTCTATTCAAGTTGACATCTTAAAAATGCAAGAAATCTTTCACATGCTACTCAGGCCTCACTTACGGTCTTATTTAAAGCTTGTACTTACGGTCAAGTCCACACAAATGCAGTAGAATAGAATTTCTCATAATAATATTTCGAATCTACATTTTAAAAATATGTTTTAAAAGGAAAATTTAATTTCTTAAGATTTCGCATTACTAGTAAGCGTTTATTTAATTTTATTTTTTACGTTAATTCGAAGAGTGAACATTCTAAAAATAGTGTAGTTCCTACTTTCATTAAAACGTATGAAGTATTAAAACTTTAAAAGTATAAATTTATTTTCGAATCAGCCCCAAACCTCCAATATTAAAGACAGATTTCTTTCTCATTGCAATTTATCATTGAATTGTTGGTCTTGAAATTATTTCATACAGTTTTTTTTAAATAGTTGAGTAGTTGTTGGGCAATAACTAGTGACACCAACAGAAAAAGGAAACGTTTCGGTATGTTGAGCATTCTCACAAGTTAGTATTGTTGTGAATCACTTTATGGAAGACTATATTTTGTTGCTACACTTGCTAATACACTATCTGTGCTACATTATCTAATTAAAATATTATTAAGTAATTGCTTAGTGCAAAATTCCTTACAGATCTCAAATTAGTTTTCAGCGTCATGTACACCATTTTGATACACTATTTCTCCTGATGAGGAGATGTGTAAAATATTATACACACTGGGAAATGTAATTTTTGCTTTCAAATTTTCTAACAGTTTTGAAATAAATAATTTCTTATTTACGTTTAAAACATGAAAACACAATCAGCTACGGTGATTTGTGATCAAAACTTGATTGGAAGAAACAATTTCATGGAAACTTGTGTTGATCCTACAGCGTGATGATTAATTTGAAAATGAGTGAGGGTAATCTTTTACACGATTATGAATGTACACTTCGATTGTAGAGGTTAAAAATTAACTTGAATTATTACTTAAGAGTGGCATATCATTCATATATAGAAAGTGTATCGTTATTTGCATCTTTATAATTGTGTTCGTACGGGCAACAACAATAATCATTCATGAGAAAGTGTTGGCGTGGGAATCGATTAGTCGACATTGTTTTTAAAGAAAACGTCGGCGAATGCATTCACAGAACTTGCCACAATAGGTAAATTGATTTTGTGCGGAACACTCTTAAACAAGCCGATGGGTTGTCTTACCTTCATTACTGCTAGCGAAGCAAAAGATTTAGGCAAACAAGCGGGTGAGAATTATACAAACGAACACTAAATTCACACAACTCTAGTCACGTAGGTAATAAAAGTCGGCACAAACATGAGAAAGAGAAAAAAATGAATAATTTATTACACGTTGCGTAAAAATATTTTGATGTACCAGTGTGCACACATTACCTGTCATTCTACTGCAAAAAACATACACGTGTTTGTCATTATTTAACCCAAAGGTCAATGATCCTATTTCAAATGTTTTTAAATTTATTTTCAGAAAAATACTAATTTCTTCCTCAATTTAGAATGTATCTCCAGCTCAAAAATAGAAAGCAGAAGAATATATCCATCCTTATTTCTCATTAACAAGTATCCTCAATTCTCATTATCAGCAGTATCTTCTTCCTTCATTTCATGTACGTTTACACACAATTGTATACAAATCAACTGAATAAAATAAATGAATCAGTCTCTCCACTATACTTGAGATAGAACGTAGTTTGTCAAATAACAAAGTTTTCAAGAAATTTACAGGGAACATTGTTAAGTTTACACATGCCTATTCTTGTTTTGCAATCATTTCCTACATTATTTGTGTAGTATAGACATGTTTTGTATCTTAACGTCCACCAATCTTAACACACCAGGTGTCAAAAAAGAAAGAATTTCACAAAGAACTGACAAATTACACTTCGACATCACAATTTATTATTTTTTATTTGCTTGTTCTTTTAATAAAATTGCTGCAAAATTAGTTAGGCACAAAAGCAACCCGAAAACACGCGGTCCGTTTAATATTGTTTTTGAAGTCGATTGTGCATAATTTGAAATCGGTACTTAGTACGTTTTTAAGATCCCGACGACCAAGTACCGGCTGAGTTTAGCTATCAGTAAGCTTTGCCGCTGTCTCTACTGAGACTCAGACCGGGAGGATCCAGGGTTCGAGTTCCGATGGTGGCTGATTTTGGATATTAGCTATATGGAGATACGTTGAATTCAGACGCAGTCTGGAGGAAATTCTAATACCGGACTGTTTTGATCGGTTGTTTTCCGTGGTTTCTCCGATAAATACCAGGTGAATGCCAGAACAGTACCCGTATTGTGGCACGGACAGCACGCTTTCTCTCTTCCCTTTTCCTTCTCGTATCCTCTCCCTTCACGTACACAGGCTTACACATAAATGCACCACACTACCACATGTGTTGGGATGTAGATAAGTAGGGAGCTTAGACCTCATACTGGTGAGGGCTGTGCCCTGCTGGAGGAGATACGTGGATGGGGAAATCTCCCTCAAGTCCACGAGTTGGTCGGCGCTTGAACCCAACACAAAGCACGGAGGATCATCGCCACCTCCCGCGCTAAAACATTCACTACACTGACAATACTAATAATCTTAGCAGTTGACGCGCCCTGAAACATCATTCAATACATGAATCGATGACGAAAGACTCGAACTATGTTTCTCACTCGGTAATCTTTAAATGAGACCTTCTGGTATTTACATTCCTCTACATTTGGGGAGGATGGCGGTTGACTCATCCGAGTAACACCACTCCGTCGTGAGGGCAGAGAGAGAAGTATATCGAATTTTCTATTGACACGTTCTGCAAACCCTTTGCCTGAAATGTAGTGGTTATGTCTGTGGAGCTGCGAAGTCTGCAGGATCGTATCCATATCATTATCCTCCGATTTATTTAACATGGCGTCTCAAGGCCACGAACTGGACGAAGAGGGGAACACTGTCATCCAATCGGAACGTTCGTTATGATTACAATTTTTGGTTTGGAGTTAACGATTGGATGACAAAGTTCATCCCCCCTTCTAGCTCGTAACCTTGAGGCGCCACGTTAAATAAATCAAAGTATAGAATGAAAGCTTGCTTTAAAGTTGTGACGTGGTGAAGCTCATCCTAACCACTATGTGCCGCTTCTAACACCCCATTTCTTCCCAGTCTCTCCCTCCCCAAATGCTGTACGAATGTGAGGGATGACTGTGACTGCCTGCAGGCCATGGGGAGAAAGTTCCATAATGGGCTTAAAGGCGGCAAATGAGGTCCATCTCCTCGCCACCAAACACCCTGCTTATAAAAGGGTTTAAACACCGCCACGGGTTTATGAACCCCACGCAGCAAGACCACTCGGCCCAAATGGGCTCACGAGCCTCGGTAGATACACGCGTGCTGGCTAGAGTGAAAGTATTCTAAGATGTAAAGGGGCAGTAGAATTAGCTGAAGGCAGGGAGCGGACAACCGAAATGTTGCGTTTATGTAAAAGGTCCCATGATGACGATGATGAAGTTAGAATTTAACTCGTAGAACGAACCATAACTTGATGACCGAAGCGACTGCCTCCCTTTGTCACTGCTCGATCCTGCCTGAATGGCTGCCTTCCCAGCCAATCAAATACCTTTGTCTATCACAGTCGGTTCGTTTATAAGCCAGAATACCCCCACATACACACAAACACACATCACCACCACCCTGATTCACTTCAACCCTCAGGAATACCACGATGAGATTGTCGACACGTCGGCATTATAGCCATAAGTAAAGGGGTCCCGCTCGGATAGCCAACAGAATTCGAATTCGAACATGGAACCGGCTGGAGACTCAGGGCATCGACTGATGTCACTGCAGTGCCTCTGACCTGGACGTCCTAGGCTTGAGTCCGCATGGTGGCAGGATTTTCAACACTAGCTACCTAGCTAGGTCGAATTTAGTCGCTGTCTGACGGAGAATTCTAGCGGTCGGCTCCTTCTAGCTCTTATCGGTAGTTTTCCGTGTTTTTTTTCGATCAATACTACCCAAATGCCGGAGCAGTACCGTAAGAAACGGACCATGGACAGCACACAATCTTTCCTTACTCTTCCTTGTCCTATCCTTACCCCTTACGTACACACACTTAAATGCTTTACAATGCAACACATGCCGGGAGACCGGTCGAAAGCTTAGCGATTGTCCCAACCGGGGCGGTGCCCTGCTGGTGATGGTCACTTGGTTAAAAAAAAAAAAAAAAAAAAAACACTAGCCGACGGGTAGACATCGAAACTCACCATTCAGCAAGGGAAGATCACTACCATCTCACACATGTACTACGCTTACGGGACTGATGACCATGACAGATGACGCACCCAAATCATTAATCAATCGAACAGGAAATTGCTTCTTGGATTAATTAATAATTGGCGGATACCCGCCAATTATTTCACTAGAATATTGACAACAAATTCGAAATTATTTCTAAAAAAATAAATGAAAGGTAGAGCGAACAGTCTTACTCGTGTAATAGACATTTTATTATTTACGTTCAGTCTGTTAGAAATACCTGTTCCTTCATTGCCTATTCCCAAGTTTTTCGGTCCTTGCGTCACACCTAATTATCAAAGCATATTACATATTTGCATTATCACACATAAAACATATTTTCATTAACATAGTGTACATTTAAAAAATTCATCAAAACATTCACGAAAACCCTTCTAATGTATTGATTTTTTTGCAACTAATGTATATTATCCTGTTTAGGATTTGGCAGAGTTTATGTAAAATACAAACATTTTTTAAATGGACATTTCGTTTTTTATTACATCTTTCATCAGATCAATGACTAAAACTAATATTCGTTGAAAAATAATAGAATAAATTTCCAAAGTAACATAAATGAACAAGCTCTCGAAATAATTATGATACGAACAACTACCCATATCTCAGCTAACGTGTCCAACACAGTTCCGTGACAAAAACGCCCAATGCCAACAATACACCCACGCCCAAACAAATGAAGATCGGCCGCAGGTGCAGCGTGCTGAGGGGCTGGTAGGTGAGAGGCGCGTTGCTGTGAGCAGTGTAGTAGGTTCCGTTGAACATTTTCACTTTCAGAAAAAGGTCGCGATCCCTCAGCAGATCGACCACGCCCCCTTGCACCAGGCGCTGCACCAGTTCGCTGAATCGCTCGCGCTGCGGCCAGCCCGGGCGCACAGGGAACGAGTAGAAAGCCGGGGCGAGAATGCACTCCTTGACACGCCGCAACATCAACACCCCGTCTTTGGTCGCCTCGCGGAAATGTTGATACAGCTTCACTCCAGTTTCCGCGGTTATCACGACAGCGCGGTTGGACGCGGAGAGTTCCGACACCACGTCCGTCGCCGATTTCACCGCCTTCTTCTTCGCCCCCAGCGCGAACACGACGGGGTCGTCCTGCTGCGTTATTCGCGAAAGCGTCTCTCCGGCAACGGGCGTCGCGTACACCACATCCACCCTCCGCTCCAGCTCGGCCAGCGAGTCCACCTCGGCTTCGCGACTGGGCGCCACCAGCGACCCCACGAAGCAGCCGGCGAAGAAGTTCATGGCGAAGAAGCTGAAGAGGCTGAGCGAGATGAGCAGGCGGCCGTGCCGGGCGTCGAAGGAGGCCGTGATCGCCGTGCGCGCCAACTCCACGAAGACGCGGCCCCCGGCGACGCCGTGCGCCAACCGCAGCCACCCGGCGAAGAAGGCCACGCACGCGGCCGTCGCCGCGCATGCGCCGGCAGACAGCGACGGCAGCGCTACTTGCGGCGCCACCGAAAGGCGTTGGTACAGCGGGCATACGTTTTCCTGCCTGGGAAGCGCAACATCTCGTTATCAATACATTGTGTTTTGTTTTTTACCGACTTCAAAATAAGGTATATAAGTCCTGTATATTTTTTTGCGAGTTCTTTCGCTATATTTGGAAATGGAATTCGAATTAAAATAATTTCTTTGCTTAAATGAATATAATACTTCGTCATTATCACGTGGTTTTGGTAATATTCCGGTAATGGGGTTCATACTTAATATATTATCAATCTATTATTAATGTTAAGTGTTATTATTATTGTAATTATTGTTAATTAACTGCCACCGGGTCATACCCAATTGCAGTTCAAATAAATGTATGTATGTATGTATGTATAGCGTAACTCTATCAGTGTCTTAGCAATACCGCATAAACCAAACAAAATATTTTTCCATATTCGCTATTCGATGTGGTTGAACTTCAGGCTCCGCGAATTTGGAGTGGATATTTTAATTTAGGGGAGTATATTATGTATATCTCAGACTACAATTTCAAAATTATCTCAAAAATGGCTTCAAACTTTATCTTTCATCATTCCTCGAATGGCAAAACTTCCGTTTATGTGTATGGTTTTAGTCCGATTTTCATTCACAATTTAGTATATACGAAAATTGCTGAAGATTTTTTGTTCAATGTGACTCACATAGTTATTAGCTAGAGAGTGACAGCTAGAGATATTTTTATGAAATCTGTTAGAAAAATCTCTAAGTAATTTCATGAAAAAATTTTATGGTATTCCGAAAATTACGTAATTATCGAATTATTACAATGCACTTGAAATGCATAAAAGAATAATTTCGAACAAACATTAGTTATTCCACGAGGCAATGTCTTAATGTGGGTTTTTTGTTAAATAAAGTCATTGTCGTGTTCAAAGATAAAATATATGTTAGAAATTAATTTTTATTAAATTTAAAATGAATTTTATTACGTTGGAGACCGATTTTACATATTTTAAATACAATATGCACCCCGAAAAAAGAAAAATATAGAAGTTTTCCCGAAGAACCTGGAATGCGCATTTCAGACACAAATACAACGAGAAACGGTGGCCACCTGACAACTGCGGCAGTTGAAATAAGATTGACACGACGTAACGGCCTAGACTCAAAAGATTCTTTGGTCATTATTTCGAATATGTCATGGAGGCTGCCGATAGTTTTACTACATTTGATCGCTATATTAGAAAGATCATTTAGTTCACTTTTATGCTTATGAGCTTATGTGGCTCAATCATCAGTTGATGTCACTGAAGTCTGATGTCAATCAGTTGATGTCACCGAAGTGCCTCTGGCCTAGGGTTCGAGGCACTAGGGTTCAAGGGTGGCAGGACTTTCGAAACTTTCAGATATAGGTAGATTCAAAGTATAGGCTTCACTCGGACACCCACAAGCATTCGAATTTAAACATGCAACCGGGAGAGGTAACGCAGGGTATCAATTGATGTCACTACAGTGCCTCTGACGTGGAGGACTCAGGTTCCAGTCTCCACGGTGGCAAAATTTTCGACAAAGTTAATTTTAACTACTTAGCTTCCTTGAATTCAGCCGCTGCCTGGAGAAGAATTCTAACCGCCAGTAGTAGTTTTCTGAGGTTTCTCCGACAAGTACCGAATTCCAGACCAGTTAACTGAAACGGATCACAGACAGCGCGCGATATTTCCTTCCTTTTCCTTATCCTCAAGCCTTATCTACACACACACACACACACACTTAATCTTGCACTACCACACTTACAAGGGGACCACTCAGGAGCTTAGGGCTTGTCCCGCCAATGGTGGTGCTCCTATGGTGGGAGGTAACTGGTCGGGAAAAATCCCGCAAGCCAACATGTAAGTCGGCACCGGATCTCATTATTCACCTGCGCAAGATCACCGCCACCTCCCGTGATAAAACCTACACTACACTTACGGGGATAATGAACTAGCTGTTGACGCGCCAGGAAACACGCAATAATTAATCAAACCATTACCTGTGAATTGGGTTTGTATCTAAATGGAATTTTATGGGTAGATCACAAAGTTGATGTAGGTTGTGATCTGGGCTGTCCGGGTGACGCCGCGTTGAAGGCTGGGGTGCCGACGTTTCGACCGACATATCGCGGTCCTCTTCAGGGCTGTACTGCCAAAGTACAGCCCTGAAGAGGACCGCGATATGTCGGTCGAAACGTCGGCACCCCAGCCTTCGACGCGGCGTCACCCGGACAGCCCAGATCATGACTCTGGCCGCGGAAGCCTACGATACCATTGATGTAGGTTATGAAGGAGAAACGATGAAATGTGAGGAGACGAAACTCAAGAACCCCGAGCCTCCTTGATGCGAAATGCGCATCGCCCACCACTACATGTTGGCGTGGATCGATCGAGATTTGAACCCCAGTATCCAAAAATGGAACCTGCGGGCTGATCGCTATATATGGATCATTTCATTGCGAGTGGAATAATGGAACGTGAGTTATCTTGGAAGAATTTTGAATGATCTAGAGTGAAATTGATAAAACCTACTCGATAAAGCAGAACATTGTTTCGAGGACAAGGGTTAAAATATTTAAACAAAGACCAACACTTTAACGAAGCCAAATTTATACATATAATTAACGCACAACTGCTTTGCTGCCATGGCAAAAAGTAATTTCGTATTTTACGATATTGAGTGTTGTCAATAGCATCTTCCTTTTCTCGCGTTTTTCAAGACGTATTAAATCTGAAGTGTAATTTTAATCGAACTCTGTATATTTGCTGTTTCAGAGAGGAGCAAAACATACTCTGTTTAGAAAAGACTTTGAGCATGTTGTACGTAAATTCTTTAAACTTTATTTTTGAAACATGAGACTAATTGACGATTGTATTCAGGAAATCATTAAATGATAAAAAATATTTTAATATTCGACGGTCAAGACAATTCAGCAGATACATTTTTTATATTTTACTTTTTACGTTTTACTAACTTACTTAATTTATTGCGTTAACAATTTATTTACTACGTGTTCCACTTTGAGAGCGTAGGCTTCGCGGTTGGAGTCATGTTAATCTTGTATCGAGACGCGTCAGGGCACAGCCGACGTTGTCGCCATTCTGCGACCTTCCTCAGGGCGTAGTACTGCGCCCTGCAGTACTACGCCCTGAGGAAGGTCGCAGAATGGCGACCGAAACGTCGGCACCTGTGCCCTGGACGCGGCGTCTCCCGGATAGCCAAGTTAACCGTGTTCCACTTTATTAAACAGAATGAGCTCCATAAGATAAGTTAACAGATAAAATACGATGTTCTTTCTGAAATGAAAAAAAAAACAAAAACAATTGAATCTGTGATAAGCCAAGATTCCTGGGTTTAGTTTTAACGATAGAATCGGCATTCAGCGGCATTGTTTGCGAAATCGGATGTCACAGAATACGCTTTGTTAGGACAACCGATCAACATAGTTTAATATTCCATGCTTGGTGTCTTAACGCTTGGCCCCAGATACATTATGTGCAGAAGGTGTGAAGAGGGTATTAGTTGGCCGTTAACTTCTAGAAAGACGCGAGGGATCATTCTCTTGAAAAACATTGAAGTGAACGCGCGTAAGCGGTTGGTGAGGTGCGAACAGATTTTCAGCATAGGCTGGGTATTGTGTAAATGATAGTACGGTGTTTTAATGTTCTAAGTGTAAAAGTGATTCTCATTAGACCGAAAGAAATTGTAATATACATATAAAAATAGTTGTTAAATTTTTATTGTTGAAAAGGGCTTATAATTTATAGTAGTTGCCATCAATCTAATAATTGGTTTCAATCAATAGAATTTCCAAGAATCGTGATTCTGTATAGAATTACACGTCCATATGCCACAGTGAAGGAGTAATATGTTTTATGTCGAACCCATGATTGAGTTGAAAGTAAATTTAATAATTTAGGTTCTAAACAGTTTTACAGAAGTAGAGAGACAGTATAAATGGAAATAGTTATTGTAGAAAGTTGCATCTTTAATTAAAAATTAAAATTTCAAAAAATACGTATTATTTTTAGCTTTTTCCAAACTTCTCCCCCTTTTGAAAAGTAGTAACTTACTAATACCCCGCAGAGTTAAACGTTTTATTTCCAATCCTCCCCTACTCCTCACTTTTCGAGTTACGCAATGGTAATGATTTCTCTATATCTGGGTATCGTGTAGCGTTTTCAAACGCAAACGCTGTAATCGTTGAGTGTGTTGAAACGTAACCATTACACAATTTCTGAGTATTTTTAAGTTAATTTCTAATCATAAAATTAACAAATATATTCATACAAATACTGTGAGTGTGCTCTTTTTCCATCAACCCACTCTTCTCTTGGTGTCACTCGTATCACCCTTTCCCTTAATTACGAGTACGTACGTGGTTTCTGAATGGCTGGTTTATTATGTATTGTAATAAAATTTTGAAAGTAGTCAGGCGTAAGAGCAGACTTGAACCTCGCCATCAATAAAGTCTTTTATTTATTTACTTTTTTATTTAGCAGAATCTTTCGCTTCTACTGTGAAAATGAACGAGAGACTATAGTAGGTATAACGTTCACAAATTTCAAAAATTAAAAATTTCAAAAGAAAATTGAACTTATATTTCGGTACGCGTTCATAATGTACTCTACATTTCGAATATGAGAATTTAAAATCAGTAATGTTTCAGTGTATACAAACTTGTTAAACTAACTGATTTACGAAAACAAAAATGAACATGTAAATGGCCGTCAAAAGAGACCGTAAAAATATATAGTAGAAGGATTTCGATGTAATTTAATTTTGCAGGATGCAGTTTTGTATAAATAAGCGGTTCGCATAATATCTGATGTCGTGCCTGTGAGGGTATAGGTAGCTGATTGATTCAATTGCCGGCTTCTGGAAGCGTGCTCGTCCGTAAATGTCGATCTGTCCCAAGGAGACATCCAGCAGTCCCCCCAGAAAGGTACCGTTGGACAGTTCCTTGCCCAACTCCACTTGCACGCATCCGTTTAAGTGTCTCACGTGAGAAGCAATGATGAACAACAGTTCAGCATCTCTACCACTTCTGGGGAACCAGTTACCACTGCAATTCGTATCGGAGGCCAAATCACCAAGTATCATTCCGAACCTCACTGCTGTTCGTGAGGGGACACTATCTCTGTCTCTCTGCTTAACGTTAGTAATCACAGTTTGCAGAAATGGAGCGATATGTATCATTTCATCGCTCTTTACTGCAGTCAAACACATCACGCATACCACACATATAATCAATATGTTCATACACTGCATCACGCAGATTGTAGTTGTCCTTCACGAACACTGGCAGGAAGTGGAAGTACTGTGGCTGCACATGTGATTAGATGCTCTGGGTTCGTGGTGAGTCAATGCTTCAAAATGTCACGAAAACGGAAAATTAGAGACCGGCACAATTAGAACTCCATACCAGAGCGATCGAACTGATATACCACCATTAAAGGAGAAAATTTCAGTAGATTTTATCACCTTCGTGTGTGATAAATAGAAGTAATAACCATTATCGATCGAAGTTGTTGATATGGGCAAGCATTAGTGGTACTTTCCTATAGACTATATTCATTTGGTAAACATCAGCAATCGCATACATCACTTATATCTTACTGTGTATATCATTTGTTCATTCGTTTCACAATTAATGCATTGAAATACACAATTTTTAAAAGTTACTCGTTGGATGTTATAACCTCTGGTATACTAAATTAATTGGAAGCTATCTAATAAAATAAATTAGAAATAATATACGCACATTATTTCTAGAATGTTTCATTAGCTATGTGTAATATATTTTAAGCATTACGTACTCAACGAAGTCATTATTGTTTATAACGAGTACGTAGATACTGTGCGCATGTAGACGCATACGTATTAGAACGTCCCAACCTCCGTGAACGGACATGATAAACTCCACCCGCAGTTTTAATAATAAAAATATTCGGCTCACAATAAGTGCATTGAAATACACAATTTTTAAAAGTTACTCGTTGGATGTTATAACCTCTGGACCTACAGACCTGCGTCACTATTTTAAGCGTCCTTATCTCTGAGAAAACGTTGAATCAAAGTATTTGGAGCCATCTTCGAGAAAATTTTGAAAATGTAGTTAGGCTTCATGTATAGTACACCCCAAATGAAAATATCCCCTTCAAACTCGCAGGGTCTGGAGTTCGTTCAAGTCGATAGGAGAATATTAATTTCGGAGACAATTGTGTCAATGGTTTGGACGATAGCGTTAACCATAGACAGACAGGTGGTCAGGGACGGACAAATAGAAATTTTACCGTTAACCAATTTTTGGTATAAAGGACTCACAAAATATGGATTTTGACTTCACAACTTTTCAGAGGAAAGACATCATTTCATATATGAAGAATTATCTATTTTTTCGGTAACTGTAACTCATAAAATTAGTTTTCCCGACGGAAAAAAGTCGTTTTTGCCGCACGGTTACAATACTCTTCTCTTTACTAAGTAAGACGCAGCAAGATGAGGCAGTAAAAATTGAACAAAGCAAAATTCATTTTTTTTAGATTCCATCCTCCACCCCTTGGAAAGTGTTATTGCAACTAACGGGCGTTCATCTAGATATTATGTTCATCCGATTACTAAATTTGCTTCTCTCTATGTGGTCAAATACATTTGCAGGACCATTTATTCGTCAAAAGTACGCTGTTCCAAATATTTAACTTCGAACTTTTGTTTTTGACTTCATTTTGTAAACTTGGTAAATGTGAGTTTGTAATATATATCTTTGATCCTGGTGAATAAGCTGATAAGTCATAAACACTTAATTTTACAGGAGAGTAAAAAACAACTAGTAACTGAATTAAATCAAGATTTAATGATTTTCAAACCCAGGTGTTATTTGAATGAAATTATTTGTGTGTAGGTTTTGTTTTAATATCATTCATCTCTGATTTACAGCATTAGTTTAAAGTTGTTTTTTGCTCTCCTGTAAAATCACGTTTTTTCGACGTATCAGCTTATTCACCGGGGTCAAAGATATTACACCGAACATTCGTGCTTTATAACAATTATACACATTATCATTCAGATTTTCCGGCGCACAGAGTGCTCGAATACCCGTCCAAGCCAGGATAGACAAGAATCCATTGACTCGGATGCGCAAACCGACGTTTATCTTGCTACCTTCCAATGTTTTAGGTAAAAACAGCCTCTGCGACACGCATCAGCTTCTATCATGGAATCCCTTTTCCAAATCTCTAATGAATCGGTAATTTATCACTTATTTCGTTCACTTGCAAGGGTCAATCGAAGCTCCAAACAACTTCGAGTCAGGTTTGCAAACTTGGCACGCGTCGATTGTAAATTTTCAACCGTTGATTTGTAAAACAATCTATGGGGAGAATGTAGGGGCGTCATATTTACAACAACGGCGGGTTAAGTTTACAAAGCCCTTTTGTAAACGCATGATGCCCTTTAGTGACATCCACTGCACTGCCTCTCTCATGCAGGTTCTATTCGGGGCGCCTCTCGCTGCCACGTGGAAGGGGCGTGAGCCAAAGCGGGCGAGCCCTTCGAGAGAAACAAACACGCGGTCCCTCCTACCGCCGCCGCCGCCACCGCCTCCATAACCGCCGCCGCCACCGCCACCGCTACCGCCACCACCATCGCCGTGCCGCTGCCCCTGCCGCCACCGCCGCCGCGCCGCCGCCACCGCCATCCTCCGCCCCGCCACCCCCGCCCCGCCCCTGCAATCGCCCCGCCCCGCCCCGCCTCTGCCTCCACCTCTGCCTCCCCCCGCCACCGCCACCACCGCCGCCCCCCCCCCCGTCCCTCTGTCGCCTGTCCTTTTTTCCGCCTCCCTCCCGCGTCTAGGCCCGACAGTGTCTCTACGTGAGGCCCGGGCCGGCGGCGGTACTGCGAAGAGACCCGCGGGCGGAGGCGGCAGCGACGGGTGCCTCTGTGACGTAGGCGCTGGAGTTCAAGGCTACGCCGCGGAAGGTCAGTCAGCCACGCGCGGAGAACCTCGAAGCGGCGGGGCGGAGCCCAGCGAGAAGGCGTGGGAAGGGGAGGGAAGAGGGGGGGGGCGCTCCAAACGGCGACGCCCTGCGCGCGCTCACTGTAGCACATTTCGCGAGCAGTAGCCCACGTCAGCAGCTGTGCGGCGGGAAGTGTAACATAAGACAACTGTCATGGGGAATTCCTACTGCTGAGATGAGACAAAAAGTAATGACGGAGGACGGGGTGGGTTATGATAAATTTTCGTTCTTATGTCTTTTAATAATGATAATTATATAATTATGACCAGGCTATAATAGTTATTTACGCACCAAGGGAGTAATAAGGGTTCTAATGATCGAGCGGCGACAAAAAGGGCGAGGGTCTTTGGTCCGAGATCATTAGAATCAGTTAACGCCCGTGTATGATTTTATTTTTCAACTCATTGTAATTACACATATTTACATATTTACTAATCAACTAGTTGTTAACTTGATTCGGTTTGTCATTTCATATTTCCCTCCCATATCTTTCATAATTCCCTCGCACCGTTTCTCTTCGTAAGGAAACATGTAGCAACATGCAACTGTTTTCATAATTCCGGCAGCTAGCCGAATTCGTTTACTACGCTCCGTGAAGTCACGAAGGTTAAGCGAATTCGAGACTCGCGGGTTTGTGGTTGGGTGACCGGCCAGGAACCCCGGGATCAAACGGCGTCGAGCCCCTGGCCGAAGGGATAAAAGGCACTGACTGACTGCGACGTGACGAGACTTGACGAACATAGTAATTAACGGAGGATTACTCCAAAAATTTAAAAAAAGCACATTAATTGAGGATTATTCCCCAGTGCAAAGCGCCCAACGCCCCTTAAGGGGCTTGAAGACGCGTTGCGTCAAGGTGTAAACGCAACAATTAAAAAAAAAAATCCCTCGCCAACACGATTTTTTTCGATCCAGGTAAGTCATGCAGTGCATAAGGAGCTCCATATCGAAGGCAACAACAAGCAATAACGTATCAGTAAAAACTAAAACTGATTTGTGGTGATTTATGGGAACAGCTGGCCTACATCCTACATCGAAATCATGATTCAAATTCCGTTTACTGATTCAACTCACTGTTCTGAAAATATCGTTTCGCCCAGTCAGAATATTTTTTATTGTGTTACCTGGATAACCGAATTTTGTTTAATTTTCATCCTCGCCAGGTTGCCGTCCTTTTATTATATGAGACGTTAAATCTACAACCGCATTCACAGTGTAAATGAATGCCGGGCAACACAAATTAGAAGCATATCACTAAAATAACACAAATCCTTAACTTCTTATCTTTTCTCTAGCAAATCTTACCTCTCTGTATAAAATACTTGCCTTGATAATACATATAGGATATTGTCCTCTCGCCTTTTTGTTACAATAGCATTGGTTAAAAATTTTTGTGATGAACTGATGCTACCAGACGTCTCGAACGTAATTATTTTTTCTGAATTTGTTACCAAAATTAGACAAAACATGCCGCCAACAAAAAATGCAACACGCAGATTATTAAATGCCAAAAAAGATTTATCGTTACGTGAATGTGTGATGATGTATTATTCCACGTAAAGAGTATTTATTCATTCTCGTTATCTTTTAAGTGACCATATTTCCATTCTATGGAACGTCAGGTGCCAGAAAAGTCATTGAAAAATGACTGAAATAGTTTTATATAAATTTTCTACTCCCTAAAAGGGAAAAATGCTCGGGGAGAATAATAAAATAACTTTCAGACAATAGAAACAAAATAAATTCGGAAAGATTATCCGAGGTGACATAAATCCAATAATTACGAAAACAATTTGAACCTCGTAGAAAGACTGAAAGTAATAATCGCACAAAGAATACGTAAAGATGGCAGTGAAGCCCAGTGCTCCATGTCGTCCCCATACCCTTGTTGAAAAATGCCCTAAAACACTTACTGTGTCACCCCTACAGCGGCGACGCCTCCTCGGCAGAGATGCGAACTTCCATCTGAAACAAAAGAACAAAAGGCTGTTTCAATTCTAAATGGGCACTCCAGAAGAACACATTAACACGACACTGAACACTGAGGACTGCACAAAATATTTCATAAGATTCAGCTAAGCTACCTTACCCTGCAATTCGAACCACTTTTCTCACTAAAGCTCTGAATGTCGTTGTGTATACGTGGAATAAAGAAAGTTACTAAGAAGATGCCAGTAGTTAATTCATCAATTTATATTCAATTCTCACTCAGTCTACAATTAAATATTGATTCCAAAACTAGATTCACCCATTGAATGTAACTGAGAATCCACACAGGAACATCTGAGTGTAAAGAAAAAAACACCTGGTTCACTGTTTAAAGAAGAACATGCGACAGAAATTCTGTTGTTTGTCACACATGAGACGATTGACGATAATAATAGAGGTCAGTTGTTCTGATCGTTGGTGTTGCTGAGTTCAGATCCATGCTCATTCACAGATCATGCACTATTCCCAGAGCTAGACCGATTGCAATAGTCCGTTGCCTCTGCCCATGGTTGAACGGCAGGTCCTAACGATCGAGTCTCGACGGGGGTGAACTTTTGACAGCAGCTATCATGCTGGGTCGAATTCTATCGGGCAGCAACAGTCGCCAACCTTCTCGGCGTTTACTCCAGGGGAATTCCTGACCATCATCTAACAAACGGACCATGGACTTAGTACCATCTTTTCTTCTTCATATCCCTTTCCCTCTTTTACTTCCCTCTCTTTGTTTCCTCTTCTCACTTAATACACACATATTTACATGTTCCTCAGGTGTCGGGAGTTTTTCCGGTTGAGGCGATGCCTCTTTAGGTTGTTGGATCTCACGTACGAGCGGGTTGAGTACATTGTCAACCCCCGGAATGTAACATATAAGGGATTAATGTTTTAAGAAGTTGTGGTGTCGAAATCAATACTCACATATTCTAAAGCTGGATGTGATGATGGGCACTCATTCCGTTTAGCACTTAGTATTGAATGGATACATCTTACAGTATTAGTATTCAATGGATACCTCTTACTGTGGATATGTTACAAAGCTACATATATGTTACAAAGCGACCAAGCAAAAAGAATACGAAACAAAACAAGGTTTACATTCTTATCCACAAAGTATTCATTTTCTCTGCTGTTCCTTATTTCCAACACGTGATAACAAGAACTTCAATGAATCTTATGAGGGAAATTTTCAAAGTGATTTGTATGCAACCTTCCTGTGTGTGCAAAGGATCACGTAATCACAGAAGTATCCATGCTTTTCGCTTCAACGCCAATCTTTGCCACAAACACGCTTCGCCTCGAAATGGACCGTGAGCGGTAGTTCAGTGCATCAACTGATGCCACTGCAGCGCCTCTTACCGAGAGGTCCTAGTTTCGAGTTTTGACGGCGGCAGGATTTTCGACACTAGCTTTTCAGCTAGGTCGAATTCAGTCGCTGTCTGGAGGAGAATTCTAGCGGTCGGCTGCTCTGATCGGTAGATTTCCATGGTTTCTCCGATCAACACCAGGCGAATGCCGAAGCAATACCCTAACAAACGGACCGCGCGCGCTCTTTCCTTCCTCTTCCTTGTCCTATCCTCTCCCCCTTACACACACACTTACACTAACATGCACTACACTAACACATATTCCGGGAGACTAGTCGAGAGCTTAGAGCTTGTCCCGGCTGGGGCGGTGCTCCTCTGGTGGGAGAGTCCTGGTTAGGAGGAAACCCCGGTCGCTGACAGTAGGTCGTCGCCGGATCTCGCCATCCAGCGGGGGAAGATTACTGCCATCTCCCGATGAAAAACATACACTACACTCACGGGAATAATGACCTAATTTGTTGACGCGCGCGGAATAACCAACCAGCCTCGAAATTGCGTATCGTCTAACGAGGTGAAGCAGATTCGTCTTTCGAGATAAATACTTCGCTTTAAAGACCTCAGCTCGAAACAGCCTCCTGGCGCCAACCAGTCTAGGGAAGGTGTTCGATAGGCGCATTCACTCGTGAACTCTCAAATGTTAGTAACGTTTGGTGACATCAGAGAAAAGTACTTAAATCTATTCCTGAAGCGAAAAAATTCCGTTTTATGATTAGAAAAAATTAATAATAAAAACAATAATAAACTAGTATTCCGATTGTTTAATATAATACATAATTAAAACAATCCATTTGTTTTGATTATCGTGGTCCTATCACTAAATGATTTATTTGTACATTAATATAAAATCATATAAGTATTTTATTGAGAACATAGATCGTTTGTTTGCAATGCCTGATTACTTGGAGATTCAACCCCGATGTGGGTGAAACTAGTGTGAATTTTTTAGTTCGTACCTAGTAGCTACACCAGAAAATTTTGATTCCCATATTGACCGCCTGGACAACAACTGACTCAGTAATAATTGAAATGCTTATTTTCAATGTTCTTAAATTAAAATTAAAATTTGGTGACTTCCGATATATTTGTAGAAAATGATGCTTTGTACATTGCTTTATTCCTAAACTACTCGTACCACCTCTTTAAATGGTTTTGAAAATCGTGTTATGTTTCAAAATGCCATATATCCCGGCTGTATTTAATTCCAATATATCATGTATTTATCTTGGCCAATCCGGAGGCCCGTATAAGGCTTATGATTCATCGTAGCTACGCCCATGTCACTTGTGTATTTGTGCCAAGGGAAGATTGGTTTTCCTTTAACAGGAAACATTCATCCAGGAAGCACATAAAATCTACAATCAATTTTAATATAATGGATACTAAAACCATTCAGTTACCTTGTGGCAAAGTGATTTTTTGTATCACGTACATAGTTTAAGTGTTCTCACAAACTGTTGACGAGACGCAAAAGTTGATCAACGTTTAAACCATCAAAGAAACCCTTAGAACATTCAATAAATTTCGAATAGATTAAAGATGTTATGTTGTTTGTACACAAGTTGTACTTGAATTTATTTAACATGACATCTCAAAGTCACGAAAGAGGGAGAGGGAAGGCAAACTCCAATAGGGAGACGTAAAATTCGGAGCTGTAGCGACGTTGTAGCTCTCCAGTGGAGTCTGTCTTCCCTGTCCCTCTTTCGCGCGTGACTTTGAGATGCCACATTAAAAAAAGCATATGTATTAAAAAGCATCATGATTCAATGCCACGCCTGTATGAAAGTTAATACAAGTGTTAGAAATCCAATAAATGTCTAACTGATGATTAAGACTAACATATTAAATTACATTCATGTACGTACAATTAAAAATTTTAAAATTGCATAATTTAAATGTGTCAGACTGTATTATTCTCATACCAATTCCATCCTCAAATTATTTTTATTTCCAAAACGTCGTAATTCTTTACCTGTGTCTATGTCTGTCTCTTATATTCGTGAGGGATCTTGGAAGGTCAGTGTCAATGTTGACATCGTGATTGTATACAAACGTAACGCAGTAGTTATATTTTAAAATAAATTATCTGAAAATAAAAAAAACGGCTTCTGGAATTTGCTACCTCATGGACTAACGACACTGGATATAAGCTCTAAGATTATCTATTACTTGCGCGTTTGCGTGCTACCCGAAATAAGGATCTAATTAGTACGAGGATTGTGGAGTATTTACTTTTGCCGGTCTTTGAGTCAGAATTATTTTATATTCCGCAACTTTGAAATGGTCTAACATTGTAGGTAGTGAAGTTTATAATAGTTGAAAAAGAGAAACTCTACAATACTCTCTGACCCTCTACCAACTTCCCACGACTCGCAACCTCCAGAGGAGAAAGTAGTTTGTCCTTCCATTCGCCGTTTAACATGCAAGCATTAATACTTTCCGACACACACATCACAAAGTAGGTGCCGGTTTTTACATAAAGTAATCGACCGTCAAGTAATTCAAGAAATAATTTTCCTGGTAACAAGAAAAGCTCAATTTACACCTGAAATCGCTGGAGCGGTGGAAATGAATTGTTTCCATTCAAACCTCCCTGAATTAATATTGCAAATTTTTAATTTAAAACTAGTGGTGCTACATAATGGCACGGACTTTCTAATAGTAAAATTTTCTAATTTCCTTGGTGTGAATTGCCTTTACGGTTTTGCTCTTTACGGTTTTGCTGCATCCGCTGGTCAGCTGCTATCACAGATGAATTTTTTTTCTCAACTTTCTCTTTCATAATAGTATAACCGAAATATTACTTTAAGAATATTAAAGAAGAATAAAAGATCGTCATAAATGGCAATTCTCATTTAAAAATTTGGAGTCGTTTTTAAGAAAATGTCGTTTAAGCGTTCCTGTAAATGAGAAATTTGAAGCTCTTTTTATAGAACATTTTTGAGCTGTCGAAAAACTGTTTAAAGCCATTTGAGGCACTTTAACTCGTAAATGGAATAGTGTTTACGAATCGCTGGAAATGTGGAAATCGCTGGAAATCGCTGGCACATTAGAGGTGTGAGAGATATTAAAAAATACATTTGTGTAATTTTTGAAAAAAAAACAACAACAAAAGAATGCAGCAAAATGAAGTTTATGCAGTTTTTAATAGTGCAATTAGTTACTACTCGTCGGAAAAGATTGAAGAAAAAAATTAGAGCCGTTTTTGAGAAAATTGCATTTTAGCATTTCTGAAAATGCGGAATTTTGAACTCAGAATTGCAGTTTTCTCGTGTAGCATTACATAACTTTCTCTACGCAACGTATATTACTCCGTATACGAAAGAGTAAAAAGTTACCTTTTCATATTATCTACAAAAGAATACATTACACATGTACTATATAAAATGTGAATTGAATTTTTCTTCGAACCATTCTACAACTCAAAGTTTTCAGTTTTGTAAAGAGTAAATGATAATTAATAACTTACAAGACGTAAATTACTAATTTTCAAAGCGCGCAAAATTGAAAGAAAACTATGCAGCATGCGGCCATGTGATAGTTTCGTTGGATCACTAGCAACTCGGAGAAAATCTCAAAACAATGAGAGTTTCGATATTGACTTAAAATGCATATATTTGACTGTGTTATTCCGCCTATTCTGACATTGCGCCTACCGAGTGAATTCTCGTACTCAGTGTGTCTCTGCATACGACGCAGCTGACGTCATGCGACAGCAAGGCTCCAAGAAAAACGTCGCACGCCATTAAATATTTGCTATTCATGCTTTTGTTATGGAGAAACAACTTTTTTAAAGAGCTGTTGTACATTGACTATACTATGTTATTACAATACTATACGAAGGCAATTTTTCATTTTTAAACTTATAGATTTAACATTTTTTCCTCAATTAAGGACATCTTGAATATATATATATATATATATATATATATATATATATATATATATATGTATATATATATATATATATATATATATATATATATACATGTATACATTTCAAGATACAGTCGCCTTAGGTTATAGTGAACTTCTGGGAACTCACACATTTGGTTCACTATATCCGATGAAGTCAAAATTAAATAGAATTTCTCCACAAGTTCTTTATAACCTAATCTTCTTATGCTTATTTGTACTGTAAGAGAAACGAGATTAGTGACTTAAGTTCACTATAACCGAGGGTTCACTATACCAGAGTTCACTATAACCGGAGTCGACTGTAATGTTATCGTGAAACTATCCACATTCACGTTGAAAAAACGCAATGTTAAAGTATAACAACTTTATCTACTCACGGTTTCACAGAAATATTGTTTACAAAACAATCCAACGTATTATAGCCTCTTGAATAATTTAAACATTCTCCAATCATTTCAAATTATTTAGAACTGTTCGCGAGTTAATAATCAAAAATAGTTCCACGTAGCCCACTCGCAGAGAACACGCACACTTGTTTTCCTTTTTCTTCGTTTCTCCCCTCAGAACTTTGGACATCAGAGCAAATCCCTTCCGCAGCGCTGCCCCAGTTTACGATCTCGTTCTCCGTCTCTCTCTAGTTCCGTTTCCTCCGCGCACCGACGTGTTTACCTCGCCTGCCAGACTTCAAAGGGCCTCTCGGGCGCCCAGAAGAAAGAGGCGGGCGCTCGCAAGCCGGATCCGGGAAGCGCGCTGTGCGGCGCCCCAAACCCCAATCCCGCTCCTCCTCGTCCCGTCCAGCCCCGCCTCGTCCCGTGCGGCCCCACCTCGTCCCGCCTCGTCCCGTGCGGCCCCACCTCGTCCCGCCTCGTCCCGTGCGGCCCCACCTCGTCCCGCCTCGTCCCGTCCGCCTCGCCCGCCCGCCCGCCCGTCCCGCCTCGTCCCGCCTCGTCCCGCCTCGTCCCGCCTCGTCCCGTGCGGCCCCACCTCGTCCCGCCTCGTCCCGTCCCGTCCCCCTCGTCCCGCCTCGTCCCGCCCCCCTCGTCCCGCCTCGTCCCCGCCTCGTCCCGCCTCGTCCCGCCTCGTCCCGCCTCGTCCCGCCTCCTCCCCCCCCCCACCCCCCCTTTCCCCCGCAGTCGGATCCCTAGGGAGCGTAGCGTTATAATGGAAAAGAAGACGAAAGGATTAATTGATTGATTGATTTTTTCGTGTTTCCGGGCGCGTCAACTGCTTCGGTCATTAGTCCCGTTAGTGTAGTGCATGTTTTTTTCGGGAGATGGTGGTGATCTTCCCCCGCTGGATGGCGAGATCCGGTGCCGACCTACCGTCGACTAGTGGGGCTTCCCCCTAACCAGGACTCTCGCACCAGCGGGGCACCGCCCCAGTCGGGACAAGCTCTAAGCTCCCGACCGGTATCCCGGAATATGTGGTAGTGTTGTGCATGTTAGTGTAAGTGTGTGTGTAAGGGGAGAGGATAGGACAAGGAAGATGAAGGATAGATCGCGCGCGGTCCGTGGCCCGTTTGGTAAGATACTGCTCCGGCATTCGCCTGGTATTGATCGGAGAAACCACGAAAAACTACTGATCAGAACAGCCGGCCACTAGAATTCTCCTCCAGACAGCGACTGAATTCGACCTAGCTGAAAAGCTAGTGTCGAAAATCCTGCCGCCGTCAGGACTCGAACCTAGGACGTCCCGGTCAGAGGCGCTGCAGTGACATCAGTTGATGTACTCAGCTACCGCTCCCGATGCGAAAGGATTACATAACATGTATGTATCTAGTCTGGCACTTACCCTTCGTGAGGGTAGGGCCTACCATAGCGGCATAACCTGACGGCTATGGATTTGCAATACATGTGTGTAAGCAGGTCGCAATCGCTTACGCCATTTACTTGGCACTCTGCACCTGAGAGAAGCCTTCATATCCTCACATATATATTTAAACTGCGACAGTAATGAAAAGGAGCGCATTTTTACAATTTGCCCTATTCAGGAATCGAAGCCATGGTCGCGAAATGGAAAGCGAAGAGCGACCTCGCTGGAGATGATCCTCTCGGGGATATGATATCAGAATATACGTAGAACTATAGAAATTATAATTATAATATACTTTAAACCTTGGAACTATAGAAATATGTATCATTTGGCGATGTATACAATTGTTTCCTAAGTGTAAGTCGCGAATGTACTGTGCTGTTGAAAAGACGTGAAGCGTTTGCTTGTGCGATCCAGCGACCATCGACTATTGATCTCTAACAAGAAATAAATTCCATTCGGTTCCAGGCCGGTCACGTGATTTCCCCCATCTGGCCACCATAAACTTACCATCCTGCGTTCCTGGTACTAAAGGAGAGAACACTCCTTTCTTGTCGAGTTCAACGGAAGTCAAGAGTTTAGCTTTTGTATGCCTGAAAAGCACACATTCCCCCGCTGTTAGTACTCCGAGTATAATTTGTGAATATTCTAACTACTCGGTGCTCGCTTTTGAAGCTAAACATGTGAATACGGAAAACTGTGGGAATCCAGGGTGAAGAAATCTTGGATGACACATATTAATGTGTAAACCTAGTTATGTAACAGAAAATTAGTAATTTACAAAATCTAAATCAAAACCATATTAACGAACCGCCAAGCATTCTCATATTAATAAGTAGGGGGTGGATTATGGTGACTTAAAAACTCGCCAAAATGATCAATAAAATGCTCTAAAAGCAAAGAAAAATGACGTAAAAACGTAATCGAGGCTTCTTTCACTCAGTTCGCAAACGTTTGGTTTGGAGTGTTCTTCATCTCTGCCTTTAGTTTCTCTGAAATCGGCCGAACCGACAATGGTGCTGATAGACGTCACAGAAACCTTAATTACATACTCACAACAGCTGACATTATTTCTGAGCGAAGAAATCGAAGAGGCAACTCAGGAATTTGGTGAAGAACATTTATTGCATCTCGTAAATATTATTTGAAGCAAGTACCATTAAAATTATATTGTAATCAATGAAATCAGCGAAAAATGCATTAAAACGACAGAAAGAGGTATTATTAGTTGAATTCGAAGAGAAAAAAGACGTACAAAAATTCCTTTCATATCCTTTTGTTATAACATAAAATTAATGTGTATACTCAACGGCATTGCTCTAAAGTGAAAAGAAAAAAATCATTAAAATTCGCCCACATTTAGGAGTTCAGATTTCTGAATTCTGAAGAACTTGTCAGTTTTCTCTGCGATATTTTCTTGACTGAGTAGCTGTCCATGATTTTGGCAAATCAGGGTACGATTGCTTCTGCTTGGAGGAACATTTCGAGATATTCATCATTCGGCTGACCTCCTTCAGTCCAGTGCAAATACAGTCGACTCTAGTTATAGTGAACTCGTATATAGTGAACCCTCGTTTATAGTCAACATAAGTTACTGGACCTGTTTTGCTTACATTAGAAATAAGCATAAGAAGATTCGCTTATAGTGAACCTGAACCTCGGCTATAGTGTACGAAGGAAATAAGTCCTGGAAATTAGTTGAATCTCGTATGTTATTAGGAGAGCGCACAAACTCTGGAGAAGAATGTAATGAAATTACTAGTTAAAAATGTACGATGCAAACAATTGAAAATAATAGATGTTTTAAGGATAAATAAAGATATATTTTCAGTTAGTGCAGTTAATGAATTTTGCTGTGTCTCTATATTAATAAAATTAATCATTGTGGAGAAATTCTATTTAATTTTGACATCATCGGATATAGTGAACCTCGGATATAGTGAACCAAACATGTAAGTCCCAAGAAGTTCACTATAACCGGTGTCGACTGTATACACAAATTTCCACGAACGTTAATATTCGCTCACTTGTTCACGGATGTTTCACTCAGTTATAAATAACATGCTCCTTTACAAAGCGATCTTATGGCCGCGAAGAAATTCACACTCCACCAACTGCCTGACGGGGGCGAGTGTTGCAGTTCGAGCTGCTCGTCAGGAACCAGACAGGGCTGGAGGCGCGAGGCCTCCGAATCGGGGCGCCGATCAACGCGAGAGAGGCCGAATGAACGGGGTTTCCTGAGAGCCTCGCTTACCCCGCTCTGGGCGCAGCTGCTTCGACTGGACGCCGCGCGTAAACACGTAATAACGAAATCCTCCGCGTGAACCGCTCACTCGATTTTCCGGCGTCTACGCCTTGAGCCGATGCACTTAATCTGTCGGCTGTCATAACACACGCCCCGCTCTATATTTCTGAATTCCGAAAATAAGCGACGCCGTTACCAAGGAGAGTCGTGGGAATGGAATGGTGGCGGAACTAAAACGAAAAAAGAATATTGTGGGGAAACTACTGCCCCAACCTCGCATTGTTTTGTGAAGTGAATTTCATATATTTGATAACAATTTGGATATGGTTTCCAACTATACATTTGAAGCGCATTGTTTCGTAATCTAGAGAATAATCACTTCAAATCATCTCGTTTTGATTCATCGATCAGATAGAGAAATTGTAATTAAATCAGTTCCTATCAATCAAGAAACGATTCCACATGTATGTGAATGTGTATTCAACATCGCAACGTTTCCTCAGTTAATTAACCTAAATATATTAATACGATGTTGACGACTATTGCTAATATTCTTAGTGCTACATCTTTACATGAGATTATTTCATGGATTCGCGCCTATCAAATAAACACCCAGTAACTGTAAAATGATATGAAAGACAAAATGGAATGCAAATGATATCATAAAACGCGGGGGACGTGGCTGATCTCGACCCCACCCCAGCCTCGGGCGCGGGTTATCTCGGCGACCCAACACGTGCGAGATGCGCCCCGAGGACCTCGATGAATAATGCCAAAGCCATCAAAACGAGCATTATTTCAAGCGGAGTGCCCATAAAACACCCGGGGCCACCAGACTCCCAGGAGAAAGTCCCGCGCCGCCTTTGTCTTTGGCCGAGGCGACCCCGCTCTGCCCCCGCCCAGGGCGAAGGGCGGGGAAAGGAGGGGAGGGGACGGTGCAATCGCTCAGATGTCGCGCGACGTGGCGGGGCGAGACGGGGCGAGACGGGGCGAGACGGGGCGAGACGGGGCGAGACGGGGCGAGACGGGGCGAGACGGGGCGAGACGGGGCGAGACGGGGCGAGACGGGGCGAGACGGGGCGAGACGGGGCGGCGGGGCCGGGGCGAGACGGGGCGAGACGGGGCGAGACGGGGGGAAACGGGGCGAGACGGGGCGAGACGGGGCGAGACGGGGCGAGACGGGGCGAGACGGGGCGAGACGGGCGAGACAGAGACGAGGGCGAGACGGGCGAGACGGGGCGAGACGGGCGAGACGGGCGAGACGGGGCGAGACGGGCGAGACGGGCGAGACGGGGCGAGACGGGGCGAGACGGGGCGAGACGGGCGAGACGGGGCGAGACGGGGCGAGACGGGGCGAGACGGGGCGAGACGGGCGAGACGGGCGAGACGGGCGAGACGGGCGAGACGGGGCGAGACGGGCGAGACGGCGAGACGGGCGAGACGGGGCGAGACGGGCGAGACAGAGGGCGAGACGGGGCGAGACGGGGCGAGACGGGCGAGACGGGGCGAGACGGGGCGAGACGGGGCGAGACGGGGCGAGACGGGGCGAGACGGGGCGAGACGGGGCGAGACGGGGCGAGACGGGGCGAGACGGGGCGAGACGGGGCGAGACGGGCGAGACGGGCGCGAGACGGGCGAGACGGGCGAGACGGCGAGACGGGCGAGACGGGCGAGACGGGCGAGACGGGCGAGACGGGCGAGACGGGCGAGACGGGCGAGACGGGCGAGACGGGAGGCGAGACGGGCGAAGGACGAGAGGCGAGGACGGGGCGAGACGGGCGAGACGGATGACCGGGCGGGCGGGACGAGACGGGACGGGGCACGATGGAACGGGCCGGGGCTGGCCGGGGAGAGGCGTGACGGGGAGGGTAGGGGCGAGGCGGTCGCTCCTGCCGAAGCATCAGAACGGTGCGAGCAGCAACGGATGGTGGAGCCGCGAAGACGACGAGCGATGCGACGGGCGATAGCGATGGGAAAAGACGACGTCGCGGCGAAAGGACGGGGCGCAATCGCGACAGTCGTTTGTTTATATATTAGCGTCACATCCGGAATTCAGAAACTTTTTTTTACGATGTATCTTAGACATAGTCGTTCGGTACCCTGAACTTGAAACGAATCCCCGCAGTTTATAATGGATTTTAAGTTAGGATATTTTTAGTTATATATTTTCAACTTTGTGATAATTATTTAAGTTTTATTTTTGGTGTCATTTCTCATTTCGGTATATGTATGAGGTACTCATTTATATGCATTATTTCATTTGCACATATTTCTAATTGGCGATTGGAAGATATCTCCTGATAACTGTGCCTTCAGTAATTTGTTTTGTTTCGGTTTAAAGTCAGAGCCACAAATAGAGATAATAATAATTTATGTGGATCTTATATCGTTATTTTTATGGTAATTTTATTTGGATAGTAAATGGATGTGGTTTATGAAGGGTACAAAAAGTTTATTAATTTTCGGGAAAAATTATTTCATGTATTAAAGTAAAAGTTTTTACACGTTCAGGTTATGGTGGTTTTTAATTTAACTTTAATTCAAAGAGGTGCGACATCAACCGGATCGATTGTGGAGTATCAATTTTGGAGAAAATCGGCTGAATGGTTTGGCCGCTAGCGTTGTTCACAGACGGACGGACGGACGGACGGACGGAGAGACGTTTTATCTTGAATCTATTTTTCACTATCAAGGACCCACATAACAGAGATTCTCAGTTCACCACATGTTAGAGAACTTTTCTCCAAATATAGCAACTGAATGTGTCCACTGATACGTTACAACGACACTAATAAAGAGTTTTTTCGCCGAAAATTCACCTCTGTCTCTCAACTCTGCATTACTAATTTCTAATGAGCGCAGATGTGGAAAGAAAGTTATGTAGCCTCAGGTTAAGCGAGAGGCGTCTATGGTTTCAGTAGAATGGGGAATTTGGGAATTTGGGAAAAATAAAAAAAACAATGAAAGTATTTTTAATAAAATATGCAAATATTTATTTGTGTTATTCCACCAATTTTCATACTGTGCTTACAGACTGAATTCTCTTTCTCAGGGAGTCACAGCTAACATTACAACTGATTTCACACCTACAAGGTTTCAATGAAGAGACCTCCCGTCATAAAACATTTGCTATTTACGTGATGCATTATGGAACAGCAACTTTTTGGATATTGTTGGTACATAAAAAAATGTTGAAAACTATTCTATGTTATTGCAGAATTAGTGAAGAATGTTTTTGTTCAAATACTTCAATTATTGCAATGTCATTCGCGAGTATTTTCTTTGTTGTGCTTAAGCAGTGTGCCTGATAAATTTGGGAAAATCATCTTGTGTGATTTTTTTCAGCTGCGTTTATTCTGCAGCACGCCACTAGTAGTTATTAGTTCTGAGGATTTTGAGACAATGTGATACACTCAGGACCCGTTCAACCTCAGAAGATTAAAATGGCAGCTTGCTATTAGACAGCCATTGTTGATATATTCTCGGCAATAGGTAATAGTCGTATCTTCACTTAAAAACACACCCTGAAAAACAAAATACCGTCCGGCTTTCTGGGCGATCACATATCCAGCACTTGCCTCGAGCTCGAGCTGTTTTAACCAGCAGTTTATACAGTTCGACAAGACTCGAGTTCCTTTTATGTCTTCCATGATACGGGCCCATCGCCTTTACTCCTTCAATCGAAAGACCCGTTAACCTATTCAAGATAAAGATGAACGACATTCACTCAATGTAACACCGTTATTATTGTTGTAGCCCTGCAACCCATTGCGGATGAAGGCCACTCTCTCAAAATGTGTGTGTGTGTGTGTGTGTGTGTGTGTGTGTGTGTGTGTGTGTTTATGAGCGGCGAGGAAGCGGCCATAAAGTAGCACTTCCAGGTAAGTAAGCCCTGAAAAGCGATTTGACATAGGATATTTGACATAGTACTAGCTCTCCTTTACACTACTCTACTATGATTGTTTCATCATTCTTCATTTCATTCTTCACAGATTTTCTGAAGACTCTTACCACCCTGTATGCATTTCCCTGTTTAAAACTGCCTTCCACTCAGTCCTGCATTTCCATATTCTTGCCCTAAATTGCCGACACCTGTTCTCAGTTTGTCACACCAGCAGATTGTTTGGCGTCCGACATTTATTTTTCGGGTCTTGGGATACCATGCTGTAGTCACGTGGAACCATCTGTGCTGGTCCATTCCATGATGTCTTTCCATCTCTATTTCATTCTTACTTCACTACTTCCATTTGTTAGTTTGATTTTCTTCTTAAGAACTTCATTTTTAAGCTTAACTTCATTTTCAATTTTTCTCTATTGAATTATTAAATACTCGGTTTGGCGTTTAATGACCATGTTTGAGCTCTGTAAAGGAAAACAGAAAATATACGCAAATCAAAAACAACTTCCATGATTTTCATGCTTTCATTTTCTTTAGACTAAACAAAAATTAAACTCCCATATTAATTCCAAGCTTTAAGTAGTTTGAACTAGTTTGAAGTTATTTTTCTTTCTCTATCTTTAGGAAAGTCTGTCTTTTCCAATCTTAATCTTAATTACATACTTCCTAATATTATTATTAATTATCGTAATGTATGTCGGTGTCTTCAATTTTGACAAGAATGAGAACACACTTAGTAATAATTTGCGATTTTGCGGAATCCATCGTGATGCCAACCTGAATGTAATCCTGAAACGATACCTTGAGTTTACTTTCTAAGATTTCATAAATACGACTAGGAGTACATCATCAGAAAACAAGAATTCTCGGCTATTCTTCATTTGGTATTTCTAGCGCCCATTTTGGTTTATTTTCTGAAGATTTTCTCTGGCATGCTGATGAACAGCATAGGCGAAATTGGATATCGGTAACAAACGCCACTGTTTGGTTCATACTTTATTCTCATGTTTCTGTTTTCAAAATTGTCCAGATATTTCCATATATTTTACCCAGCATTTACACTATTGGTGGGGGGGAGGGACTTCTTGTTTCATTAATGTTTTAGGCATATGCAGATATTCCACACAATACAATGCTTTATTAAAATCTTATGAAGGCTAGGTCACAGAACATTGAAATCTTGTCGTTTTTCTTATAATTGATTAATGATTTATAGATGGTTGGCAGTTGTTGGTTGAAACTTTAACGGAAACATTGTTCAACCAATTGTTATTCTTCAATTACGTTTTTTTAATCTTCTTGGGATACCGTTACTTATTCTTTGCTTGGAGATGAAGTTTCTCAGGGATTTGTAAATTTATTTTATGATTCATTCCACCAAATTAGACAATAAAGAATGCATAATAACGTATACAATTATTCTATACCATATTCTCAACACTTTTCATGAGGTAGCTCTAAAGTTTGGAATAGTAGCTGCGTCTGTGTTGGAGAATCGGTTTCTTGAATGGTCGACGTCCTCTATCATCGCTTACTGTAACATGTGGCGAATCGAACGCTTAACATATTGCGAGTCCCATGCCCATTATCATATTTGCACGCGATCGAAATAACTTAGTACAAGATGAGTACTACATGTTTATATCATGCGCCTGCATTCGTTTTAACAATGTACTACGCTCCTCCCTCATTCTTAGAGACGAACTACCTCAGAGTAAATTTTTACTTTCACTTTCATTTCATTTACATGGATTAATTGCATTTTTTAGTTTGAACTACATACCACTCAATGCGCCTTTGAATTAATAGAGAAATCGGTGCTAAAATAAAGCAATACCTCAGGCGAAACACAAACCGAGAAGCGCCCATTACCAGGACGGGATTCGGCCCCCCTGGGAACTAATCTGAGTTGTTGCTCGCCTGTTACGAAATCGCATTAAATGTTCAGTAAAATCGCATCAAGGCCAGAGGAAAAAACGCTCCAAGCCGGTTAGCAATGCAGTTCAAGTTGTTCCAGCCAGGTGTGCACATCCCTGCCCCGGAGCCGCGGGACGGGGAAATGCACGGTCGGGGGGGGGTAAGCGGGCGGGTGGAGGGCGAGCGAGAGGTGGGTGGGTAGGCGGGCGGTTGGATAAGTGGGCGGGCGGGTGGATAAGTGGGCGGCGGGTGGATAAGTTGGCGGGCGGGTGGATAAGCGGGCGGGCGGGTGGATAAGCGGGCGGGCAGGCGAGAGAGCGAGCGAACGAGCGAAAATGCCCCCTTGGGCGGGTGGGTGGGTGGGCGTATGGAGGGGTGGATGAGCGAGCGGGCGGGCGGCAGCGGGGTGTTAGTGAAGCGTGTGGCGGCCTAAGCTCCTGTCGAGTGTGTACAGCGGGCCGACAGCGCCGCGCCACGTTAACAGGCAGCGCGTGTCGGACCCCCCACACACCAAGTCCACGAGCAGACTCGCACGCTCGCCTCGCGCCCCCTCGCACGCAATCTCTCTCACCCATGCACGCACACACGCGCCTCGTCGCACACGTACCAAAGAGCCGGGCTTCGAATTGATCATTGTTCATCTGTGAAAGAAAGTAGGAAAGTTAGTGTCCAAAAGGACTTTTGAAACGAACGGATTGATTTGCTGCTAGAATGCAGAGCAACAATTTGAGTATCCACCTTCCTAGGCGCACTGTCTTGCACACGCAACACTTGTGTTTTGGGTTCACCATCCCCTCTTCGCACACTCTAGCACTTCTCTTTCTGTGACGACGTGCTTCCGTAGGTCCCCGGGGGCCAAGCTAGTTTAGCGCTCGCGTATCTTACTGGCGGCAACATTTGTTTGGGTATCATCGACTATCAACCCGTTTTGTTGTTTTGAGCATCTGCATATTGTATAGTGTGACATTACTAAGTAAATAAGGATGTACAGTTAACTAACTTTGACAACGCATTTTGCTAGCCCAATACAAGCATTATGTATAAGAACATGAAAGCTTACAATATTGCTGAACATCTGATGAATTGTAAATGAAAAAAATCATCTTTCGCAATTTACGATCTATTGTAACAAAGACGAAAGAACATTAGAGCATCAATTAGTACAAAAGTACATCTGAAAACCAACATATATTGAATATCGTTATTATTGCTGTCATTTCATGGTGCGATTTCCACATGAATTTCATAACCTACGCAACGGATTGTATCGACAATTCAAGTGATGAAATATCTTAATATTATTCGCCTGTCACCTACCGGAGAGAAAATCTTTACGAATCTTCAATTCGTCACGAGAATGTTCACGCCATGTTGAGGGCTCATGTCTTAGCTGGTCTTCAGTAATCAATAAACTGTGACTACTACTCAAATACGTCCTGACCAGCTCAAAAACGTTTAAAATGAAAGTTTTCAATTTACAATCCACAAAAAATTAATTATTTTTTTAATGTGCAAATTTAGCAGGTAAGGGACGCTCCAGAGATATCAGCAATGCTGCCTCTGAGCAAGACCAGACGACTTTTTCTTGAAAAAAAAAAATAAAAATAAAACACATAAACAAGAAATATCATTTCTTGAAATTAGTACTCTCATTCGCCCCCCCCCCCTATAATTCGTTAAAACTCTTTAGTATCGATTTTTCTAACGGATGGCGGACTTTTAAATCCTTAAAGGACACCGGCCGTTAAGAGGTATGCCGTTAAGCCGTTAAGAGGAGGCCGTTAAGAGCTAGCTTTCAAATTGGCGCGGGTGCGAAGACGGCACGCACCTTCAGTGTAGCGATGCAATATTCGCTCCACCAAACAACTAGCCGACAGAGCGAGGCACCGGCGATGCGTATATACACAGGCGACCTGACGTCCGAAAAAGAAGATTAGATTTGGACAGTGCTTGAGTGACTTGAAGTTGTCGTTGTGGATTCCGTTACACCGACTACGCAAGTGCTCTGTTTATTGTTTGAATTGTTAAGTGACTAGCCTCCGAAATTACACATCTACTGACAAAACTGCAAACAGATACGGACTTTGTATTAGCTCTTCTGGCGAGTGGTCTGCTCCAGCCTTCTTTAATGTATGATTTGGATTATGACATTTTTATAGCTGAAAGCTCCATAAACTGTTATTGTTGATACTCCAGTATTCTTACTTTTTTCATACATTTCATTAAGTGGTTGACAAGAATGCCTACCCGTTAGCTTGTGGACTGTGAATAAAATATTATGTTTTTGGCTTGTAATCCCTACCTCCCGGTGGTTCAGACAATTTAAGCAATCCAATTGAGTAGCACAAAATTAATAATAATGAGATATATTTACATTTGTTTGAATATGTGAATTTATTAGCGTATTTAGCATGTAAAAGAACGGTTTTGACTAGGTAAAATAACATATAATAAATGAAACATCAAATGACAAATTGTTACCCATAAAATATCAAATTATTACACATTATAAAAAACACAAAATATTTGAACTCTTTGGACGATTTTTGAGTTGGTAAAATAACGCACAATAAATAAAACATTAAATGACAAATTGATGTCAACGCTAATTGACCCTAACCGCTACACCATCGCTGCCGCAATAATAACAATACAGCGTTATAAGAAAGTCATAGAATCAGAACAGAGATGCGTTCCGGAGGCCTCCCGCCGAGGCACGCGTGCTGGCAACGGGCGCCAGGTGCGTAAATCTCCCGCGCTGCCAGCGCTCCACGCGGCGGCCGTCCACACTCCGCGTCGTAAATCGCGCGCCGGCGCTCTTCCCGGAACAACAATTGAAACCTACACTGCGCCCGCATATCTAAGCCATCGCCGACCCGCGACCTCTCTCCCGTCGCGTGCGCCAGGGACCTCCGTCAGCCCAGTCCTTGGGCCGAGTACAGTCCGGGAAGCTGAAAAAGGTACCGCTGGCGCATCCGGGGGCCACAACATGTACAAACAATCCAATAAAGGATGTTTTTTCCAAATGTGTAGCGCTTGCCAAAACTGTATATAACTGAATTTAATGAAAATATTATATTTATTGATTGATTGATTTTTTCGTGTTTCCGGGCGCGTCAATTGCTTTCGTCATTACTCCCGTTAGCGTAGTGCATGTTTTTTTCTCGGGAGATGGCGGTGATCTTCCCCCGCTGGATGGCGAGATCCGGCGCGGACCTACCGTCGGCTAGTGGGGTTTCCCCCCAACCAGGACTCTCCCACCAGCGGGGCACCGCCCCAGCCGGGACAAGCACTAAGTCCCCGACCGGTCTCCCGGAATATGTGGCAGTGTAGTGCATGTTAGATTAAGTGTGTGTGTGTGTGTGTGTGTGTGTGTGTGTGTGTGTGTAAGGGGAGAGGATAGGACAAGGAAGAGGAAGGACAGATCGCGCGCGGTCCGCGGCCCTTTTTGTAGGGTACTGCTCCGGCATTCGCCTGGTGTTGATCGGAGAAACCACAGAAAACTACCGATCAGAGCAGCCGGCCGCTAGAACTCTCCTCCAGACAGCGACAGAATTCGACCTAGCTCAAAAGCTAGTGTCGAAAATCCTGCCGCCGTCAGGACTCGAACCTAGGACTTCCCGGTCAGAAGCGCTGCAGTGACTTCAGTTGATGCACTGAGCTACCGCTACCGGTGAAAATATTATATTAATAATAATACATCTTTCCAACCGCTCTCCCCGCGAATGTTACTTTAGTACTGTGTAGATGAAGGAAGATATTACCCGCAAATGTTGTTTTAGTATCACGTACAGGAAAGGAGCCAATACCGTAGAATGTTGCTTCAGTATCGTGTAAAGGAAAGAAGTCAATACTGTACCGACGTGGTAGCGAAATGACAAGACAGACACGAGCTCTATTTACAAATATATTTATTTACAAGATTTACACTATTTAAAGCTCTGGGGTTTCGTTCGCTATCTACCTCCGTGACTCCTCCGTGACACGCACACTGCTCACCGTCCCCGGGCTAGTGCATCCTCCACCCAGACGCTTTACCGCACCGGTGCCCAGACTCAGTGCTACGCACTCGCAATGTCACAAGGAATGCACTCCCAACCTTTCCGCCTCCCGGGTCAGCTAACGTCTTGGCGGACATGGATCCCCCACCCCCTAGCTTCTCTTAAAAGTGCGGGTGGCTCTTGGGCCCACATGGCCGCTCACAGAGAGGATCTGTGTCTACTTCCCTGCCATCTTGCATCACGGGGGTCCATAGCACCCTTTTCAGTTGGCTCAGAGCTCCCCAAAGGCTTTGTACTAGCCGGCCTGTGTTCGTTCCCATGTGGCCGTCAGCCTCCGACATCCTCTAAGGAAGTTTGGAGGTTTGGCCGCTATGTGGTGTCGTTAGAATCCCCGCAAACGTTCCTTTAGGATCGAGTAAAGGAAAATAACCAATACCTGCGATCGTTGCTTTAGTATCGGGTAGAGGAATGAATCAGAACATGCAAGAAGCATTACTGTTAAGCCGAGTGCAGACGAGGTGTTGTCGCGTCACGCATTTCATGATTAAAGCTACACTTAGCCTCGCGCTCGTGATTGCCATAGTAACCAGAGCTAGCTTCCAAAAGAACTCCGTGTCCTCAAGGGAAGCTATGTCTCTGTCTTCTATACGCCGTATGCTTCCTAGAATATTTTTTTCAGTGGGAACAAACTACAGAAGACAATCTCTGATAGGCCAAGGAACAAACGTTGTCTCATGAACATGTGTCCTGAAATGCACGAGTTCCTGGCTAGAGGGTGCTAATGTTCCCCAGGTGCACCCGCCCTCCATGGCTACGCATTACCGCACACCAATCAATCATAGACAAGCGGCAGAACACTGTTGTAAACATTTTGTAGTGCCTTTGCTGTAGAGGGCGTGGGGGGATACTTCCTACTGCACAGCTGTACTGCATGTCGCCTATTGTCATTCTCCTATCTGTGAGTAAATACCATGTCAGCCTGTTCCCGGAGCCATCGCCCTATAGCGCTGAATCACACTATATCACAAACATTCCGTCCTCTGAGCAGGCGTTCTCATCCAGCATGACAAAGCGCGACCTCATACGGTTCGTGTGACCTTGGCGACTGTCAAGAACTTGCGTCTGGAGTGTCTCCTCTATCCTCCTTACTCTTCCGACCTCGCGTCACCCGATTTCCACAACTTCGGCTCACTAAAGAACTCCATAGGAGGCAAAAAGTTTGCGACCGCCGGACGGCCGTCAGCTGCCTGGGCTGGAAGGGTCACGGGTTCGAATCCCGCCTCGGGCATGGATGTTTATGGGTGTTCGTGTTGTCCTTACGTGTTCTTTCTACACTTCCGTCTACAGTGAAAACAATCACAGTAGAGGCTAGATGACCAAGTTGTTAAAATGCGATCTTTAAATAGCAATGTTGTAACCGACCCGGAGCTGAGGCAGGTGGAGCATGAGTGGCTCCATGCACAGCAAACATTTTTTTTCTCCGAAGTATCCATGCCTTCCGGACTCGACGTTCGAAATGCATCAAAATGCAGAGGGGCTACGTTGATAAATAGTGTACTTGTTCCAACTTTGTAATACAGGAGGTAAAAAATATTTCCATATGACTGACTCCCATAGATATTTCCATGACTTGCCGTTTTACCAAATCGGCCTCCAGGGACTGAGTTTGGAGATGTTGAACCTTAAAATCACCTAGCATTCAAATTTGGATATGACAGTTTTCAGTGTGAAGCTGAAACCAAACAGGATTTTTTCAAGCATTCCAGTATGATCGCTGGACGACAAATGACAATAAATTGGTGCAATCCATCCATATGCCAGGTACATGAGACGTGGCTCCAAGTACATGGCACATAAACATTACGTATCCACAAAATAACATTTTTAATGAAGTTTCAATCAGTTCGTAGTGTTCTATTTGTATTAAGAATACTCAATAACTGATTCCTCCGGTAAGAAGAAACAATCCATTGGTCTACAGCAAAATTATAAAAACACATATTTTCATTTTCTATCTCGTATACTCTCAGCCATGTATTAATATTAGCATACACTATGAAATATTAGCAACGCACAGAGAAAGAAAAATAGAAGTATCAACTGGATCTGACAACTAGATGGGTTTAGCCTTGTCAGAAGTTTTGAGAAAAATAATGAACATACGAGATATCATCTTTAAAACTAAATACTTTGTGATTATTCTCCGCTCGTGTTCAATAACTCATCATGAAACACTTGTGTTATTTTTAGTGTCTCAATTATAAAAAAAATTGCAATTATCTAAATTTAAATGGTTAAAATGAAAATAGATATTATACCATATTTATAAAAGCACTTTCTTCTATTCGAGGGGAAATGTTAAAGAAAAAATTTCAGTCATTTTCCCGTAAATTTTGAAAATACCAAGGAGCTAGATGTAAAGTACTCCTAAAAATTAAAATGTCGTAATGTTCTCCAGAACGGTGGAACTAGATCTTACGGCTGGCGTATTAACCATTTTATATTACAAGAAGATATTTCCCCAACCAAACCTGAAATTAATTCAAATTGTTAACTACCGCGTAAATTTGCTCTAGTATGAGAATAAGAGCATGAAATTGTGTGAATAAAAGTCGCTGCTCCCTGTCTACTTAAAAATATTAAAATACATATATACTAATTTTTTTCTTGACATCTTGACTTGATGAGTGCACTGGTGCTCGACGAGTGGGCTTAAAAATATAAAAAAAAAGTATAATAAATATTTTTCCTTAACGAATGCAATGGAGAGCATCGTGGCGCCTCCTACAGGCAAACCCGCCCCGCCCCTCCCAGCCTCCCCCCGCTCCACCCATGACCCTCACTGCCCTGCCTGCTCAGTCTAGAGCCCAACCAGGCTTGAGTGCGCCCTTGAACATCCTCGAGCCCATCTCTTTCAAGAAGCCAGAGATTACACGGACTGTACCGGATCACGCGGGGAGGGGTGGCAGAGCCGGCCGGGCCGGGCCGGGCCGGGCCGGGTTGCGCTGGGCACGGGAGCGCGAGGTCAGTGCGCTGAATGGGCGCCGGAGGGCGCTCAACCCGCCGTTGCGCATGCGCTCCCCGGGCGAGGGGAAGGGGGAGGCCTCAACCTCTTGCGTGGCGGTGGGTTCTTGAAAAATCTTGATTCAATAAGGTCATTTCCCCTCGCGCTGCGGCTCGCTCGTATGAGGTGTTGCGTCACGCGCCGTTGCGCCACGGACAAGGTGAAACTGGCAGCAGCCGCTAGGAGCGACCGTAAATCTACTCTGCGGTTCTATCGCAACATCCCTGAAGCTCATTCGGAATCCACAATTTCGGGAAGAAGTGCAGGGGAACCTGGAGAATTGGGATCTCAAGTATCAGCATTCTTCAAAATCCTAGTGACAGTCACACACTTGTTTCCATTGCCCTAGAAGAAGTAGGAATCGGACATTTTCTCCTAGATTTGTTTCGTTTAAATTTTGTCCTAGTTTTCGTGTATCTGCTCGTGTTTCGTGTAGCAAATAATAGTCCATATCAAACTCGCGCTTTTATCGCGGGAGGTGGCGGATATCGTGCCGCGCTGAATGGCGAGATCCGGCGCCGACCTACCTCGGCTTGAGGAAATATTCCCCAACTAGGTATCTCCCACCAGAGTGGCATCGCCCCAGCCGGGACCAGCTCTAAGCTCACGACCAGTCTCACGGGATGAGTGGTAGTGTAGTGTATGTTAGTGTAAGTGTGTATGGGGTGAGGAAAGGACAAGGAAGAGGAAAGAAAGATCGCGGGCTGTCCGTGGCCCTTTTCTGAGGGTACTTCTCCGGCATTCGCTTGGCGTTGATCGGGGAAAACACGTGAAACTACCGATCAGAGCAGATGGCCTTTAGAATTTTCCATTTTTTATTTTTTTAAAATTTATTTTACGTCAAAAAAACAGTTAAAAACCGCGTATGACGTGCTATGGAGAAAAGTGAATTGTGTGCACATTTTCAAAATTCTGTGATCCCTACACTAAGTTATATACTACTTAAATTTTGAAAAAAAAACACTCCCATGTAATAAAATCTATTTTTAAGGATAAATAAGCAATAAATTTTGTCTCTTATCATGTTGTGCATCGGAATAATACTTGCTGCCACGACAACATGGAAACGATAATTTGATAATTGTATTTCCCACTGAATTCTAGAAGACGTGCACAGAAAATGAAGTTACATTTATGTCCAGAAGCAAAACAACGGGCCATCTCAGCATATGCTCAATGGATCAGGGAAACTGGACGAAAAACCTGATCGAGATGGGGTCATTGACCCGGAAGCTGTAGTACAATAGTTGTTACAGGTTGTTTATACTCATTCATACAGTCCAAATGGTAAATAATGCATTATGTATCATTGTTAAAATTAATGTTCCTTTTCTTGTGATGCTCAGTATAGTCTCTTATTGTATAGAAACAGTTATGCAGCAGAAACGATTTCACTTGGGATTTAAACTTTTCTATTGAATTTAATCGTTTAATGTCATCTGGCAAAGTGTTGTAAAATAATGTACATGTATTGTACGTGAATTTTTTGTAATGAGCTGTTAATACTGTCACCTGATGAAAATGATTTCTACGTCGAGTGTTATAGTAGTAGACTTCGGCATTTTCTGAAAATACATTCCCGCTCTTAAGCAAGTCATGTTTGACAAAAACCACTGATTCGTAAATAAAAAGACACGGTAATGGTAAAATTCCTAGATTAATGAAGAGAGGCTTACATGAATCACGTGGGTGGGATTTGGTTATTATTCGAACAATTCGTTTTTATAATCTAAAAGTCTGGGAGCTATAAGATGTATTTCCCCAGAATATTATGCCATATCTCAGGCGGGAATGAACATTCGCCTCCAGACAGCGGCTCAGCTCGACCCAGCTCAAAAGCTAGTGTCAAAAATCCTGCCACCGTCGCGACACTAACCTTAGAACCTCCCGATCAGAAGCACTGCAGTGACATCAGATTATTCCCTCAGCCACCTTTGCCGGTGCGAACGTCGTCCAAACCAAGACCAATAACGGGTTGAGGAGGGAAACGACACACAGCCATTGAGACGAAATGAAGAGATACGGTAAAATCGGACGGAGAAAAAAATTAACGTATGCGACCATCTTAGCCATATGATTACATACCGAGATGCGCAAAACCGGATCGGTAAAATGTCCGGTACGCGTTTCAAAGTGGCCCTACATTCGTTATTCGGCGAGTCGCAAGCGACCGCTCGACGAATCCCGAGTAGAGTAGATGGGTTGCTGGTCATTTGCCGAGCGACGAACATTCAGTGTTCGCCCTACCCACCGCGTTGTCTCTCTTCTGGTCACATCAAAAGAAGCGAACGTTTGCTGAGCTGCCCAGGATTGAACGAGCTGGTCGACGGTCGACGAATACCGAATGTGTGGAGCAGCCTTAATATACTTACGGGATATTTCATCCGGTTTTTTGCGTCTCGGACACATCAAAGAAAGCAAACGTTCGCAAAGCACATCAGCTGCTCGGGATTGAGCGAGCAGTAGCTCGCTGCTCGGCGAATGCCAAAAGTGTAGAACCTCCTTCAAGTGCCCGTACGTGTACGAGTTATGGATGGCAAAAAAAACATCGATGTTTCAAAAAATCGATGTTTTCCAATAGAAACATCAATACATTAACATCGATATTTTGCTTGCTATGTTTTCTTCACATCGATATTTTCTTGCAAACACTTCGATTTCTTAAATTATTTTTTTAATAAAGGGATTTAAGCATGTTGTAGAGTAGCAGCAATCCACAGCAATATCGTTATTTTGCGTCATCCTCTTTATCATGCTACACATTTCGCCTGTGCAATCTCAGGACGTTTGAGAGCTGCTTGTGTTATGAATATACATGTGTACTATCGTGTTATGAATGTATGTTATCGCCAGGAGTGTCATTGCTTGAATCGACAGTGAAACACGAAATCGATAGGCAAACACGAAGTTCTTTATTCTTAATTTTATTCTTTACATTCGACAATAATTTTTACATACTGCTAACGTGATGTTAACCAAACAATAAAATATATCCCTTTTTACGAACTGCAATTAAAAATGGATAGAAAAATAGCGTGTTTATAATTCTATAATTAAAACATCCTGTTTCAAACATCAATGTTTTTCTCGTCGATGTTTTCATCAACATCGAAAACTCTTTAGCGATGTAAAATTTGCTATCACTATTACGAGTACCCTGCACGCGTCGGCAGAGGCCAGAGAGCGTTGTTTTGATCGGACGGCATCGCTGCGGCCCAAACGCCGCACACCTCGACGACCGAGGGCTGCGCAGGGTGAATGGTGACGGCCAATTAACCCTCCGTCGACCAATTAACGCTCGGGTGCGCGCGCGCGCCGCGAACGCTCGGCGCGTGGGTTGCGCACACCCTCCGCGGAACCGGTTCCTCGATTGCGTGAACGACTCTCGGGCAGCGCTTTCCGCGGTCTCTTTCGAGTCTCTGAAGAGAGTAATGACTTTAAGAAGTTGCTCTCAAGAATTTGAATCAAAGGTTGTTGTCACGGTCGTATATCGTAGCATTTGTACTCCAAACTTATTAGTGAATCATTAGACATAATTTTAGGCAAAGCTCATTGATGTGAGGGGTCGTTCTAATTGGCGCCGGAAATGACTATTGGCATTTTAAAACTAGCAAATGTAATCAAAATACTATATAACAAAATGCTTTTAAATATTTATTTTTTTACAAAAAGGGTACAATAATTCATGTAATATTTATTTAGAAATTATATTATACAGTGGCACACAGTAAATGTAAATCTAAGTACTTCAAAAATTTTTAAAAAAAATTAGTTTTTTACTAGTCACGAAACTAAACACTAGCTATTCTACAATCATTAACAATGCGGGTGCTTTTGTCATTACGACAGAGCGCTTGAATTTCTAAGCCCCACAAGGGTTATTTGCGGGCCAGCATGCGGCGCGCCATATATCAATGGAAGCAATTATTCCTCACAGACTTTATGAGCTTCCCTAAGTTTTTAGCAAGTCATGTAGTATCCTGACGATTAAGTAAACGTCAGCTTGGGAAATGACGCGCAGTTTCCCACAGTACGAGAAAATATTACTTCTTGCCAATAGAGGATTCATAGAACTTGCCTGGGATAAAAAGAAGAAACTTATGACATATTATCAAAATTAACCTTATCGAAATATATTTCGAAAAGGGCTACGCGTAAACGAGAAAAATAATAGATAATTAAGTACAAAGTTATTCCACCATATACCTCGATAAAAAATAATTTAATTCAGTAAACACTTTATTGTGAGAAAAGTTTAAATATTAATAGCACTACAACACAAACTACGAAGGTTCGATTACCGAGCCAGAAAAGCTCGATTACCGACGCCCATAATTGTTCCCAGAAGAACTGAATATTAATAAGCCATGCTCTAAGAGAAAATGGATAGAGAAAGTAATTTGCCGTCTTCAGATAAAAGAGAACTTACGAAATGAATTCCGTAAACACTTTCTGAGTCGAAAATGGTGAATAAATGGGCTAATCGATATCAGAGGGAAATGGTGAAACATAACACAGAGTTCCCAATAGACCCACGGAAATAATGATGAGGTAAGAGCCAGTGTGAAATATTACTCCAACGGATCGATGTTATAATCGGTCGGGTGGAAGATGGAGTTAGATAACTATAAATGCTTAAAACGATGACAAAATTTTAGAGATGAGCAAAAATTCTAAATGACAATACATTAAAAAAATGTCTAGTTAGACGACAGAAAATACTCAAACAGTTCGTAGAGTGATTCAAGAAAATACTCTCACAAAACGTACATGTATTGCTCGGCAGAAACAGAGGTTTCATTGACACTAATTTCAAAATACATTGTAAATACATTAAGGCGTACGGAATGAGCTAGGACTTTCTGGTTATCAAGAATTTGGGCAGTTTCCAAACAAAGTTTTAGAATATTTACATAAAGGTTAAATGTTACGTGTCTCAAAGAGAAATAATACAGAAATTCTCCACAGATACTTTAAATGTATAGCTACTTTAAAGGGTCGTCGGCCCTGTTGTGGTTCTTGCCTGGTGTAGCGGGTCGTATGAGGTTCATTCTGCGGATAGTTCCAAACAATGCTCGATGAGGCGAGTCTGTTGCCGCCGAGGTTCGAACAAGTTGTCCGCCTTCCGAATTGCAACACGCAATATCGTCACGCCGACCGCGGGGACGTAAGTGCCCCAATTGCTGCTGGGATCTTGATCGCAGCTTAAATTATGTCACGCCCCACATCCTAATTATCATCAATATTCAACTGTGCGCTGAAAACTACGTGCTGGAAACTGTCAGTTGGAAACCGGAACAACATCTCGAGCACTTTTCGTCAGGATGCGAAGTTTACGATATTGTAGACTCCCTACAATGTAGACGCGAAAGCAGTATCTGAAGAAATAAAGAGGGCAACATAAATGGAGGTAGGTTGTGCTTGGCTTCTAGTGACAATGATATGAGTGCATAGAGTTCAACCAATGAGTGATCATCCTGGCAGAGGCTCATTGGATTTGCGCATCGCGACGTCTAGTTTTATGGTATGGAGACGATTTACCTGCAGAGCCTGATATCTAGTGAAATGAGAACAGATTGATAGATGATTCCAGCGTTTCAACTGCTTTGGTCATTAGTCCTCTTAGTATAGTAAATATTTTTAAGCCTGGAGGTGGCGGTGTTCGCACCGTAATGAATGATAAGATCTACTGCCGACTTAACAACGGCTTGCATGGAACTCACCCATCCAGATATCTGCCCCAGGTGGGCATTGCGCCAGACGGGACAAGTTCTAAATTCCCGACTGGTCTCCCTACAGATGAGGTAGTGTAGTGAACGTAAGTGTAGACGTGTGTAAGTACAGTTGAGTGTAGTATATGAAAGAGGAACCAAATATCCAGCCCTGGCCCGTAGCCCGTTTGGTAGGGTACTGCTCCAGCACTCGGCTGCTATGATTCGGAAAAACTACGGAAAACTACCCGCCAGAGCACCCGGTTTGCTAGAATTCTCTTCCAGACAGCGGATTAATTCGACCCAGCTATCAAGCAAGTATCTAAAATCCGCCACCGTCGGGGTTTCAACCTTAGGACGCCCTCGGTCAGAGTTGCTGCAGAGTCAGTGTCAATGCTCGCTTTTAGTTAAACAGCCGGTAGTGTAGTGCGAAAGTAATATTGGCTGTAAATAAAACTTAGAATCTTTCCACGTGTTCTTACTTTAACCTCAAGAGATGCATTCTGCCAACAGAACAATGCCCGTTCACACGTCGCTCGTACAACTCTTCTCACTAAATAAAAGACCATCAATACACGAGCGACCAAATTGAATAGTGCATGGAATTCTATTCTTGAGAAGAATACTCGACATTCTGGACGCCTATATACGAGGCATATAATATTTATTTTCTGCTAGTGAGGTTTCGCTAGCGAGCTCCGTAGCAGTGCTTTTACAGAACATAAAGATAAAAGAACCACACAGAACATACAAAGACAAGTTAAGAAGACGTATTATTGGGAACATACAACCACTAGCTAGTAAGTAAGAAAACATACAACACACATAAATATTGGCATTACACGTAATTCTCTAGACGAATCCGAAAGCAATGCACACCAGAGGGAAAAGCCGCTAGCACTGCAGCAGGTAAATTGTTCCAGCCAGTAATTGTACGGTTGGTAAAAGAGTATTTAGCTACATCGGCGTTTTGATTCCTGTCTTTCATTTGATATGGATGATCCCCTGTTCCCAAATATTGTCAGTGCCCTATCCTAGTTCTAATGTGTGTATGTGTGTATTACTTTTGATTATACGGTATCAATATGACTTAGTTTGCCTAATCACTGACTAAAATCATCGTATATAATGTGACAATAAAACATATATTTCCTTGATATACATGCTGCTTTATGCTTCCTTTCAAATATATTTTTTCAGATACCGTGATCAGTGCAGATTAGGTGAGTGAAATACATTTTTCCAACAATATGAAATTCAGATAAGAGATTTGATTATTATTCTAATTACTTTGTGTACGATAGTTTCACAGATACATATAAATTATAAACTTGACGTATATTCATTTTTTATCAACATAACAGTGGCAGTACGTCCGTGCGAGAAATTTTTGATTTATATTTAATTTGATTAGTAGGCATGTATTTTGTGTTAAACTTAATAGAGCAATAATAACTATAAATGCATTAACTCTACATTTTATGACTGACCTGCACAGTTATTTGAAACTATTAAATACAAGCCTTTTTAATTACACTTCACTTCACATTTGTTCAACACAAGTTGATCGCAACGTTCCATAAAAACAAAATGTGCGCCTGTAAAAACAAATGAGTCTCAAGAGTTACAAGAGGCAATCCATGACGATCAACATTGTCTCTTCATTTTCTTATATTTACAGTTTTTTGCTTTCAGAATTAAACCTTAAAAGGTTTAAAGATTGGAGTGGTTCCAATAGTACTCAAGCGATCAGAACAAATCGTGCAAAGAACCAACGCATGAAACAAAAGCGCGGTTGCCAATCAGCATTCCTGGCGCTGGGGCATCTGATAAACAAAGCCGCTCGAGTGATTGTGCCCCATTGTCTTTGCGTGCTTGGCGAACACTCCGCCGCCGCTGCCCCGCCACCATCTCCTTCTGCGGGGCGATGCAGACTACTACTAGCCCAGAGATACATTGGTCCCGAGTTTTAATACCTCATGGAACCTTGTCATAAACTCGGCCGTCAAATTTACGTAAAGAGGAGCTCTAAAAAGACAAGAAAGTTTACAGTCCTTACACCCATGTTTACCATTCTACTCTTTTCGCAATGACAAACGCAACAATAAAAATAATTTTTAAAAAAATGTCATTAATACAGTGTTTTGAATCACCACTTTACTCATGATCTTTGAATAAACGCGAGAAAATAATCATATAAGGAAGACTCTTAGAAGCAGTGTTTCTTGTCTGTTATTGGGCGACAATGATGTGTAAACACTTGCCGATGAGACTGTCGTCCGATATCTTGCAAGAACTATTGCTCGTGTAAAGGCACATGAAACATTATTTTCCACCTTTTGGCCATACAAATCGCAGAGAACGCAATTGTGCTAATCAACTCCACATATACTCAACTAATTAATAAAAGACATCAACGTATTGTCCTCATACCACATTTATTAAAACTACACCACCTTCTAGTGGCATTATACTGCTTTCAATTCGGGGGCTACAATGAAATTTATTATTTGATTGATTGATTTTTTCGTGTTTCCGGGCGCGTCAACAGCTTCGGTCATTAGTCCCGTTAGTGTAGTGCTTTTTTTCTTTCGGGAGATGGCGGTGATCTTCACCCGCCGGATGGCGAGATCCGGCGCCGACCTACTGTCGGCTAGTAGGGTGTCCCCTTAACCAGGACTCTCCCACCAGCGGGGCACCGCCCCAGTCGGGACAAGCTCTAAGCTCCCGACCGATCTCCCGGATTATGTGGTAGTGTAGTGCATGTTAGTGTCAGTGTGTGTGTAAGAGATGAGAGGACAAGGAAGAGGAAGAGGAAGGGTAGATCGCGCGCGGTTCGTGGCCCGTTTGGTAGGGTACTGCTCCGGCATTCGCCTGGTGTTGATCGGAGAAACCACGAAAAACTACCGATCAGAGCAGCCGACCGCTAGAATTCTCCTCCAGACAGCGACTGATTTCGACCTAGCTGGAAAGGTAGTGTCGAAAATTCTGCCGCCGTGGGGAGTGGGAACCTAGGACCTCCCGGTCAGAGGCGCTGCAGTGACATCAGTTGATGCACTGAGTTATTATTTGAAACTTTGATGCTTCCCAAGAATCACCATTATAAACCCGAATATCTGATAATTTCATGGACTAGGCACCAAGGAGGAGGCAGAGCTGACCGATGGCATCTGGCGTTGCCTCTGGAGCACGCGCGAACCAAAGCGTCGAAGATCGTGAGAGGCTGCGCACAGTGGCTCCAAAACAAACGCCTGCGCGGAAAACGTTACGACGAGTGGAAGTCGCAGCACGAAAAACGCAACACTTAAATCCAGCAGTACAAAAAGGTCACTTTTTCCCGCGATATGTAACTTATTTTCCATTATATTTTTTATAAAAAGTAATACCATTCTTTGTTAGATATCACTCTCGTCGTACGGCAAAGGTACACAAAAAATTCCACGTGTTCGGCAACAAAGTGTCGCAACGAAAATTGTTCAAAATGAGCACCAGTTTCGTGTACGTTTTTCTCCTGTGATGTTGAGTTTCGAGACAAGTTTCCTTTAAATTGTAATAAGATGTTTTTCTGCCTTTGGCAAAGGCAACCGCTATCAACCTTTTTAGATTAATGTATCAATTTCGTCTTGTGAAATCAAATTTCATTCCTCTTGGAGTGTTTTTTACAGCTCATCTGGATGAGGCCGAATTTAAAAGAAAATTGAAATAATCGTACAGTGAACTGTGGAAAGCATATCACTGCACGGTGCCGAGTTGTGGGAGATCTAAAAAAAATCGACAAAAGTTCAAGGCTATGAAAATGGGTTTTTTAGACGCAACTGCAGTGTAACGTTAGTGAAAAGAATCAGAAATGAAAACATAAGGCAGCAAATGTGTGTTATTTGGGATATAGTGGATACAATAAAAGGGAAAAAGTTAAAATGGTACGGGCATCTTAGAAGAATGTCGGAAGAATGATGGCCATTAAACACTTAGAGGTGGCAGCTGCCACACACAAAAGAGAAACAGACCAAGCTTTACATGGTATGACGGTGTGCGACAGGCAATGAGAGATCGTCACATCGAAGAAAATGATTGGCAATATATAAGAAGATGGAAGCTTGGGTGAGAGAGCCGCTGCACGGTGCAGTTCCACTCGCAGGACAAGCAGAATATATGCTCGATACTAAACCGCACAAACGTATTCCAAATATTAGTAAGATTTGCGCTCACTGTGCAGGGGGTGCATCGCCGTCGACGGCTCTCGTCTCCGGCGCTCAAACGGAGGCGCGTGCAGCGTTGCGCGGGGCGGAGGGGCAGAGAAGGAGGGGGTGGAGGAGGAGAAGGAGGAAGAGGATGAGGAGGAGGAGGAAGAGGGGAAGGAGGAGGAGAGCTGAGGTGGAGGGGGGAGAAGGGGAAAGAGAAGGAAAAGGAGGAGGAAGAGGGGAAGGAGGAGGAGGAGATAGAGGAGGAGGAAGAAGGGGTGGAGGAGGAGGTGAGGTGAGGTGATCGCGGGAGCGTGAAGCGCGTGGCCGCGGGGGGGCGGGGCAGAGCGTCCGGAGGCGGCAGCGCGGGCGCACGATCTCCACGTGTCGTGGTAATGCGCGCGCTCGTGGTAATGCTCGTGGTAATACGCACGTGCCTCCACATCTTCAGCGCTCTTGCGCCAGCCGCCGCTATCGTTGCCAGCACTGCCATTATCGCTGACGCCACCACCACCATTGCCATCATCACCCCCACCATCACTCCGACCACCACCACCACCACCACCACCACCACCACCACCGTCATCATCATCATCATCATCATCATCACCGACACAGCAGTCACCATCGACATCGCCGCCGCCAGCACCACCGGCTGCTGGTGCGTTCTCCTGCTCTCCCACCTGATTTTCTTGATATAAGAGGAGTCCCTCAAGGATTAGGTAAATTGTAGAAATTAGAAATTATTCGAGAAATTATGAGCTGTTGTAGCGACACTAGTTTCTGTGTTCAGAAAATATGTCTTCCAATAACACTGCTTCCCCATGTTCCTTACGTTATTTCGCCTCGACAACACCAACGCAATACTCTCATCACCTCCTTCACAGTTGAATAATTACCAGTCACCTCTAGTATATAATCTCAAAGTAATAATAGAATATAAGCTCAAAGTAATAATGCCAATACAGCAACAAAAGCGTAATATAATATTTAGAGAAGTTGTAAAAAGTTTGTATATGATTATTCGTTTATTTTGTACTTGTATTGTCTCTATTTGTTTGGTAATTAACCGATTAATTGATTGATGTTTTCGGGCACGTAAACTGCTATAAGTGTGAGGAGCTACACTCATAAGTGTAGTGAATGTTATCCCAAGAGGAGGCGGTGGTTTTTCCCCGATGAAGCCAGAGGAGCACCATTCAGCCGGGAGGAGCTCTAGGCTCCCTACATGTATGATAGGAAAGTGCATTTAAGTGTACGCGTGAGTAAGGGGACAGGATGGGACAAGGAAGACTAAAGAGAAAGCGCGCGGTCCGTGGCACAGTTGTTCGGGTACTGCTCCAGCATTCACCTGATATTCACCAGAGAAACCATGGAAAACTATCGATAAGAAGAGCCGGGTGCAAGAATTCTCCTCCAAACTCCAAACGGTCGAATTCGACTCAGCTGGAAAGCTAGTATCGAAAACCCATCTTCTGAACTCGAACCCTCGGATCTTGCGGCTAATGGCTCTGAGCTAACTCAGCAGGGTTACTTCGCGAGTGTTTGTTCTGAAGAAATCCGAGTTGCCAATAGTTTTCATTTTCATATATATTTACTTAATTTTGTACTTTTGTTGTTTTCGCACTTGTTGGTATGCGTTTGCCGTGTTTAAATTTTAGTTTTTAATGAATATTGCCATACATAAAATTATAAGTTTTGTTATTTAATTTAAAATAATTTAAAGAATAATTAAAACTCTATTATATTTTGTTGGTTTTTCAAAGTTTTGTATGTGTGATTTGTTATGCGGAGAGAATATTTTAGGGCTGGAGAAAATTTTACCAATTTGCCTTATAGGTATGTTTAGGCATTGGAAATACAGGGGCATAATTTATAGAAGATAGCAATAGGCTGTCTGTTAGTAAGGATTGACTAGAAAAGTTCCAAATATTTATTTATAGACAGTCAAATTATATTTTTTTAATTTATTATTTCATATTAAAAACATAAATCGTTTACAAGAATTTTCGGCAACGTTTCGGAGGTGAGGTGTACCTCCATCATCAGGCCGTGGCCTTACATTGATTTTACATACGTTGGGGAAACGTTGACTACGAACTAAAAACCAAGATGGTTGACACCATTCCGAGGTCAAGTCTAAAACAAGCATTAAAAGAAATATTAGAATAGGTGTCTAATTAGTTGGACTGTAAAAAATAAAACACATTTGAAGTAAAAAATTAAATGTTAGAATATCTAATATGATCCAAAACATACATTAAAAGAAGTTATAGGATATGTGTCTAATTGGTTGAACTATTGAAAGATTAAAAACACAATATATAAGGTAAAACAGTAAAATGTTAAAATGATGCTAAAAAACTAAACAGAACAAAACAAAAGAGGCAAGTGCACAGATGAGAAAGTCCAGTACTCACAACTAAGAAATCACCTATTGCTGCTGGAGGTGCGGGAGTTCCGACTACGGAGGTTGTAACGGCAGGAATGACGAGGTTGTGTGTGAGTAATGGGAGGGGGAATGGTGGGAAGAAGGGGTGGGGGGCGGGGGGGCTGGGTGGGGGATTGTGAAAAGAAACGGAAGGACGGCTACGTAAAAAATATGGACATGGCGGGTTCTTTGGATTTAAATGAGAAGGTTGAATTTGGAGCACAGAATTCCCATTGTTGGTATCGGGTTGTTCGTCTAGGTTTTGTTCGCGAACGAAGCTTCCATCATGAACACTGTCAGTAATGACAAGATCAGAATATCTATTGGATTTATTTTTAACTTAAACAGTATTGAGTCGTAACTTTTAGAAAAGAGGTTGCATTCTAAATTGGAATTCATGGATAAGTTTGTTTTAATGAAAGGGATTCAAGTATCAATCTGGAGTTCCAGTTGGGTTCTATGGCTAAGATGGAAGGGTTATCAAAATTAATACTGTGGTCATGGTTAATGCGATGAGCTGTTATGGAATTTTGTTTTTCAAAAGGAAGTCTTATGTTATTTTTGTGTTCCTTGGCCCGGTCACATAATCTCCTCCTAGTCCTATACAGGCTAGTTCACATTGTGAACATTGTAAGGCATAAACGGTGTTGAGTTTGTGTAACTTTGGTATAGGATCTTTGAGATGACAAATAAAGTTTGATTTGTGAATAATAGTATTAACGAATTTAATGTCAGGAAAATTGTTGTATTACCTTATATATTGTGTTTTTAATCTTTCAATAGTTCAACCAATTAGACACATATCCTATAACTTCTTTTAATGTATGTTTTGGATCATATTAGATATTCTAACATTTAATTTTTTACTTCAAATGTGTTTTATTTTTTACAGTCCAACTAATTAGACACCTATTCTAATATTTCTTTTAATGCCTGTTTTAGACTTGACCTCGGAATGGTGTCAACCATCTTGGTTTTTAGTTCGTAGTCAACGTTTCCCCAACGTATGTAAAATCAATGTAAGGCCACGGCCTGATGATGGAGGTACACCTCACCTCCGAAACGTTGCCGAAAATTCTTGTAAACGATTTATGTTTTTAATATGAAATAATAAATAAAAAAAATTATAATTTGACTGTCTATAAATAAATATTTGGAACTTTTCTAGTCAGGGGCATAATTGTTTGCATGAACAAAACATTTCGTAGGCTTAACCCCAATCGATGATGAGGATTCTTACGCGAGAAAAAAATGCATTGGAAGGGGAAGTAGAGCCGGTTGTCCCGTGTAAAAGATAATCAAGCCTAAAATAAGACTCCGAGCAAAATTAAAAACGTCTGTTTTGTCGCTCGAGTGACACCTCGTTTGTCTGCTAGACTGTGAGAGGAGTGTAGCGGAATTTTCGTGGTGAGGCTGAATGGCAGGTCTGATGGTCTGAGCCATTCCATGGAAAATAAGACAAAACTGAATTGAATGGAAATGAATTGAAGGTCTAATTTCGCCTGATTCAGATTTCCGCAACCGTTCAATTCGACCTTGCCAGCGGTTCCCACAGCACAAACTCCCCCACACTCCCACTTCCATCGCCCTTCGCCTGGCCTCCGCCACGGACAGCCACTACAATTACGGCGGTGATGCGGCGCGCGGGTCGGAGTGACGCGAGGGGAAGCCGCGCCCGCGGGCGCGACAGGCGGGCGGGCGGGCGGGCGGAGGCCATGCACCGTCCAACCTGCTCGTTGCCGGCGCGTTGAACTCGCCAGCGGCCGAGGAAACCGGTCACGACCCTCGCTTACCCCAGTGGCACACAGACGCCGCCGCAGCCGCCGCTGCCGCCGCCGCCGGGCCTGCGCCACCTCGGTGCTTGCAGGCCGCCGACCGCGGCCGTCATCTCACCTTCACCAAGCAGGTGGATTGAGAGGGGAACGCCTGTAGTCGTTTCCCTACACAGTCGGCTCTGTTTATAGTGAACTCGGATATAGTGAACTCGGATATAGTGAACTGGGATATAGTGAACCCTCGGTTATAGTGAACCCTCGGTTATTATAGTGAACTCGGTATAGTGAACTCGGTATAGTGAACCCTCGGTTATAGTGAACCCTCGGTTATAGTGAACCCTCGGTTATAGTGAACCCTCGGTTATAGTGAACCCTCGGTTATAATGAACCCTCGGTTAAGTGAACCCTCGGTTATAGTGAACTCAGGCCACTGGTCCCGTTTCAGTCCCGTTCAGAGCCTCGCCACCAATAAAGACATTTATTTATTTATTTATTTATTTCACTTGCATTACAAAGAAGCATAAAATGATTCGGTTAAAGTGAACCTGAACTTCGGCTATAGTTAACGTAGGAAATAAATCTTGGAAATTAATTGGATCTCGTAGGTTATTAGGCAAGTAGAAGGGCCTTCGGAGATTGGGATGGTCTTCCAACAGGGCAAGAGGCATTGAAAGGTATCAAGATCGCATTTCGAAATTTTCGAGACAGAGTACAACGCAGAATCAAGTATGGTGAGAGCACAAACTTTGGAGAAGGATCTACAGAAATTTCTGATGAAAAATATATGAAACAAACAATAGAAAATAAGTGATTTTATAAAGACAAATAATATTGAAATTTTCAGTTCGTGCTGTTAATAAATTTTGTTGTATCTCTATATTAATAAAAATGAATCATTCTGGAGAAATTCTATTTAATTTTGACATTATCGGATGTAGTGAACCTCTGATAAAATGAACCAAAACTGTTAGTCCCCAGAAGTTTAGTATAACCGGAGTCGATTGTACTTCGATTTAAATATAGCTGCACTTCAAGATCACGAGCTGGAAGGAGAGGAGATCACTGTCATCCAATCGGGAGCTTCGTTAGGACTTAATTTTTTTATATTGGGGCTCCCGATTGGGTAACAATGTAGGGGGACATTGTGGGAAAAATATTAATTTCTTTTTTCCGGGGAAACAATACGCAGTAGGTGCCTCGCTTACAATTTTCAAACTATCGAATATTCGTATCCCGTAATCGCAATCAAGAAAATTAGAAAATAAAACATCGTCGTGAGCATTCTTGGGTTTTATTCAGACTGTGTGAGATGTTCATCATTCTACTCATTAATCGACTCGTCCTCCTCTGGAGTTTAGAAGGAATCCCTCTGAAGAATCTGCACCTTGTCAACAAGTGTCACGTTATAATTTTGGAGGGTCAGTATTTAAAGGTATCAGGTACCTTTGTACTAACTCGAAGTCAACCGTGTCGTGTATCTCCATTAACTGATAGGAATGAGTCTCTAAAAACTAATATCAAACAAAAGTTAGAGTACGTCACAAATATTTTCCTTTTTTCCTGAATCAGAAGAATTGTGAGTTAATAATATACATTATTGGCTGTCCGGGAGACGACTTCTAGAAAGACTCTGACGCAGCATGTCCAGGCCAGCCAAAATGTATTGACTCCAACCGCAAAAACCTACGATTTCATAGGAACATAACTTAAACCGTATTCGCGTTCATTCATCTACTTCCTGAACTTTTTTTGAACATGCCATTCTTTTTCACACTTGTTATTTTCGCTCTCTCCTCCCTCCCTCTTCTTCCCTAACCCTGCCTCTCTGCTTCAACACCCTCTCTCCCTCCCTTTTTTCCTCATTCACTCACGCACTTACTCTCCCTTCACTTATTTCCTTTTCCCGACTGTTTTTCATCACTTTCTACGTACATTACACCCCCTGTCTCTTTCTTCTTCTATTTACTCCACTCTCTCCAGTATCTTCTCTTTCTTCCTAATGTTTCTTCTTGCAGCTGCGCGTGCCGTGGCCGCCGCCGCCTCTTGTGCCTTGGGCGTCCGCAGCGGGAATGACGGAGCGGATGAAGGATTCAACCAGCTCTCAAGACGCTGGAAGCGATGCGTGCCGACCGGATAGAAAGGCTCACTATCCGAGAGAGATGGTCAAAAAGGAAAATGGCGCTGCATTGAATTTCGTATCCTGATTCGCCCAGAAGATGGTTTAAGACGCAGTTGTATATCAAAGATGCTGATTAGAATTGGCTCGAATATTAATTTAATCAATTAGTAATGTAGAATAAGAAATCTGTTCTACATTATTTATCAAATATTTCTTTATGATACGATTATTAAATTAGGGTATTTTTTAGATACAGTCCTGCAAGTTACTTTTGAAAAATATACCTCGAAATAATCGTGCAGCCACAGTGTATAAATTTAAACACATGGCACCCCCCCCAAAAAAAAGTATTGGAGCGTCTTTTATGCCCAAGTGGTAAAACTCAATTTTCATTTAGGTAGATAATCGTGTTCATCTAATGGCGTGCCATTGGTTGAACATGATTATCAAAATTATTGAAAGTAGAGTGACACTGCTTGGTTTTAAAGCGCTCATATCATAAAAACCATTCCAAAAATTCAAATAAAATTTGGTATTCACATCTGATAAAACGCTATTTGGTTTGCTCTTCTCTCACTCTGTTGTAAACTCAGGTTATTATCGATACAGAGATACTTGCTGAAAAGATCGCAACACAAAGTGTTAATTTTTCGGGGAACCGATTTTTCCATACGCTAGTGCAAATATTCCCTCTTTTCAGTAACCCCGCATGCTATGCGCAACGGCAAGCCAATGTGAACTGTATTACAACAAGAAGTGGAAAATGGTGCATATTTCTGTTAATTGAATGTTCCTACGACGCGAGACAGTCTGATTACTTTGAATACTAACATTTATAGTCGCTTATTTTGCAGGAAAATTACATAATGTTTCAGGTTTTAATAAATATCTCATAGTAGAATAAGATCGCGTTTTTTACTCTGTGGTTCACCAACTCGTGCTTCCCATCAGTGAGAATCTGTTAGGAACGCACGTAGTACGCTGCATGCGCATATCCCATCTAAGGATCTATCGCTGACTCCTTCGTCAGACAGCCATGCTGTGCAGTTTTTACAAGATAAGAATTGCATCTTCAAGTTTAGTTTGCGTCAACCTCGATGGCCGAGGTGGCTAAGAGCGAGTACCGACTCAGCGCCGCGACCGAAGTCCGAAGGGTCGCGGGTTCGAGTCCCGCCTTGGCCATGGTTGTTTGTCCCTTGTCTTTGTATGTATGTGTTGGCGTGGAGGGCCTCGCGTTCTGCTGACCCCAGATCAGAGGAGCCCGCAAGTGTGTTGGTGTCTAGTGTATGGTCGAATATGCGTCCCATCGGGACGTAAAGGGTAACCGGCTGTCGGCTGGATCAAAAACCCTAGAAAGAAGAAGTTTAGTTTGCTTGTTTGTTTGGACGAGGATGGAACGTACGGTCCTCGTCTTAGAGAAGGACAAATTAGCCAAGAGTGTGTTTAGATATTGGCCGAGAAGAGACAAATGATCCTAAATACGTTTCTCAAAAGTATTTTACCACCTCATATCCCTGATTAAGCAGCCACTTCTGAAACAGCCAGTTTTTTCTAGTAGCATTGATCACTACGTAAGTCAATTTTCATGGTATTTGTGAACAGCGAGTGCATTGCATTTCTAACGTCCGGCTGGAGTGCTAAGGATCTGACGTCATAAAGATCCGGCACGAACGCAGAGCCACGCGTGATATACGAATGTCGTAAATGACATCCCAATTCTTTCAATTTACCAATTTGCGTCTTCTCTGTAAAACCCGTAAAACGGAGATTTTTCTTCGCCAGTACTTACAACAATACCCAGAGCTTCGACTCCGTGTGACCTCAACCTTCTTAAAATATAAAAAAAGACAGACGAAAATTCTGAACAGAGACGAAGCGTTTCTGAGGAAAAAGACATAAACATTTGTTCGTCTAATTGAGGGGAAGGTTATGGAGTGTTTTGTACGCCTCAATTGACTTTCTCTCTCCGCACGTACACACGCGCACATACACACACGCGCGTGCGCGCTCACACACGCAAATACGTTTAGTGACATTTGAAAAAACCCAAGTCACCTCAATATCTCGAAAACTACAAATGATGAAGTATAAATGAATACATGTATAAATTTGCCCCATTCCCTCATGCCCTTCCGTGAAAACTGCATTGCAATAACATCCACCGTTCGAAAACTGCATTTACGTGACTCACTCCGTGTATAAGAATGTGTGTATATACCCATACACATCACCCTACGCAAATTATATATATATATATATATATATATATATATATATATATATATATATATATATATTAACATTCAGAAGTTAGTGCTTAAAGCCAGTCTACGATATAAGGATATTCCTAAGAACTGCTGAAGAAAGAATGAACTTTTCTTACGACAAAAAACAAACGACTAAAAACGAAAATTTGTGAATTGCGGGAATTGTGGGTGCACAGTACAACCTAGTGCTTATCACAACCTATATCACGTGCAGCGTTATCAGAACTTAGACCATTAGAACCTTTACCATTAGACCCACCAGCCGGCCTTTAGAAGTGCAGTACATTCGCTGATTGCAAATTGTCTCGCGAATCTGCAACAGCACAACCAGTCTTGAAAATACGAAATTCGAACATTGAATTTCATTACAAAATTACAAAATATCTACCAGTCCTTAAAACATTAATTTGTTTAAATATAAATCAGAAAATTGAACAGATGAATTTGTAGTTGTTAGCAGTCATGGTTTTCTCAACCATCAGACGTCGCTTGCTGAACTATTGTGAACATTGATAATTCAATAAAAGTTTTCCCACTACAAACAGTACTTATGAATCATAAAATAATGTTTCAAAACATACTACCGGATAACTACTTTAATGCTCACTCCTTTGATTCGATATAATGATGAAGTGTCTGAAAAAAGGTAAAATTTGTAAGAATTTATGATATTAATATTTTACCACTCAATTACTCAACAGGCTGCGTCGTGTAATTCTGAGCACTCAGTGAAAGTGCCTGACGATCAATACCTACGTATCTTGGATCGATTTCATTTACATTCCTGAAATACAACGATTAACTTAAAAACATAACACAGAACGTAGTGCACTATAAAGGGTTCAGTGAATTACATTCAAATATATTAGAATAGGGGCAATATTTTTGTGTTTTACGCTAAAACTTGGAGGTTACTGCAAGTTGACGGAAATGTCCTCATAGACATATGAATAAGAGATTCTCACGACATATTATTTTTGAGTAAGGGCTTACTTTGCAGATTGTAAAGGCTATTTCTCTAATTAAAAAATTAAAACGATCGAATATCTTCCTTTGACTTCAACATCATCCCAAAAATGACGTGAACAAATATTCTAGAGACCCCAATGCGACTAGTTCAGATCAAAGCTCTGAAAAACATGTACAAGAACACCGATCTACCTGCCAGTTTGCGCTGCGTGAGTCCTTTGCTAGCTGCAGCACGAATTTTGGGGATAGCCCCGTACACTGTAACGCAGCACAATCGAATTGTAAGGAGTAAGTTTTACTCCGTAATAACGGTGTTAGTGCTTTGCGGAGTAGTTGTCGTGTGTGTGTTCTGGGCGGTGAGAACTGCAGAACCTTCCGGATCAAGCCGATTTTATATTTTCCTTTCGAAGATAAGTTCATTCTCTCACATGGGCTTCTCGTTGAGTGTCATCGGCGCAGCGCTAAAAAGCAACCTAAAAGCGTGTGACGCGTTGGTGCGCGGTTTCTCTGCCGCAGAGAACGCCGTAGGCGCCTGCATCCCGAGAATAGTCTCCCGTTGCCGGACCCTGGGAATATTGTCGTTTATGATCATAGCAAACACAATTAATGGCATAATTTGGAGTGTGATGTTTAATTACGACGTCAGAGATATGGTGTATTACTCCTTTGAAATATGTGTAGCTTATGTCTTTTGTTCTCTATATTTCTTCTTGGTACTGATCGTCAAGAGCAATTTTGATAAAATTAGTAATGAAATTTCATATCAATCTACAAAATTGGAGACACACTTTCACAACAGTTTGTCGCAGAGATCTGCAAATAACGAGGAAACCCGCTATGCAAGAAATGTTGCAACGAATGCGACATCACCATGCGGAGGATGGTCTGTTCCGCAGTGCGACGACATAGTACGTCGCCTGACGGAGCTGCAAATGGCGCACGCTCACGTCAAGGAGGTGAGCGACTCCATCGAACACATTTTCAACCGCCCCTTCGTCTTCTACTACGCGCTCTCGCTGCCCGCCGGGCTGTGGGGCGCGTACTACAGCGTCCTGGAGGGGGCGTCGGCGAGGCCCGCCTACCAGCAGCTGTCGCTGTACGTCGGGTTGGTGCTGAACCTGGGCCCGGGGGTGGCCGGGCGGGCGGCGGCGGCGGGCAGGGAATCCCCGCTGCGGGGGTTGGCAGGCCTGCTGGCGCGAGCGCGCGGGCTGCGGCGGTGGAGGCGCGCGCCAAGCTGTTCGCCCTGCAACTGCGCGCCAGCCCAGTCGCCTTCACGTGCGGGGGCCTCGTGCCCCTCAACCTGGGCTTCTTCCTGGGGCTCGTCTCCACCCTCACGGGTTACCTCTTCGTGTACGCGCAGTTCGACCAGCAAGCCGCCACTTCGGGCACAGTGCACTGCGCCGCCAACTGTTCCTGCTGCAACGGCTGAAGAGGCATTTCAGTGGAGCGGGTGTTACACTTGCACAAATCAAATTGAAGGCAATATTTTGTTTCTTAATTTTGGACACACAAGTAACGTATTAATTTCGGTACAAAGTAAATACGACTCAAAAGAGAACAATACACATTTGTATTTGCATTATAAGATGTAATTTAATCGTGTTGTCACTGGTTCAAATCTCTGGTACAAATGGATATTTGTGTGCGTACTTGTAATTTGTGAGTAAATAAATATCTTTTAAAATTAAGTTTAACTAAAAAACAAAAGAAATAGAATGAGCTGACATACAGACAGAGCACATCTTTTAAAAAAAATAGCTAATTGAGATCCCATTAATGTCTACGGCATCCTGTATGTTTGCATGGAATACTGCATGAAGTGATGAGTGACGATGAGGGGTGAAAGTACGAACGCAAATACAACCATATCTGAGACGGGACTTTAACCCGCGATCCTTCGGCCCGAGATACCCATGGCGCTACTGCCTTCGCGATCTCGGCCATTCCCTATTAGTAGACCACAAAGAATTGTCAAATGTGTTGAGATATCGTAATATCTACAAGCTACTTGAATTGCAAACAATGAATAATCGTAAAATAACCTTTCGTAATTGTGTATTCCATACTGGAAAATATATGTATTTATTAGTTCTTTTGTAAAATGTTACTTAAACGGTCATAGTATGTTATTTAATTTTACTTCGGATTCCCTTACAGGGACTAAATTTATTTGCTGGGCGAGGTGGCCTCGTCTCTGCTCTCGTTTCAACATTTATCATCCGAGAGATGGTATGTTGAGCTATGTTTTTCTCCTCTGTTCTTTATTTGCTTCATTATTTTTCCCGTCCATCTGCGTCCCATTATCACGTTACAGTTGTCATGCCGCCAAATAAGACTGCTCGTCGTCAGAGAGTACAATTCAGAGAAGCAGAATACAGCAACAGATTGAAAACCAACATTCCTCATTTCTCTACAGCATTATGTTGAGTCGCGTAGTAATTTTAATTCCTGTTTAAAGTATAAAAATCCAGTCTCTCGCCAGTCGCAGAGCCGAGCGGACGTGTTTTACTAAGCGCTCTACCTGCTGCAGGATGGTGTCGACGGAGCAGTGGCGCGCGGCTATCGGCCGCTGGGTGAGGGGCTACCTGCCGCGCGGTGGCGGTGCCCGGGGGACAGCGCAGGGGCTGGGGCTCCTTGCGAGCGTGTTGGGTGCGGCGGTGATGGCGGTGCTATTGGCGATCGGTGGGGTGGAGCTGAATCCGGCCCCCTACTGCGTCGATATCATCGAGACTATCAATAGGAACCATAAGGAACTTATTGATAGAATCGATGTGTTGCAGGCCAGGGTTACGGCGGCAGAGACTTCAGTGCAGTCGCTGCAGACAGCCAACGAGCGGCTGGTTCGAAGGTGGATTACCTGAGAACCAGTCGCGACGTAACAATATCATTGTTACTGGCATCCCAGAGAAGCGGAACGAGTCTTGGGCGGACTCGGAGAGGTGTATCCTGGATCTTGCGGAGCAGCTGGGGGTCAGGTTGGAGCTCCAGGATATCGAGCGCGCGCACCGGACCGGGCGGCGGCGCGGAGGACAGCCACGTATGATTGTGGCCGCTGGCCTCTTTCAGGAAGCGGGAGGAGCTGCTGCGTGCGGCCCGGGTATCTCTCCCGGAATGGCAGGTGCGCGTCCGTGAGGACTTCAGCTGGGCAGTGCGGCAAACGCGTAAGGCGTTAATTCCGCATTTGCAGGAGGCAAAGCGAGCGGAAAGCAGGCGTCGATTCGTTCGACAAACTGTTGTGTCAGGGCGCAGCTACGTGTTGGCTGAGCTGGCGGCCCGTCCGCGGGCGTGGGAGGGGCGGGGCGACGGGGTCCGTGAACTCGGCGAGGGCAGAACCCGTAGGGCGGAAACCCTTCCGGGCAAGCGGGCGCCTCTTCGCGGCCGCCCCCGCCCGCGCCTTCGGCCGTGGCCGCGGCCGCGCCTGCGGCTGCGCCTCGTGCTGGGGCGGCGCGGACGACCTCTGACCCCGCGGCATCGCGGCGGAGGCGGTCTCGTTCGCGTTCGCGTCGGCGTCGCGTTCACGTTCCCGCCGGAGCCCACGGCACTCGGCGAGTCCCGACGCTGCGCTGACAGCCTGGAGCGAGGACCTCTTACGAGGGCGATGGCTGCGGCAAACGTGCAGCAGCAGGAAGCTCGCGGTGAGTCAGGACCCAGCAGGTCGCCAAATAGGCAGGAATAGGCTTTAAGAATAGGATGTTGAACATCAAGGTCTAGGCTCTAAGCTCGGAAATCAAGACTTCCATGGGTACATAAACACATTTGATATTGTCGGTCTCGTAGAAACTTGGTGGAAGGAGGGTGAGACTTTAAATGTGTCTGGTTTTACAGCATATGCAAAACTAAAAACGTAGAGGAAAGGGTAGGTACCGGAGGTGTTGCTGCATATTTCAGGATAGGTTAGTGCAATTTATTTATGAAATTACAACAAACTCCGACAATTTTTCTTTGTATTAGACTAGTAATGCAAAAATACAGACCTCGCAATTGTATTTATATACCGTCACCACAGGGCTCGCGTTATTATTCTCCAGAAGCTTTTGGTGAAATCAATAATTTCTTAGACTCGTTGAAGCAAAGGTATCCGAATACTGATTTACTAGTCTTAGTGACATGAATGCTAGAATTGGTCATGAGCAGGAAGTATTTTCGGAGTTCGATCGGCAGAAGCGAGGCTAATTCTAGAAAAAGCAAAGACTCAGTCATCAATAATGAGGGTCAGGAATTGTTAGAATTATGCAGAGATTTAATCTCGAAATCTTAAATGGCAACTATGGACAGGATACTGAAGAACTAACTTTTATTAGTGGAATGGAGGGTAGTGTAATAGATTATGCTCTGTTGTCTCATGAAATAATAAACAATTTATTAGATTTTGGAATCGAATTACGGGCAGAATCGACCATTTGCCTGTGTGCGTTCATTTAGCAGTAAATGCTACTGAACTGCTACAGGCAGTGGCACGGCAGGAGCAACAAACTTCACAATAGCAAGACGACGGTTTATATGGAAGAGGAAAAGCGACAGGAATTTGCAGAGGCTATTCTTAACTCGGTAGGGTGGGCACAGAGGAGCGGTCACGGAAAGGCAAGCAAAATTTAGAAGGAGACTCTTTTCGCGCAGGAGGGCATGCAATGTGGGGAGAGGAGGAAGGATACTGACCCAAGGATGGTTTAGCGAGAGTGTCGGTGAGCAGGCGTGAAGCAATAGTAGCAAGAATGTTCAGAAACAGTGGAACTGCGGAAGCGAGAATAGTTACTTGTTACTACGTAGGCAATACGAGGCCACAATTAAGAAATCGAAGAAATCTTGGCAGGAGAGTGAGACAGCAAGAATAGAGCAATTTTAAGAAACAATCATAATAAATCAATTTGGGACGTTATAAGATCACTGCGTAATAAAGAAATGTAAGTAATGCAATTTCATCAGACGCGTGGGAGCAGTACTTTCACGGGCGCTCGAAATGCGAATATTGAAACAGGGATATATTTATCCGGACCGGGATGTCCCTGAATTAGACGAACCGATAACCTGGAATGAAGTGAATAGGCTATGCTAGCATGAATAATAAAGGCAGGCGGCGCGACGGCATTCCGCCACAATTTATTTCGAATTGGCACATAGACTCAGAGAGTATTCTAAATTTATTTAATGCAATAGTTGATTCTGGATCGTATCCAGAAACGTAGATACACGATCCTCAACCAGTCTTTAAGAATAAAGGTATACGAATTCTACACAAATTATCGCGGAATTAGTCTTTTACCAGCGCTGAGCAAGCTATTTTGTAAAATACTCAACGGGCGACTGAGTGAATGGGCGGAAAAGCACAATAAAATATCAGAATTGCAAGCAGGCTTTAGGAGAGGCTTCGACTACCGACAATATCTTTGTGTTAGATACCCTAGTAAAGCAGGCGCTTGCGCGTAAACGGAGCCACTTATATTGCAGTTTTGTAGATTTCGAAATGGCTTTGACTCTATCAATAGGAAAGCTTTATGGCAAAACAATGAGCTAGGCGTCTCACGTAAGTTTTAAAAGTGTTGCAGAGCATATACGAAGACGTAAATTTCTGTGTCAGGTGCGGTGATGGAAGTACAACGCGAAAAATAAAATCGACAGTAGGAGTAAGACAGGGCTGTCCTCTCACCGCTATTGTTTATCTTGTTTATAAACGATTTATTGACGTGGTTACAGGATGCCGGATACATCTGCGCCGGAAATTGAGGGCCTGAACATTCCCGGACTACTATATGCTGATGATTTAGTTTTATGTTCGGAGACTATTGACGCTTACAAAAAGTTTAAATATCCTAGAAACGTATAGTGAAACATGGGATTAAAAGTAAATATTCAAAAAACCAAGTAGTTGTCTTCAAGAATGGATTTATCTGGGGTAACAAGGAGAAATGGTTTTACGCTCAGGAGGAGATTGACCGGGTAAAAACATTTACATATCTTGGAGCAAAATTTCCATGAATGGTGGATGAGTAATCACATAGTGGCGGCGCACGGTAAAGGAAGAATTGCGCTCAAGAAATCGTTTGCGCAGTGCGCAGGAGTTCGGAATTGCCTTTAAAGGTGTCGAGACGATGTTTAAATCGCTAGTTCTCCCAGCAATGAATTATGGGGCAGAAATTTGGGAGTGGATAGGGATAGATCGACTAGAAAGCGTCAGAAACAGATTATTTCAAATTAATTCTCGGAGTCTCTAGATTCTAGCAAATGCCGGAGTCCTAAGAGAGGTCGGTAGTGTAGGAATTTGGAAAGATTTTAAATGAAACCATTAAACTTTGGATTAAATTAGCAGGTGAACAGACTGACTCACTTATAAATAGATGTTTTCGGTGCAGTTACAGGAAGCAACCAACGCTACTGGTCGTATAAAATTAAACTGCTACTGGAACGTTCAGGTCTGGAGACGTTTCTCCGGAAATGGTGGGAGATAGGGGAACACGTGACATAGAACGGTTAATTTCGGATAGACTTGCGGATATTAAAGGCAGAGATCCTGGCAGCAACGGCCGAAAACGTTCGCTAGTTGCGCAAATTCTAGCGAGTCGTTATGGGGTTGCGAACGTTACGTAAACACACTGCAAAGGACGCAAGAGGGGATACGCTTGGTTCAGGTCGGGGTGGATGCAACGTAGATTAAAGGACTCGAATGGTAATGGCATCTGTGTGCTTTGCGGTGATAGGAAGACTGGATCCATATCCTTTTAATTTGCAGTGCGACCGAAATTTGGAGAGGAAAATGGATGGGAATGGAAATTACTACTTCCAACATAGGAACGAACGCTCGCCCAAAACATTCTAGGGGATAAAAGAGCTAATTTCATGAAAGAAGTAGGAACATTTCTCGAGAAGGTTCGACCACTAGAGAACGGAAATTAAGTAGGAAAACAGCAGTGGTTAGTACGAGCAGAGCTAGACTGGAGAGAAATATGTAATAAATCAATAAACTAACAATAATTAAGTTAGTCAGTAAGTTATATTAGGTTAGTAAACAGATACAAAAAAAATAAATAAAAAAATAAAATAAAATAAAAGTTATAAATTGTAGTCAATTGTTAAGTATAAAGTAGATAAATAAGTCAATAAAAAAAAAATATATATATATATATATATATATTAACTTAAAATAATTAAAATAAGTTAAATAAATTAAAATAAGTTATATAAATTAAAATTAAATTAATTAAAATAAGGTAAATAAATTAAAATTAAATTAATCAAAATTAAGTTAAATCAAATTATAAGTTAAATTAATTAAAATAAGTTAAATAAATTAAATAAAATAAAATAAAAGAAACGGCTAAAATAAAGCCATTAGGGCGAAGGAAGTGAATCGAAATGTTAGCAGAGGCTTGGTGCGGACGATTTTCTGTGGTGCTGTTTGTTTTCAGGTGCGGTGGAGGCCAAACACTGGAAGGAGAATGCCTGACGCCGCGCCAAATAAATAAATAGTCTAAAAACCGGATGAAGTAGCATGTACTCGGCTTCTGACGGCAGTTTTCCCCTTCAGGGTTTTTCCCTCAGCCGTACCTTATGGTCTCGTTTCCGCGGCTTTGAGGCGATGGAGAGACCATTGGGGTGAATACCAGAAGGCGAAAGGTTAGAACTCGGTAGAATGTAGGTATTGTAATGGCTTAAAGGCCTTCGGCCTAGCCACATTGGATCAAGTTTCTAATTTGGCTGTAATAATTACCTATTAAATAAAAAAAAAATAAGTATAAAAATCAATTCTGGCGTCATTACTAAAACTAATAATTACCACTAAATGTCTTACAGTTTTGTACGTGTGAATAAACTTAATTTCTCCATTTCATTTGTGATTACGACAAAATTGTTCAAACACTAGCGACGAATGATTTTCGAAATCAGTTTTTTTTAAGATTCGCAAAAACTGAATGTGATTACATTGTCGACATAATCAAGGAACTTCACAATCATCAACAAATTTTGAGTTGGGAGCAAGGGCTAATAAAATGATACAAAAATTAAGTCACGCAGACACTTACCAAATCAACATCATCAGAGTTCAACAATTGACCAGTAACATCTAATGCAATAGAAATATCATTATCTGTTTGTAAATTTATTTTAGCACACAACTGATGCTGTTACCAGAAAACGTTAAAAACTTCACCAAAATTGTTATTACAAAATATAAAATAAGCGAACGTGAGTACAACAAACTGTTTTTCAAAAATATTTTATTAACTCATTACTTAAAGGTCAGTGTGTATATTTCTTATAAAATATATTGATGTTTGTATACCCACATGATCCTTGGTTGAAGTGTTCTTAACATCGGTTCTCGAAATCGCATAAGACTGTCTGTGTAATAAGATAAGTGTAAGAAGATAACTGTCACAGGAAGTCGTACGAAAAACTGTTTCAATGAAACCGCTAAAATAAATTTTGTGAATATATCAGCTCTCAAATGCTGAAAAAGATAGAAATGGCAATCAAGGAAGGTGGGTGGTAGAGGCCGCAGGGACATTAAAATCGCCACGATTCCAGCAACTAACCACGCAAATACACCCAAATTTCACCGATATCACTTCACGCACAGTGCGAAAACAACACGTGCGTTCCAACACGCACAGTGCGAAAACAAAGCAGAGATAGGACGCGTTTATGGAGCGCCGTAAAGCTGTCACTCGCTACCTCCGCATCCGAAGAAGTTGAAATGCCTTTTTTCGTGAACTGGAAGAGTGTCCTTTCGCATTTGTAGCAGATAAAACAGTGGTATGCTACCATTGGGTCGGGAGCAAAACGCTGGCGACGAACTTCTATCAAGGAGTCATGCAACAGAGATTCATTGGGCTGAAATTTAATCCGTGTAATTATTTATATATATATATATATATATATATATATATATATATATATATATATAAACCAACTTCGAATTTACCCGCAAACATTTCCCTTGTTGGCGTGGCTGGCATTGCATTAACCTTGCTGTCAATCACTGATCTTAATAGCGTGATCACATCCCCTTTACATCAACTTTCGATGTACCAGACCGACCAGTAAATTTGGAGACCATGCCGTTCGGAATTATTCCGAATATGGTCCTTAATATTTGCTTTTAATCGTAAGTATACATTTATGCCTGGAAAGCAGACAATAAATACGGTAATTAGCGATAGTGTATTAGAAAGAAACCATTCATTTAACAACTGTATTAATATGGTTCGGAATTCGGTGAGCGTTTGGAAATGTGACTTAACAAATCTCGTTCGGAAAACATTGGAGCCCACTACTTCAGCTCCTGAAAGTTATTTCAATCATTTGTCTCGTTTTCATGGTCTCGTAAAGTTACCGTTGCTCGAAACACTCGAATTCATTGATTCTTGCCGACAATATTTGTGAAATTAAAAAAAGTGTTTAAATTATTTTTTATGGATTTCCGAACAGACGACTCTTCTCAAGAAAGCATATTCTCAAGAAAGCATATTCTCAAGAAATAGTGTCTAATAAGTTTATATATAACATGGCTGATCTCTAATCTATGGAGCATAATAATGTCAGTCATGCATATTGTGGATTTTTCCCCTACGTATTCCTGCCTCAATCAATTTTTTTTATTTATGAAGTAGAATGCCCTTAATTAGAATAATACACATTTAGCTGCACATACCTGCACTTTTTTTGTTTTATAAGCACTTAAGATTTAACACTAGATATCCCAGAAGTGTCTTCGACGAAACAGGAAGTTATTTTTTCTCTATACGTTTTCGATTTCTCCTTCTGATAATTACTTAATATGACAATTACTGATATATTTTTTTGGAATAATAACAGTATTAACCCGCGACCGCGAGAACCATTGTATCCATATTTCTACACATATCGGGTTTATTTTTATGAGTCACTTAGCCTTTTCGAAAACTCCATTTTGAATGTTGAAATTTCATAATGGTATTCGAAATCAGTGATCACCAAAACACCATATGTATATTTTTATGCAGTTTTATTTGTTTTTAAAAGAGGAGCTTTAAAATGGCGGATCTACTATCTTGAATTTTGTAATTTCATCATGATATTCAAATTCAGCGTCCTCGAAAACACGTTGAAACCTACTTTCACGCAAATCCACTGGCATTAGCAATTATGACCAGGCTTGAGGCCCGATTGTTCCAGCGTGCGGCGGGCGGAGCGCTGGCGTCGCAGGGCGTCGCGGCGGGAGGCGAGGCGCAGGGCGCGGCTGCGCGGTCGGCGCTGACAGTGCCCGGCGCCCGCCGTGATGAACGGCCCCACGCCAGCCACCGCCCCGCACCCGCCCACGCCCACGCCCACGCCCACGCCCCGCGCCCGCGCTGCCCCCCATTGCGTCACGCCCAGTCCCACCAGGCGTCATCAGCTACGGATGCTCTTTGTTGTAGGAGGAGGCTACCCGAACCCTCCAGCCAGTTGTACCAAACGCCGCACACCTCTTTTTTTAATTAACACAATGAAAATTTACAATCTATTTCAATTCGAAATAATAAGTAAATATGATATTTCGAAATAAAATGATCAATGAAACAATAAATTACAGAAAAGTCCCCCATTGGTACTTTCCAGGATCAATATACAAAGACTATAACATAAAAGAGAAAAAAATATTAGAATAATAAGAACACAAAACGAACCCGCCCACGCCCACGCCCACGCCCACGCCCACGCCCACGCCCACGCCCACGCCCACGCCCGACGACCTCGCCCCGCGCCCGCGCTGCTCCCCATTGCGTCACTCCCGGTCCCACCAGGCGTCATCAGCTACGGATGCTCTTTGTTATGGGAGCTACGGATGCTCCACGAACCCTCCAGTCAGTTGTACGAAACGCCGCACACCTTTTTTTTTAATTAACACAATGAAAATTTACAATCTATTTCAATTCGAAATAATAAGTAAATATGATATTTCGAAATAAAATGATCAATGAAACAATAAATTACAGAAAAGTCCCCCATTGGTACTTTTCAGGATCAATATACAAAGACTATAACATAAAAGAGAAAAAAATATTAGAATAATAAGAACACAAAACGAACCCGCCCACGCCCACGCCCACGCCCACGCCCACGCCCACGCCCACGCCCACGCCCACGCCCGACGACCTCGCCCCGCGCCCGCGCTGCTCCCCATTGCGTCACGCCCAGTCCCACCAGGCGTCATCAGCTACGGATGCTCTTTGTTATGGGAGGAGGCTAACCGAACCCTCCAACCAGTTGTACCAAACGCCGCACACCTTTTTTTTTAATTAACACAATGAAAATTTACAATCTATTTCAATTCGAAATAATAAGTAAATATGATATTTCGAAATAAAATGATCAATGAAACAATAAATTACAGAAAAGTCCCCCATTGGTACTTTTGGATCAATATACAAAGACTATAACATAAAAGAGAAAAAAATATTAGAATAATAAGAACACAAAACGAACCCGCCCACGCCCACGCCCACGCCCACGCCCACGCCCACGCCCACGCCCGACGACCTCGCCCCGCGCCCGCGCTGCTCCCCATTGCGTCACGCCCAGTCCCACCAGGCGTCATCAGCTACGGATGCTCTTTGTTGTAAGAGGAGGCTACCGGAACCCTCCAGCCAGTTGTACCAAACGCCGCACACCTTTTTTTTTAATTAACACAATGAAAATTTACAATCTATTTCAATTCGAAATAATAAGTAAATATGATATTTCGAAATAAAATGATCAATGAAACAATAAATTACAGAAAAGTCCCCCATTGGTACTTTTCAGGATCAATATACAAAGACTATAACATAAAAGAGAAAAAAATATTAGAATAATAAGAACACAAAACGAACCCGCCCACGCCCACGCCCACGCCCCCCCCCCACGCCCAGTCCCACCAGGCGTCATCAGCTACGGATGCTCTTTGTTGTAAGAGGAGGCTACCGGAACCCTCCAGCCAGTTGTACCAAACGCCGCACACCTTTTTTTTTAATTAACACAATGAAAATTTACAATCTATTTCAATTCGAAATAATAAGTAAACATGATATTTCAAAATAAAATGATCAATGAAACAATAAATTACAGAAAAATCATAGCTCGTCATACGCAGTTTTTAACTGTTTTTTTAAAAAAAAAAAAAAAAAAAAAAATAAAAAATAAATAAAAAATAAATAAGTCCCCAATTGGTACGTTCCAGGATCAATATACAAAGACTATAACATAAAAGAGAAAAAAAATAGAATAATAAGAATACAAAATGGAGAATTATTTTTGTTTTGTGTACGTCAATGTCAAATACTAAAGCGGTAAGGAAGTTGCAAAGAGGAGGTTCTATTGAGGCGAGATATTTCTTGGCTATTGTCTAAAAGGTTTAGAGCTAGATGGTTTGGATGGGTTTCCAGGCGTTTATTGTAGTTTAGGCTAATTTCTTGTATCTTCTCTTTAATTGTTTGAATATTGAGGTCTCGATGGAGTGCTGCATTAGACATGTACCAAGGTGCTGATGAGACGACTCTTAAATTTTTTTACTGGAATCTTTGAAGAATTGATAAGCCGCACGCCTTGGAGGAGATATCTGCACCGTGCATATCATACGTGACATAGAAAATTACTTCTGAAGACTAATCGTTGTCCTCTCCGGAGTGATATAAGGGACATCAAGAATGGGAATAATACAAAGAAGTAAACTACGGCGGTACAGTACAACTCATCTTGCAGTGACGCTAGGCGGGTGCACGAAATTTCTTTGACAACATCAGAACGTGTATCTGCCTAACACCAATGCACGAGTGGTCGTCTACCATTCAGGGACAAATGTTGCAGATATAATGTCCTTTCAAGAAAACCCCTACTACATATAAATTAGCAAATGTGACCTTTAACATCCAAGTCTCTGGTATATTTTATCGCGCTAATAAAGTATTTAAAATTTAATAGTCTTGTCGAGAGGTAGAAGTACTATCAAAGAAGGTCTTCGGTACAACGTAAAATTGAGAGCGGAAACATCTAAGAAAGGGTATCTACCAGAAATTTTACGTTAATCTACAGCAATTTTGCACTGTATGTGTAGATTAAAAATGGCAAGTAATCTTACAGTAATTCATGACCTCAATTATATGTACTGAGAATAAAATTTTAAAACGACGGTAGCCACGGAGATGATGGCCGTAATGACATTTAGGGCCAAACAATATAACTAAAAGAACAATAATGTTAGCAAAGAATGTGCTAATTGAGCCTCCCCCTTAGATATGAAAATGAAGACTCGAGGGGAATCTTCACATCTACCCGCCACTTCCGAAGCATCTTCATAGTATTTCTTTCCCATGCATTTTTTTTTACTTTTTGACAATTGAAGAGTGGTAAGAAAGTGTGTATGCCTTGTACAGTGCGCCAGGAAAGTCTCTCCACACCGAGCCGAGTCAAGGCATCCTAATAAAAATTGCTTTTATGTTGGTAGCAAACGGATCATAGGGAAACAGTGAAGGGGACAACATCTCTAGCATCTGCTACGATCGTGGTGAATGCGTAATTTACGTCTCTTTTGTTATAAGCCGCAGCTCGTTCTACCAACATAAATTCTGTTGCTAGCACTCTCACCAGGCAATGTGCAACTGCGAAGAGACTTTCCTGGCTTAGTGTATAACGTAATTATGTTATCTTTTTAATACGAATGTTATAAAACGAATAATGTTCATTGTTATATGTTTACCTAAATCTGACTTTAGAAAAAATTACGTTGTAATAAAAGAAACTGTCTGATTTAATTTTTAAATTTAATATTTCCTCTGCCCTTCTAATATTAATTCAACGTAACCCGTTCCAAATTTATAAAAGAATATGGGCGCCAGGAAACGATTACGTTAATTCAATTATTAAAATTATTCTTCAACTGCTATTTCCATTAAATTAATATCCGGTTAACTGGTCGATGGGTCTTATAAGAAATAATCGCTATTGCCCACTAATAGCCGAATATTCGATCTACCATCTGTACAGAGTGGTCGAGGAATCTGAAAAGCAAATATACATTTCTAGCTACTCATTTGCTGGAATTGGCTAAACGAAAATCATCTTTTCTATTCACAAAAACTTGTAAGTTTATTCAATGTTCCTTGTTAACAATACGAAGCTTTTGGTCATGACCAGTCTCAAACTTATATTGCAGTACCCGTCTTCGCGTGCTCTCGACCGATGTCGCCGCGTAGAACCATTTTCAATCTTCCCCGGTGTCGATGGCTCCAGGTCCAAATACCATCTTCTTTTCTTCCGTTCTGGCACAAGTGTACTCAAGTCACTGATCCTCACCGCCTCATAAATTGATAAGACTTAATTAATTCTCCTTTTAATTCAAGTCACTGATCCTCACCGTCCATAAATTGATAAGACTTAATTAATTCTCCCAGTGCTTTCTACGCGTATACTCAAAATATTAAAGTTCAGCAAACTATATCTGCATCAAATACTCCCAGTCCTGTTGCCAACAAATTCACCTAAGTTCACAATTCTAGCTGCTGCACTCGAAATGTTTCCAATTTCCGCACCTTCCATCAATATTCTAAGTCCGACAATCGTACGCTCCAAAGTATATGTTCACAATTCCCAAACTCCCAACATCAATTGGCTACACACGATCCGCACAGCAGCACGGCATAAGTCGGAATGCCTCCATATTCCACTCTTTCAGCCCTTCAAAAATCGGTCCGTCTTTCTACTGTTTCTTGTCAGAAAAAATTCCATGCCTAGCCAATCCCTCAATTACTTACAAATTCAACTAGCCGCGCCCCAGACTGTCATTGCGTTCTCGGCCAATCCCCAAACACTTTACTTTGTCAACTAGCCGCGCCCCGTGGTTCAAAGCAATGACTTCCTTATTCACCCTGTTTACAATAAATGTGACGCAATACAAGGTCCCACATATTGGTATGTCACAGTAATAAAACTATTGAATGAGCTTGAAGATACAGGTAGGGACGTGTCCTCTCCCCCACCCATCACCTCGCCAGCAACGCTCGTTATTCCACCTCTCACCTATTTCCTACTATAGTCGACCTGCATGCGCTCAAGTACTCTCGAGACATGTAGTACCACGCCGCCGGCACATTTGTCGACGTCATCACATCAACAGGAAGGTCGCCGATGCTTTACGATATCCCTGAGTTCTTCCGCAATAACTGCTTGGCACGAGGATTTACCACTCATGTCTTGCAAGAGGCTGAGGCTCAAACATGCCAATTACAACTCTGCAGGGGGGATATAGTCAAAACCCTCAAAACAGATGTGAACCTGCGCGCAAACGTGTCCGATAGGTAGGTTTGTATAAAAGGTCCTGCAATAAAATGCCTGACTCCGAGGCACGCCTAAATTACTACCTCCTGGAAGAATGTCCTTTGGGTCGTGAAGGTAATCGAAGTTAGTTAGTTAATCCCTTATTTTACGTGGCGAGACTCCGGCCAACAGGCCCGCCCTTCCGTCTAACCACGCAAATTTCGCTATGCTCCTTTCACCACCTAGCGGAGAAAGGTTGTATTATCTTGGGCGACGAAAAAGGCGGATCTCAATTTTGCTCAGAGGCTTCTTTTAGGGTTGAGGATCATTTACATGCAGTAAATCTACTACATGGGACAGCCGGCTTTACTTACCCTTCGAAGGAAGGCGTACGAAGGATTTTTTCGCCCTTAAAAATCCACAGCTTCGATCGGGTTTGAACCCGCAAACTCGGGTGCAACAGTCCGGTACGCTGACAGTTATTCCACCGAATACGCAAAGAGGGTTTAAAATCGCCAAATATTAAGTTTCAGTGCAGCACAGAGAATATTGGATTAATAACTGAAAATGGACTGAGGAATCCGGATGTTATGTATTTAATGTCACATAATTTCTCCGTGCACATCGACACAGGAAAGATTCACTCTTTCTACGCCCCACTGTCGGAATCTACAAGTAATAACTGCAACTTTCCATTCTGCTCATTAAAAAACAGAAAAGAAGATACGTTTTTGAAATAGGATTCACATTTTTATCCTCCGCAACATAGAATGACTCACTACTCAATCGCAATGCTGTAAATCTATATCTTTCATCAGATAGTCATGTTATTCAGGATCAGAGGTCAGAGGCACTGCAGTGACATCAGTTGATGCGCTGAACTACCGCTCCCGGCTTTTGAGCACTGGCGGCTGGAACCTCAATTAACTGGAGGTTGCAGCCCCATCAAATGTTGGAAATGTAATATCCAAAACTCGGTACACAATAAAACGTAAGCAATTACTGCCAAAATTTAATTTTGTGCACATAGCGCTTGCCCGCTGAAGAAATAAAATTCGCAAATTATATTACACAATATCAACCAACAATGAAAAAGATCTGAGATCCCCCACAGGGGACCATGGCAACTAATGGGTTAATATAAATTAATTAAAACTACATTTAATAAAAATCTACACTGAAATGCGTAGTGTCCGTATCAAGTATGATTACTTCCCGCGCACATGGTTCTGAAATGCGTAGTGGGTTCGTAAATGCGTTTTGAAATGCGTAATGTCCGTGTCAAGTATGTTGACCACCCACGCAAATGTTTCTGATTTCGATTTACAGTAGGCACGCGAATTTTTGTATTAGTTATGCATTCAGATAATTTCCGGTAATGGAATTCATACAAAACAAAAACGATATTGACGATATAAAACGATTACAAATCAAAAATGCGATGATCGTACTCCAGCACTTTACAACTAGCACAATGGATTGGACACGTTTCAGATTAGTTCATTTCATGATCTTAGTAATTATTACAGTGGTGATAATATCCAAATAAAAATATATTTTATTTCAAGAATTTAATGAGTTTGCATTAATGAAATATCTGTGATTTTTCAGAAATATATTCCGAAATTCATTAATTTTTATTTTCACAATACGAAGTACGTTTTCATGAGATGAGATGATTTATTTGTCCCAGTTCACGTGACACAGCAGGAACAGCAGCAGGAGAAGAAAACAGGTAACATAACGACGGTTAATGTCGATCAACAACAAAACTTATCATAAAAATAATTATTGCTCAAGATCTCGTACACACAACGCCGCGAAATGATATGAAAAAAAAAACATTGCAAACACTGAGATCAATAAAAAGAAAGAGGGACTTTCGTCCAGAACGACCAACTTTCCACAAAAAAAACCACTCATCAAATGCAGATTGTTTCGACAAACCTAAAATCAAATGAAAATAAATTTCACAAACATCATAAATAATGCATTCAACAAGAATTGACTGAATTTGTACACTAAACATAAAATTCAATACCGTCAAGAATTGACTGAATTTGTACACTTTCATAAAGCACGCGAATGCATAAAATTAAAATGCAGTTAGTTTCAGGCGAATACAGAAAATTGATATTCCCCCTGGAGTATCTCAAGACCTGTCGCCCCGACGCAGTCTCCCACCTCCCATAACGCTCAGCGGCAAGAGTCCACCCCCACCCCCCTCAGGTTGTCAAGCCCTACGCTCTGCAGTGTAAGCCGACGGCGCTTTCTACGAGTATCGTTGCGGTACGAAAACGCACGGGCCCAATGTTGATGCACAGGGACGCGTGGACAGAATTAAGTGCAGTATAAAGGCATTAGATTGTCACGTCGGTGCGCTGCCTGACTTGCAACGAGACGCCAGAGAGGAAGCTCAACGACGAGTACTCTTGGATTTCGAAATGATGTCACATACATCGATATTACTGCAACAACTCCAGTATTGAGTGACATTAAATGGAAAATGGAAATTCTTTCAATACTGTAAGAATTTTTTCGATTACCTTGGGGTTTGGAACTGTATAACCTACGCACGGGCTGCCACTACCTTTGAGTACGGACACCGATTCCTTTTCAGGTCAGAGCTCTCTGTATACGACATTGTGTCTTGGTGCAGACGAATGCACATTTGCGAATAACAAGACAATAATAGAAGATTTTAGAGTAGTTAGTTAGTTAATGCCTTATTTTACGTGGCGAGACTCGGGCCCGCTCTTCCGTCTAACCACGCAAATTTCGCTACGCTCCTTTCACCACCTGGCGGAGAAAGGAGGTATTTTCTTGGGCGACGAAACAGGCGGAACTCAATTTTGTTCAGAGGCTTCATTTAGGCTTGAGGATATTTTACATGCAGTAAATCTACTTCATGGGACAGCCGGCTTTACATCCCCTCCGAAGGAAGGCGTACGAAGGAAGGCGTACGATTTTTTTCGCCCTTAAAAATCCACGGCTTCGATCGGGATTGAACTCGCAAACTCGCGTACAACAGTCCGATACGCTAACCGTTACACACACCACCGAATACGCTGGCCCAGGGCATCTACTGACGGAACTACAGTGTCTCTGATCGGGAGGAACTAGGTTTCGAGATCCGACGATACCAGGATTTTCGACACTAGCTACATAGCTACTAGCTACATAGGTCGAAATCGCTGTCTGAAGAGGAATTCTAGCGGCCGTCTGCTCTGATCGTGATTTCTCCGATCAAGACCAGGCGAATGGCGGAGCACTACCTAAAGAAACAGGCCACAGGCCACGCACGATCTCCCCTTCCTCTTCTTTGTCGTATTCTCTCACTCAACCGTTACTTACATGCACTACAATACCCAGAAATGTCGGGAGCTGAGAGCTTGTCCCGGCTGGGGCGTTGCCCTTGTGATGTGAGAGACGGATTTGGAATATCTCGCAAGCGTAGGTTGGTGCTGGATCTCACTGTCCAGCAGGGAAAGATCACCGCCACCTCCCGTGTAAAAAATGCACTACACTTACGGACTAATCACCGAAGTAATTTACGTTCCGGGAAACACGAAATTAAAAATTAATACCAGCTTTTTTTTCTGATGCCATTCCAGGATTCAAATGTGAGTCCTGAATAACAAGACTGCGTTGCAAATGAAACGAATTTGTAGTCATCATAATGAAATTCAGCGCGTCACTTAAATAATTATTACTAGTGAGACTGAAAAATAATATGTGATAGACGGAGTGTCCAAAAATCTAATGGCCATTATGACCACAAAGAATAGATATTTTCCTTATTAAGTATCTGATATTTTATTAAGTTCTGGTATAAATTTTTGAATTAAAATAAAAACTAGATTAACGTTAATTGTTATGATTTTTTACAACAATTTCTTTCAAATGTTTATTCTTCCTTGTTTAAATGCCTTTTTCATCCCTATTTTAGCAAAACAAATGCCCTTTCTAATTGAAATACGGTAAAGGCAGGGATAGAGATATATCAAATTGGCCTTCAAACCATAGTACACAACAAGCCTCTTTACGAAAAGATTATTTATTTTTTCCTTTTATAATCATAAAATTAATCAAACATAGTCGTCTGCCCAAACATCAATTCATTTACACAAGTCTCTTTTAACATTGAACCACCTTGTTCTTCGACCGTACGTTTGAACTTTTCCTTTCCACATAATAGCGATACTTCAAAGCACTTGCCAACGCACACAACGAAGGTTTCTTATCCACCGGCACCACAAACCCTCGTTCATTCTCCCCATGTGCGCGGGTCCGGCGCGGCGGCAGGGCTTGTTTTCGGAATTAATCACGCGCGGAACATTGCTCCTCCCGCGGCGTCGCGCTCTCTCTCTCCGGTTTCCGCGCGTGGGCGGGCGTGACTAAGCCGGGCGTTTCCAAAAAGGTCGAGACTCGTGGCCCACGCGGGGCGCGTCGGGTGAATCACACCGCGCGAGAGGCCCCACAAGAGAGCGACTGTCAATGGCGGGTGCCATTTCCAGGGCCGACCTCGACCGCGCCGCGCGCAGCTGCTGAGCGGACACACGCGCAAACAGGAAGCGCGTGGCTCACTCGCAGAGCCGAACGGCTGGATTGATTTGATTTGATTTTTTCGTGTTTCCGGGCACGTCAACTGCTTTGGTCAATAGTCCCGTTAGTGAAGTGCATGTTTTTTCTCGGGATATGCGCGGTGATCTTTCTCCGCTGGATGGCGAGATCCGGCGCCGACCTACCGTCGGCTAGTGGGGTTTCCCCCTAATCAGGACTCTCCCACCAGCGGGGCACCGCCCCAGTCGGGACAAGCTCTAAGCTCCCGACCGGTCTCCCGGGAAATGTGGTAGTGTAGTGTATGTTAGTGTAAGTGTGTGTAAGAGAAGAGAATAGGACAAGGAAGAGGAAGGACAGATCGCGCGCGGTCCGTGGCCCGTTTTGTAGGGTACAGCTCCGGCATTCGCCTGGTGTTGATCGGAGCAGCCGGCCGCTGGAATTCTCTTCCGGGCAGCGACTGAATTCGACCTAACTGAAAAGCTAGTGTCGAAAATCCCGCCGCCATCAGCACTCGAACCTAGGTCCTCCCGGTCAGAGGCGCTGTAGCGACATCAGTTGATGCACTGAGCTACCACTCCCGGTAATCCGACCGGCTGGACGAGGAGTTGTTTGGGCGGTGTTTTTGATTCATCGACTGTTAGTGATTCCGCGCGCGTCTACTATTGATATCATTAGTCCCGTAAGTGACGTCACTGCAATGCCTCTGACCGGGAGGTCCTCGGTTCGAGTACCGGGAGCGGTAGCTCTGTGCATCAACTGATGCCACTGCAGAGCCTCTGACCTAGGTTCGAGTCCTGACGGCGGCAGGATTTTCGACACTAGTTTTCAGCTAGGTCGAATTCAGTCGCTGTCTGGAGGAGAATTCTAGCGGGCGGCTGCTCTGATCGGTAGTTTTCTGTGGTTTCTCCGATCAACACCAGGCGAATACCGGAGCAGTACCCTATCAAACGGGCCACGGACCGCGCGCGATCTGTCCTTCCCATTCCTTGTCCTATATTCTCCCCTTACACACACACTTACACTAACATGCACTACACTACCACATATCCCGAGAGACCGGTCGGGAGCTTAGAGCTTGTCCCGGCTGGGGCGGTGCCCCGCGGATGGGAGAGTCCTGGTTAAGGGGAAACCCCACTACCCGACGGTAGTGGGACGACGGTAGCCATCTCCCGAGAAGAAAACCTGCACTACTCTAACGGGACTAATGACCAGAGTAGTTGACGCGCCCGGAAACATGAAAAAATCAATCAATCGGTTCGAGTCCCGACGGCGTTCAATCGGGCCAAAAACCTGGCCATAATGGCAAAGTTCAAAGTGCGCGTTCGGAATTCTGGGTTATCAAATCTCGTTCCGAAGACACACTATTTCACTAGAGGACACTCCTTCAGCTCCAAAAAGTTTTTTCAATAATTTTTATCGTCCTCACGGTCAAGTAAAGTTAGCGTTGCTCGAAACACTCGAATTCATCGATTCTTGTCAAGGATATTTGAACATGAAATTAGGAAAATTGTACATGAAAGAAATTGAACATTTTTAAAGAGCTGATTTTTTACAACAGACTTTGTTATCGTTATCCTCAATTTTGGAGTTTTGAAAAATTAACTTTTTGCTAATTTCGAAAGTACGGAGAGTTTGCCGCAAATGGGACTAGCATAATATTTTTTATCGTTCCTTGATACATCCTTATATCGTTCCTTGATACATGAGAAAATTTAAAGAAACAATTTGAAGCGTTTTTTTAGAAAAATTGTTTAAAAAATGAAAATATCATATTTAGCGCAAACTACACGAAAGCTACTCATATTTTTGAAAAACTGACATGAATTTGACCCTGCATTGAACCAAACCTTTATGATCTCTCTTGAAAGAATAGATTTCTTAGTGTGCTTAAGAAAATAAAAACCGGAATTTGGCCCGCGGAACTCCTATTCATTTTGTGTTGAGAAGTTAAAAAAAAACTTATCGAAAATTATAAGTCAAATATCACAAATTATCTTAAAATAATTTCCTATGTCATTTTTAAAACAGTGCCATACATTTTGTATCACTTTGGTTGCTAATTATTTTTTAACAATGGTTATCCCTTGTTCACTGAAATATACGATATTTTCAATTAGTGATTTGGAATTTCTTGAGATGCACAATTAATAATTCAATGAGTATCGTTCATCTTCAGGCTTCTGTAGAGGATTTTCTCTTCTTATAGAAAAAATGTATGAATGATTAAATATTACAACCAAGCAAGTTCTTTCTAAGATATTGACGAATGGAACGACTCACATTTACCGTTATCATCATTAAACCCATTAATAAATTCAAGCTAGAATATGCAAAACTATTTGGTGTCTAACAGATTAATGTAAGCCAAACATTTCGATTTAAAAAAAACAGTACTGATCTTTTGAAAATTTAAAGCGCAAATTAATTTTTCAAGTGTTTAAAATTTAATTTAGATATTACGAAAAAATGAATTGGCACGACACTTAAAGAATGCTTCATTATCTTCTTAATATGGTTTTCAATGAGAGCTTTGTTTCATACCTAGGGAATGCTGAGCGATTCGCAATTTTCAATAGAACTCATAAAGCATTTACGATGCAGTCAAATATGTTCCTCGAGTAGAGTACGCTACGTGCACATAAATCTTTCAAGAAATTCCAATGTTAGTCGAGTTGAACATATGACGTCGCGCTCAACATCCAAAGAGCAGTACGCGAGGTGATCTCACTATTGACTCCCAACAGCGCTAAAGCGAGTGATTCGCCACGACTCATAGTTGGTATGACGTCATTCATCACTCCTCATGCCCCTGCAACAACCTGGCATTTACGACTCCGGTTCGCGATTACTCAAAGTTTCGCAGGAAAAAGATACTGCTGTTGCTACCTAATTTTGAAGCCACTGAAACAGGGCATTATCCAAGCTATGAATATCAACGGTCTGCTACCCGGAATGCACCACCAGAAGCTCCCAACTGATTACCATTGCTAACCCATAAATCGTATTTACATTCCAATAATGCGGCAAGGAGGAGCAAGTAATTTTCGTTCATAAATCAGATGGGGCAGCGAGGCGCGTCCTCAAAGAACGAGTTTGTTGCTGCATGCTGTTGATTCAGAATAATTGTAGCTGTCAACTCCCCTCTCAACAGCAGAGGAGTCCCCGACGTGTTAAGCGCTCGATTTCTTATAGGGACTCTGAGAAAAATTGGAACTATTAGTCAGAAGGAGACTAACTACTCCTTCAAGGGCTTATATATACTTGAGGACAAATGGCCTTCAGCTTCTTCGCGGCCAGAATTGAAGTAGAGTATTCTTTCAAGCGTAACGCTATGCAATGAGACCAAGAGAAAGAACGATCTAAAATCGACTCTGTAGTAAAAGCCAAATAATTATTGAACAGTTCACAAATGTGTCTCTTTTCAATACCTTTCTCTCTTTATTGAGTTTTGTAAGGTTATAATAATTACTTAATTAGCATTATTAGGCCGCTTAATGGCAAATAAAAGATGTTGAAGTTGGTAAAAGAAGAAGTAATACGTTCTCTGAGAGTCACATGTTAACCATACCGAAGGACATCTATGGTACTAATATTTCTGCATAAATGAAAATATTATAAATATACGTAATTTAAAGAAGGAACGCAAGATTCGGTGGTATAACGGTCAGCTTACCGGATTGTTGTCCCCGAATTTTCGGGATCAAACTCGATCGAAGCCGTGGATTTTTAAGGGCGAAAAAATCCTTCGTAGGCCTTCCTTCGTATGGGGAAGTAAAGCCGGTTGTCCCATGTAGTAGATTTATTGCATGTAAAATATCCTCAAGCCTAAAAGAAGCCTCTGAGCAAAATTGAGATCCCCCTGTTTCGTCGCCCAAGATAATACCTCCTTTCTCCGCTAGGTGGTGAAAGCAGCGTAGCGAAATTTGCGTGGTTAGACGGAAGAGCGGGCCTAATGGCCCGAGTCTCGCCACGTAAAAATAAGGCATAAACTAACTAACTAACTAACTAAGGAACGCAAGACGTGTGCGGCAGCACCGCACATTAGGATTATTCTTTTCTCCCAGCGTTTCTCATAGCCTGGAGTCTTCGTGGCCTGCGCCTGCGAGTGGTGAACGCCTCCCCAAACCTGAACGAGTCTCAGGAGTTACTCACGAGTATTTTTCGTGTCTATCCTCGTTCTTGTCCCACCTACGTGCGCAGTGAACGGTTTCTGATGTTCTAACTCATTAATCTGTGCCCTCGCAGCAATACGTTCAACTCTGTGGGCTGAGACTTTTTGCAAGAAGAAAAAGGTCATGAAATGCGAAATATTTATTTTTCCATGACGTTTTCAATTAACTTGCTTAGTTAACTCTCATATTTCTTTAAATTTATCCATTTCTAAATTTTAAAAAAACGAGTATATGATGCAGGTCAAACAATATGAGAAAAGGATAGTAATGTAATTATAAAAATTAGATTCGATAATATTAGAGGGAAATAGGAAGGAGGAAAACGGTTTCCTGGAAAATTGTGAGAACAATCAAGGCAAATACATACAAACATCTTTATGTTTTGCATAAATACTTGCATATTTATGTTTTGGGAACATATTTACATTTTGATCATCACGATTGTTCGTCAACGAAAAAACTTGTTTCATCTTCATATTGTTATGATACACTGTAGTGATACTGCAAATGTATTCGTTATCGGAACAAAATAGTTTCTTTCTGAAGAACTTCATACTTACAACACGAAAACGATTGCGATTTGATATTACTGAAAAAACATGCTCCAACTCTAATAAGGAAATACGATCAAAATAAGTAAACGAAATTCTATCGATAGAGCAAAACATATGCGTTTCGTGGGAAGAGAAGGGAGTTACTAAAAAGGTAAGTGAAATACAAAATTTTAACATTCTTTATCATTAGTGAATATACTTTTAAAAAGTGTGTGTGTGTGTAAGGGGAGAGGATAGGATAAGGATGAAGAATGACTGATCGCGCGCGGTCCATGGCCCATTTGATAGGGTTCTGCTCCGGCATTCGCCTGGTGTTGATCGGAGAAACCACGGAAAACTACCGATCAGAGCAGCCGGCCGCTAGAATTCTCCTCCAGAGAGGGACTGAATTCGACCTACCTGAAAAGCTAGTGTCGATAATCCTGCCGCCGTGGGGAGTGGGAACCTAGGACCTCCCGGTCAGAGGCGCTGCAGTAACATCAGTTGATGCACTAAGCTACCGCTCCCGGTACGCTAGTTAGAATTATTAGAAACTAACTAGAACCAACCTCGAGGAAGGCCGTGGTGCGAGTCCCGGAGGTAGAAGGAGTGCGGGAGCCTCCGCCGACTTCTCGGTCGCTGAGCCGCCGCTGCCGCTTATGGGGCGGCGAGCGGCGCGCACGGCGCTTCGGCGAAGCGGGGGGAAGAGGGGGGCGCAGCGGGGCAGTGTGGTTCTTGGCAAGGGGGAGAGGAGCGGGGCGGAGCAGAGCGGAGCGGGGTGACGGAGCGCGACGGGGCGGGGCGGGGCGGGGTGGGGCGGGGTGGGGCGGGGCGGGGCGGGGCGGGGTAGGACGGGGCGCGACGGGGCGGGGCGGGGCGGGAAAGGGCAGAAGCAGCGCAGAGCCGGGTGAGGCAGGACGAGGTGAGGTGGGAAGGGAGAAGAACAGGGGGAGGGGCTGGGAGGGGAGGGGCGCGAGCGGAGACGGATAAGGGCAGAGCTAGGCTTGCTGGAGCAGGCCGGAGCGGACGCGAGGCGGTGCGGTGTGACGCGGGGAGATCACAGGACACGCGCGACGCCACAAGTCGCAGCCACTGATGAGGTGACGTGGTGCGACTCCAGCTCTAAGAAACTGGATGGCGTGCAGATGGTTATACGAGAACCTTGGTATTTCATTTTTCAGGCAAAGTGGCTTATGTCCAAATCGCATATAAACAAATTCGCATGCATTGTGGGAATTCTGATGTGGTGTTGTTGACGTTCTTATGAGAAGAAATAATAGAGGTCATCTTCGTCAGCATATCAGCTTTATTAAGATAGCCGGCTTTCGACGGCTTTGCCGTCATCGTCAGTCTACAAGATACAGAAAGATATAACAAAATTATAAATAGATACACAATAAGATAGAAAATTAAATTACAATTAATGGATACATTTAAAAATCTGTAACTAAAAACTTTAAATGTATGCATTAATTGTAATTTAATGTTCTAACTTATTGTGTATCTATTTATAATTTTACTATATCTTTCTGTATTTTGTGAAACTGAAAAGCAAGTATCGAAAACCTGCCGTCGGGACTCGAACCTAGGACCGCCCGGTCAGAGGCGCTGCAGTGACATCGGCTGATGCGCTGAGCCACCGCTCCCGATGTGACCATAGAGAGAGAAATAGGGGTCCTCGAGTAACGCACACACAGTTTTGTGTACTTCTCATCTGGTTCGCCATGAAATACCACACCTCTTCGCCGAGATCAAATGCAGCGCCTCCCCCGCGCTGCCATAAACGCGCGTCTGTGCGGCGCGAGGCGGGGCGGGGTGGGTTGGGGCGGGGCGGGGTGGGGCGGGGGGAAGGGGAGGGGGGGGCGGGGGGGGGGGGGGGGGGGGGGGGCGGGCGGGGGGGGCGGGGGGGCGGGGCGGCGCGGAGCGTCTCCGATACGCATCGGCGCTGGCGGCGCGGGGCGGCGAGGGACAGCGCGCGAGGGCGCTCGATAACGACGGTGGCGTCTGTTTAGTGTCCATCCGTCACGGGAGCGCCTCCACCGCTCCTTCTGCCCCGCCCCCGCCCCCGCCCCCGTCGGAGGCGACCGCCGCACCCGTTCACGCTCTGCTCCGGCCGCTCTGCTCTGCATCGACGCTTTCGGAGCCCGTTCTCCGCTACCGCCCTCTGCCCCCGCCGACATTCGTCACGACCTTCAACTTCCGTCCTCTGTCATCGAATGTACACTTTACTTCTACTAATCTTAACTTGTTTCCTGTATTCTTAACTATAGTTAAGAATACCTTGTTAATATTCTTAACTATAATTAGAGGTATCAGAGGTAAGAACCTGTATTCTTAACTATAATTAACTTCTATAAATGGAAGGAGCTAGGGGGTTGGAAATATTTATTAGAAATTAATATATTGGTATGTTATCAGTTGGAGCGGGTTTTAATGAAATGTCTTTTTAGGGGGATACTTTGCATGAAGCGCCTCGGACATATTCAAATTGTCAAAAAATTGGTTGAAAAATTTGTTGCAAAATTTTTTTGTAGGATACTGCGAAATAACGTTTATGGGAATGGTACAGGTGTCACTTCCGTTGAAATCTCTGATTTTTCGAAAATTGAAGAAAAAAATTAAAACCACAAAATTGAAGTTTTGTGATTTTATTTTATTAACCAAGAAATTGAAATGTTTGCCTCCGACAAAGACTGTTGTCTTTAACTGATTAATACTTTAAATTACCTTTTTTTAAAAAGATCATGTTGGATTTTTTTGAAAAAACTACTTAATTTTGTCTAGTTCGCAATTTATTTGAAATTTACTCATGTTTTTCTCAAACATCGCTCCAAATTTTTTCTTTAAATTTTCTCCACTTAACGTGTTTTCTAGATTCTTGATACCGAAAAGCTGATTGAGGACAAAACGTCCTTCCTCCGTCCGTCTGTCTGTCTGTCGTTCTTTCTGCAGGCAGGCAGATTTATAGGAACTCGATATCCCACGAGTTTGAAACAGATTTAAAACTCTGGGGGGTCTGTACGTGAAATCACAATTACATTTTCAATTTTGTTTTCAAAATTAGCTTCAATTTTTCTTTAAATTTTCTCCTTGTACGAATTAAAGAAGGATAAAAATTAGATCAAGTCCCATTTCCGATGAAGTCCATATTTTCGAACATTGCAAACAGTTAGCATTGCAAAACCACAAATTTGAAGACAAAACTTCAAATAGATTTGTTCTTAGAATTGAGATCTTTAAAAGTGGTCATGGAGGAATTTTTGAAACATCGAGTATTTTTCGCGTTCGTTCTGTTAATGCAAATGATAAAAAACATTTTCTCAAAAACCGTTCCAAATGTTTTGTACACGTTTTTTCCATAGATAAAACAAGGGACGCTTAAAAGAAGGCGTTCGCATCATAGGCTGCAGATGAAATAATGTTTCGACCGGGTTTAAGGTAGACCTGCGAAAATAATAGCAAGTTGATACAACAATAGTGTAGAAATTGTAATGACATTTTATTCATTTTGGGAACTATTACTCGAGAAAAATTACAGAAAATATATAGTTCTTAGTTCAGACATAAAAATGCACTTAAATAACTAACGTTGACTTTCTGTTGTAGTTATCTGGGTGGTATACTCGTGTACAAACGGTGATTTTTCAAGACCTAATGACACCCAACTAAAAGCTTCGAATGTTAATGTTAGTTTAATAAAATTAAGTATTTAGACCAATATTTTACACTCTCTGCGCTTGTCGTATTATATAAAGAGTTCTTGTAACAGGCTCTAAATACGAAGAAAAATATCAGAAACTCAATACACAAAATGTTCTTATAACAGACTAGAAGAACCATTAGTAAAATCCGATCATTTGATATACTGAAATACGTACTCCATTGTTGAAGTACAGTTTCAGTAGCTGATAATCTGATGAGTGAGAGGCAAAAAGTACAAGTTGCGCCTAGATAATGAATTCCCTAACAAACGGCGAGACCACGCCCTTTCATTAAACCAGTTTCTATCGTAAACAAAGGTGTAGTATCATTTGCTGAAATTTATGTTGAGGGGCGTTAACAGCTTTGGGCCCATAGCAACCTTTCGCGGCGTCTGCTCGGCCCCTCCGCGCCACCTGCCCACGCCATGCGCTCCCGGCGACGCCGCCCCCGCCGCCCCCGCCGCCCCCGCCGCCCCCCGCTGCCTCCGGTCAACCGATCCGCCATTAGAACCGGCGCTGTGCTATCAAACGGACGGAGAACTGCAATTTGCGGCGAGTAAAAACTAGCGCGAGATCACGGTCAGGTGATAATGGCATTATAATGGCGCGTCATCACCACCGGCCCGCATCCGGCTCCCGGCCCCGCCCCCACCCGCCCCCCAGCCGCCTTCGACGCCCTCTTCCTCCCGGCCCCTATTCGCCCGCAGTCCCTCCTATATCTCCGTCACCACTATACCTCCGCCTTCGTTATCCCCGCGCCCCAGCGCCCCGCCCCCCCCCGGCCGCCTTTGCCTAGCAATGTCCCCCCTGGTCTCGGCTATCCCCATCTCTCTCGGCACTCGCCCCCTGAGCTCGCCTTCTTCGCTTGCCGAACTGTTCAACCCTTCCCCCCCCCCACCCCTTGCCTTCCCCCCCCCCAACCACCTCCTGGCCGGGCCCTTCCTGCCAATTCCGTCTTCGCCCCCTTAACAACCTTCCTTTCCCCTCCCCCCACCCTTCCCATCCCCGGCGCCCAAGTTATCCCCTCCGCGCCCCATCTCACCGTCGACCGCTATCTCCCTTTCTTCTGCCAACTTTCCGCCGCTATTCGTTCCCGCCGTCCGAATAGGCCCACCGTCCAAATAGGCCCACCGTCCAATAGGCCCCCGTCCAATAGGCCCACCGCCAGGCCCCCGTCCAAATAGGCCCACCGTCCAAATAGGCCCACCGTCCAAATAGGTCCACCGTCCAAATAGGCCCCCCGACCAAATAGGCCCCCCGTTCAAATAGGCCCCCCGTTCAAATAGGCCCACCGTCCAAATAGGCCTGCCATTAACCCCACCCCGCCCCGCCCCTGTGGACGCCGGTTGCCCCCGGGGCACGACCCGCGGGCTGCGTGCCACGCGTCGCTTGTAGGGAGTGACAGAGCGAGATGGAAGACGCCTACAAGAAACGCGCGCGAAGCACAGGCTCTGACGGGAATATGAAAAAGGCGTGACGTATTAAAATTTATCCCTTCGCTACCTGGGCCAGCGGGTGTCAGGTTAACGAAACGGTCTTGAGTAACGAGGACCCGATGTTTTGCTCGAGGGCTCCGTCAGCGCGCGAGGCACTCTCCGGGCCAATCTCCGCTGCCAGGCTCGTCACTCACCGTCAAGAGACTTCCAAACGACGCTCATCCCTCCTCTAACTCTACCTGCGCACGGTAATACTTTTCTCTGGACTATCGACCGCGCCGCCATTATTGCAACTAATCACGGTAGCTGCTGTCCTTTCTCCTCCACTGAACCTGCCAATAGATTCCATTCACCATGAGCTCATCGCCTCTATCACATTCAAGACATCCAAACCTTGCCTCTTTCCCATTACTTACATCGCAGCCACTAGGAATCTTGACGGCTACCTTCATTCGCCGTTGCATTCCTTATCAACACCTGCAATCCACATACCTGCAGCCCTCACCGTCACCTATCCCAAGTCCCGAGCGAGAAGGTGCAGCTCGCGCCATCTCCACTACCTCCCCAGTCATCACCGTCACTGAAGCACCCGCACCTCCCCCCTGCCACTTCCACGGCGGCGATGGTGGCAGTGGCAGAAGTGTGGTAGCGGCAGTGGCGTGGCGGTTGCGAGGCAGTGGCAGTGGAGTGGCAACGGCAGTAATGTGGTGGCAGTGGCAGTAGTGGTGTGGTAGCGGCAGTGGTGTGGTGGCTACGTGGCAACGGCAGTGATGCGGTGGCAGCAGAGGTGTGGTGGCACTGAAAGTGGTGTGGCGACGACAGTGTGTGGTGGCAGCGGTGTGGCGGTTGCGTGGCAGTGGCAGTTGTGTGGTGATAATGGCAGTGGTGTGGCGGCGACAGCGGTGTGGTGGCAGTGGTGTGGCGGCGTGTGGCGGCTGCACCGCCGCGCCGCGGGGCACTTAATTTACTGCGGTTTCGCCGGCGCGGGAGGCGGGGCGTGCCACAACTCCGGCAGGGGACAGTTTTAAATGGGGTTTTCGCCGGTACAAGTGCAAGGCGGCAAGGCTCAAACGCGCGTAAATTGCTGTTAATATAAGCGGCGACCGCGCGCGCGAGCGCGCCCCGCAAAAAAGAGAAAACAGGTCGAACGCCGCGTTTCCTGGAGAGCGTTGCACAGCGCCGCGCCGCGCCGCGTCGCGGATGCCTCAATGAAGCGTTTTCGAGGGCGCTCACGCAACTCATGCATTTTCATTACGGCGTCCTCGCGTCCCGGCATGTAACTAACGTGATAATTATATGAGAGCTAGCGATGCAAAATAACTCGTTCTCGTCTCAAATTCGGGAATTACGATCGAGGCGGATGTCGAGGCGCCCCTCTGTAAACGAAGGCGAGACGAATTGAGACGATGAACGGCGCTCCCTGTCACCGGAGCGAAACATATGGGCGATGTTCTGCTTTCTCGGTCGTCAACTTCGGGAATCCGGAAGCTGCAACTTGTGCGAGGATATCGAGTTGGAGGGAACCCAGGTCTAGAAGGAAAAGTTCATGGAGAAGATTTTTACTCCGCTTAGCGCAAAGTTTCCGTATATTGAATGCCAAACTAGAACACGTAAAGCGATGTGGTATTCATTCTCATTCATGGGCCTCGCATCTTAATAAATCTCATTTCATCGCGTTAATCGAGTTCAATTTTACGTAAGATGAATGGTTGCTCAACACGGTGAAATCACGATATTCTCATCAAAATCGTATCTTGTTGTATGTGTTGAAAGAAGACAGTATTTTCGGTGAGAAATATTCCAAAATTCAATATAGAATGAAAACGTACTTAAAATTCTTTAGATTATTGCACAATGGCACAATAAAAGTACGATCCCTTACCTACAGAAGGGAGCATACAATTTGATATGCTTCACCCACAAAGGACACTAGAGTTGCGTATCGAAAGAAGAATCGCGTTTTCATGGCCATACTCTCACAATGGAATCTCAATGCATCATTATCACATCACCAAGCATTGCTTCAAGTACTGTGTCCGTGAAGTCCAGAGATACATTTCATCATTAAATTATTATTCTCTCACGGAACATCGTCTTAGATGTAATTAGTCACACGACGCGACATAAAATATGTATCTAATGGTATTTACATTTTTCATAGACGTTGGAGCAGAGGCAGTTTTATTGGCCACTTAAAATCCGACTCTCTTAACTATTACCACCAAAACGTGAAAAAGTGAACAGAGTTTTACGAAAATTACATCGTTTATAAAGTTATGATTATAATATCTTTTATATATTACTTGTACATTGTTTCACGTTTCAAGGGTTTTTCGATGAAAGAGAAAAATGCTGCACTGTTTTTACTAACACAATATGAATCAACATTTTTATGATTCAAATAAAAATGAATAAAGCCCCCAACTCAACGGTCCCAACTCAACTGTCACTACCTCCTTTCAAATTTGATGGAACGGGCAGATTTGAGAAGGATGGGGGTCCACTAAATTGAATGTTTCTTCGAGATGAAAGGAGACTGGAACATTGTACTGTCCTCAATCCCTTTCTCCAGTTCAGTCTACCTCTATCCCATCCAGTACTTATTTTCTTGTGACAGCGCCAGAGAAAGTAATTTACTTCAAGTTAAAATATTTGGAAAATCCTCATTATATCAAGACTTAGGTATTGTGTATGTTTATATTATCGGTTGCAAGTGTCTTGAAGAATGAAGGCTGACTAAAGGTTAGGGTTATCAAATAGAATGCATTGATAATTTCAATAACTGTACGGATTCGTATTATATTATTATTACCATTCAAATTGATGTACTAATAATTTATTATTTTTTTTATTTAATAGGTAATTATTACAGCCAAATTAGAAACTTGATCCAATGTGGCTAGGCCGAAGGCCTTTAAGCCATTACAATACCTACATTCTACCGAGTTCTAACCTTTCGCCTTCTGGTATTCACCCCCAATGGTCTCTCCATCGCCTCAAAGCCGCGGAAACGAGACCATAAGGTACGGCTGAGGGAAAAACCCCTGAAGGGGGAAAAACCTGCCGTCAGAAGCCGAGTACATGCTACTCTATCCGGTTTTTAGACTATTTATTTATTTGGCGCGGGCGTCAGGCATTCTCCTTCCAGTGTTTGGCCTCCACCGCACCTGAAAACAAACAGCACCACAGAAAATCGTCCGCACCAACGCCTCTGCCCTAACATTTCCGATTCCACTTCCCTTCGCCCCCTAATGTGCTTTATTTTAGCCGTTTCCTTTTATTTTATTTTAATTTAATTTATTTTTAATTTATTTAATTTATTTTAATTAATTTAATTTTAATTTATTTAACTTATTTTGATTAATTTTATTTTAATTTAATTTATTTTAATTTATTTAATTTATTTAATTTATATAACTTATTTTAATTTATTTAACTATTTTAATTATTTTAAGTTAATATATATATATATATATATTTTTTTTATTGACTTATTTATCTACTTATACTTAACAATTGACTACAATTTATAACTTTTTTTTTTTATTATTTTTTTTTGTACTGTTTACTAACCTAACATAACTACTAATAATTAATGCATAGCTTCAAGCATTCATTCGTGCGATTCTTGTATACTAATGATACTATTGAGTCACAATGTAATAATGACTCGATTTGTGTCACTACACATTTCCGAATTATTTTCTGCCTAATTCAATTTATCATTTCTTTGGACTTTCTGAATGTTATCAACATAACAACAATTGCAAAAACATCGTCCTTCTTGACACTCACTCACATTATAGCGATTTCAAATATATATATATATATATATATATATATATATATATATATATATATATATATATATATATACTATAATTCCTTTCATTTATTATAAACAGAAGTTAACTTCGTGAAAATGAGTGATTCCCACATTGCCACTCAAATAGTGTCAAATTTACCATCACAATATCATCGACACATTTAAAACTAAAATCCTTTATTTTCATTCAGACAGGGTTTTTTTCACATTTTATTCTTCACCGATGCTCAGTGTAATTCTCAAATTAGTGGGTGTGTCTCATGCAAACACCTGTCTCAAAAAGATTATCATATCCTCGGGGAACGAAATAAAATATCCACTCACCAAAGTATGAACGAAACCGAGAAAGCTGTTTATTATTTTAAAAGAAATCGCCATAACTATTTATAAATGTATCCCACTGTGAGACATGGTGCCTTCAGAGAAAAAAATGTTTGCAGTTGCACACGGAACAATGATACTATCCAGGCGAGCATATCTTCGTCCGAAGCACATCGACGGGACAGAAAACGATATTCCTGAATGTCGTACTGTCCCAGGTGCAGCAGTGACGTCGTTGTTGGTCGTCTGTTCAACTTTTATTCCTCCGTCAGGCTGAGGGGTACCAACTACACACATATTTTCCGGAACTTAAATGCTAGGTGATGATGGCGTGAGTGACACAGTTAATAATGATCAACATGAGCCGTATATCTTCCACAGTCCGCCGATGCGTCGGACCACTTCTGAAGGGTAAATGACACAATGATCTGGCTGACTGTTGACTGTTGGCTGGCCTGACTGACTTAATCTTCCAAGGACATCGTACCTTCTCAAAATCGTCTTTCCATTCAATCGAACCCGTACGTGACATGATATTGTAACGTCACCACATGGCGGCCAGGTTCGACCATCTTTAGAAAGTTTAGCAGAGGGGATGGGCATCCGGTCGGCTAGTACAAAAGCTGTTAGTAGCTTTTGTCAACTGAAAAGGGAGCCATTAACACCCCGGGACGCAAGTCGGCCGGGCAGAAGGTCCTGACCCCCCGCCGGCGGTCAGGGGAGGCTGGCTGGCCATGTGGTCTCAGAGCCACCCACACGTGCAGAGAAGCTAGGGGGTGGGGGTGGGGACATGACCGCCAGAAGCTAGCCGGCCGGAAGCGGAGTTCGTTAAGAGATCGCCTCGCGTGCGGACGCAACTGCGGCCCGTTGGCGGTAGTGCATTCCTTGGACACTGCGAGTGCGTAGCACCGGGTGTCAGGACACCAGCGCGGTAAAGCGTCTGGGTGGAGGATGCACTAGCCAGGAGATGGGAGCAGGGTGCGTGGAGTCGCGGAGGTAGATTGCGAACGGAACCCCAGAGCTGTACATAATGTATAATATTCTGTAAATAAATATTGTAACTAGAGCTCGTGTCTGTGTAGTCATTTCGCTACCACGACGCCACAATATGTTATCCACACACAACAGGCATTTCGGCATGAGTTTCACCTTCTGGAAAAATTTGCGCCGTCAAAACGTACTACATCTCGCTGTTCCTCGTCCTGGCCTCCACAGTGACGACGGGCGAATACACTCACAGATCTCACTTCGAGCACGTCTAGCAGACAAATGGCACAGCGGTGAAAGTTCGAACTGTTTTTTGATTGATTGATTTTTTCATGTTTCCGGGCGCGTCAACTGCTTTGGTCATTAGTCCCGTTAGTGTAGTGCATGTTTTTTCCTCCGGAGATGGCAGTGAACTTCCCCCCCTGATGGCGAGATCCGGTGCAGACCTACCGTCGGCTAGTGGGTTTCCCCCTAACCAGGACTCTCCCACCAGCGAGGCACCGCCCCAGCCGGGACTAGCTCTAAGCTCCCGACCGGTCTCCCAGAATATGTGGTAGTATAGTGCATGTTAGTGTGTGTGTGTAAGGGGAGAGGATAGGACAAGGAAGAGGAAGGATAGATCGCGCGCGGTCCGTGGCCCGTTTGGTAGGGTATTGCTCCGGCATTCGCCTGGTGTAGATCGGAGCAACCACGGAAAACTACCAATCAGAGCAGCCGGCCGCTAGAATTCTCCTCCAGACCGACAGCGACTGAATTCAATCTAGCTGAAAAACTAGTGTCGAAAATCCTGCCGCCATCAGGACTCGAAACTAGGACCTCTCGGTCAGAAGCGCTGCAGTGACATCAGTTGATGCACTGAGCTACCGCTCCCGGTTTCGCACTGTTAACTCCTAATTCCCAATAGAGGGCAGTTCTATACACACACCTATCAGCGTTACCAACTTCCGTGACATGCTCGTTATATAGCCAGACTCACTCGATTGACCCTCATATAATAAAATTTAGAATAAAAGACATAGAGAATTCTGTAAGCTCATAAACTAACATCTTTCTCGACATAACCCTACTTGTAATTCCTTGACATCCTTTTATCACTAACAACACTATTGTGATAACCCGCAGAGGGCAAATGTCAACAAGCATGTGACAGCATCGAGAAGCTCCGGCGCAAGTCGAAAGCTCACTCATGAGATCAGAATGCGAGCAGAATGAAACAATTCCGAGGGAAAACTTTACCTACAATGTGGACCTGTACATGTAGTACTAAATTAACACTATTTTTGACTAAATTAAAGGAAAATTAATTAAAAACAATTAGAATAAATACATGATGATATATTTTTCCATTAGTTCCATACGCCTGAGCTCTAATGACATTACAAGTTGAAGACATGTAATGCCGCCAAACCGCAATGAATGGAAATCCAAGAAACAGGCGTAGAAGAGTTGATTGTCTAATCTTGGTGTGTTTCGCGTGAACAGCTAAGGTTACTAGTTCCGAAAGTGTAATGCATGTTATATAACTAAACTGGATAAAGGAAGACCGCGCGAGGCCTGTAGCCCATTTGTTGGGGATCTGTTCCGGCATTCATAAGGTGTTTGTCAGAGAAACTGCGAAAAACTACTGATCTGAGCAGCCGAAACTAGAATTTTTCGCCAGACAACGGCTGAACTAACGCTAGCCATCTACTAGTTTCGAAAATCCGCCACCATCGGATCTCGAACCGTAGAACCGGGAGACGTGACTCAGGGTATCAACTGATATCACCGCTGTTACTCTGATCGGGAGGTGCTAGGTTCGAGTCCCAACGGTGACATTATTTTCAACACTAGCTTGGCAGCTATATCGAATTCAGTCGCTATCTGGAGGAGAATTCTAGCTGCCCGCTGCTCTGATGGGTAGTTTTCCGTGGATTCAACTCCAGGTGAATGCCAGAGCAGTACCCTAACAAACGAGCCACGGACCGCGCGCGATCTTTCCTGCCTCTTCCCTGACTTATCCTTTCCCCTACGCACACACACTTACAGTAACATGCACTACACTACCACGTATTCCGAGAGACCAGTCGGGGACTTAAGAGCTTGTCCCGGCTGGGGCGGTGCTCCGCTGATGGGAGATGCCTGATTGGGGAAACTCCGCTAGTCGACGGAAGGTCGGAGCCAGATATCGCCATCCAGTGGGGGAAGATCTCCCCCACCTCCCAATGAAAACATGCAATACACTTACGGGACTAATGACCCTAGTAGTTGACGCGCCAGAATCACTAACAATCAATCAATCAATTGAACCGTAGGCCCTCCAGGTCCGAGACACTCCAGTGGCATCAGAGCTATTTCAGGCGGTGCGTGAGGCGGGTGGGGGTGGGGGCCACGCGCGCTGACAGTGGCGCCAGCGCGTGGCGGAGGGAGCGGCCGGGGCGAGCGCTATCGCGCGGACCAGCGACCATGCGCGAACCGGAATGTTGTACCGCATTCCTGACGGAGTTGGCAGGCGGCCCGCCGCCCCTCGGAGCTCGCGTCGCCCTCGCCGGCCCTCGCCGCCGCCCTCGCCGCCGCCCTCGCCGCCGCCGCCCGCGCGCACCGGCGCAATCAACCGTGGCCCGCCCCCGGCCCCGCCCCCACCCCCGGGCCTCGGTGCGAACGACGCTGCCCCCCCCGCTCGTGTCTCTCTGGCCCACTGCGCTCAGCAGCGAAACTTTCAATACGTGCATTTCGAGCACTGCGAATCGACTATTCTGGGGATACTAGAACTGAGAAACTCGATAACTCGATATTCGAGGTGAATTCTCTCTAGACTGTCGCAAATGATCTTCTGATGGCGTTCTTTATTATATGTATTCTTTATATTCTCATTATTTATACGGTATTTATTTTAAGAACGCTCCTTGAGGTTACTTCAAATCTCTATAAAACCAGGGTAAAACAAATCAATATTGATTTGGTGAGAGAGCCAATATGAAGTAATGTCGACCGTCTTAAAATAATTATGGTTCTATCGTAATATAATTTTTTGAACAAGTTATTTGTGAGATATAACTATTCTTCTAATTTCATGGTCCACACTACATGCAAATGCAAAACAGAAATGATATCAAAGATATGGTTCTTCAGCACCATATTTAAGTTCATTTTGAAATGTATTTAATTATTTTTATTATATCTAAATTAGACATTGAATTCGTAAAATCTCGAAAGTATTTAAGAAATAGAAGTTATATAACAAAATAGGCATGACAAAGCAAGGTAAAAAACTAACAAAATTCACAAAAAGGAAAAATTATTCTTCTCTGGTAGTGCACTTTTAGCAATTTTATTACCTCTCGTACCATATAATGGGTCATTTCCTTTCATATTAAATTTTTTATCAATGTTACAGCACATGTGACAAAAATCTTCTCTTCATATTTGGACTGTAACCTATATTTGAACTTAATTAATAAACTTAATATAAACTATATAAATATAATAAACTATATAAACTGTAGAACTAAATAAACAATATAAACTTGATAAAACTATATAAACTTGATAAAACTATATAAACTTGATAAAACTATATAAACTTGATAAAACTATATAAACTTAATAAATCTATATAAACTTATTTAACTTATTTAATACATATTATTATAGCGATTCTATTATTGAGACTTCAGACTCTAAAGTACTCTGTGTTGACTGGTTTGTGATAACTATAATTTGAGCATATTACTGAAATCAGTGTCAAAGAAGAGCTTAATCCATCGACGAATTAACGGTAATCTTCAAAAACCGCTAAGCGCCTCACGAGTGGATAACATTATCTGAACCACTGACCTCAACACGAATGAAAGGTACCGCGGAGGAGTGTACTATTTACCAGATAACACATAGGAATTAGGAAATAACGTTTGTTCATTGACAGGCTATAATCAGCAGACTGACGGCAGGTTTGCTGCTCGTATATCGTGAGCGGACGTCAAAACACCTCTCAGTTAACAGGAGAAAAACGTTAGGAAGTTTCACGACTAGAATTCCTCTAAGCATGCGCAGGGTAAGAATTTGGAACGGAAACGCACTTCAGACAACGATTTGGGACCGGTTAAAACATTCTCTTGAAAGTGGAAAGAAACCAACAAATTAGGGAAAATGATGCAAATCTTCGGCAATGGCATGCAAAGAAATATTTACTCTTTTTCAGTATGATGTTCTTCTGCAAGATTCTGTATTCGCAATATTCTTTTTCTTATATCAATTTTCAACAATAATTTCACTTTCTTAGTGTTCCAATTCACATCTTTGGATAATGTAGTAAACATTCGTTAATGCACTAACAAAATGTCAATTATTTTTCAAAAATTGGAAAGAAATCAAAATATGAAAGCTACGAAGTGTGGGTACAGGAAAAATTTTCAGAAAGTCTTGGGAACCACCGTAAATAACTCGTAGGTCAACCGGCAGAAAATTCAGAAGAGATCAGAAAAGCCAACATATTTCGGAAGAGGGTGCCATATATTATATAAGATTCGGACAAAAAAGTAAGGAACAAATGTAGGGAAAGTTCATTATCAAATAGAACTATAAGATAATGAAATAGTGCCCCTGCAGCAATTTTTGAAAATCTTCCTCCCAAAAACCGTACTTTTAGAAATAAAAATTAGATCAGTAATAAACTTTAGAAAGTTGCACAGAGTAAATTAAAACGTAATCCAACTTAAATAGTATTGTGCTTAAAAGTGTTACAAACTGCCTAAGTGCGTTAAATAGTATTTTGCAGTTCAATGTAATGGTGACAAGACGTTGCTTCCTCTCTTTCAAGGGTACGATGAATACAATCAGGAATTTCTGAAGCTTCTACATATTTACTACTTAGCTTTTCCTACAATAGCTTTCTATGCTGATGACATAGCATTATTCGCTACTCATAGTAATATCAAAATTGCACGTAATAAACTACAAAATTCTATTCAAAAATTATAAAATGGACTCAACTCTGGCGAATATTGATGAACCCTAAGTAAACTCAAGCAAAAACGTTTACTCTTTGGAAAACAACTAAACTTCATTCCCTAATTATCAACAATGTCAATATTCCTGGGTTTGACTAAAATATACCAGTTATTAAATATTTAGGATTACATTTAGACCTACGTCTCACTTCGATATCACATATTCAAATTGTCACTTACAAAACCTATCACAAAATTTCAAAATTGTACCCTTTCGTTAACAACAATTCAGAATTATGAATAGATTGAATTATGAATAGAATTTTTAAATGCATTATTCGCCCTTCTCTAACATAAGTTTGTTCCATTTGATGTAATGCCTCATTTACTAACACCAGAAAATAAAAATTATACGAAATAAATTCCTAAGAAAAGTACTAAAAGTAGATTGGTTCATTTCCAATAAACAAATCCGTAGAGAGCTTCAAATTGACTATTAATACTTTTATAATTAAACAAATGTTATGGATAAAATTTCTTTAATCCATTACAACTTTCTCCTGCATCTCAACACTTAACACTACGTCAAAATTAATCTGCTCTTGGTATTCGTTTACATTTTCCCAAAGATATTTTTCGTCCTCCCTAAATGTAAATGCTTATTTTGTTTAATTCAATATCTTTAAACTTAACCTTTAACTATTTTGTCGATATTTTATTGTACCACTCACACTTTTCAATAACTCTTATTTTAATGTATTTACTTTACTTATTTCCAAAATTCGTAAATACATTATTTACGAAATTAAAACTCTAGCGTCTTCCCAAAATGTTCAATGTAAATTTTTCAAACTCGTGACAAATTATCTGTAATTGAACAGGTAATAAATGATTTTAAAAAAGACAGTGGAATTATTTTCATTATTATATTGATAATTTTATTTATTTTTTAAATCACTGTAACCGAGTTGTATTCACAATAATAATAATAATAATAATAATAATAATAATAATAATAATAATAAAATAATTTATTGAATTAATTTATCGATACATTTTTTCTGCTCAAAGTATTTGCCAGAGAGTTATTTGTTTGTTTCCAACGCCCCCCTACCTTGGCATGTTATTTGGTGACGCGCTGGCCAGTATAGACATGCAGTTTTTCGCAGTGCGTAGGGATTCGCATTTCATAATGGTGAATCGCTGTTGCTCATTTAGCGTTACTCAGGGAACACGTGTGGTACACCACGGGCGCGAGCATCTTTGTCTCCGATGTGGATTTAATTTTTATAATTATTACTATAATAATAATAATAACAATAATAACAACAATAATAATAATAATAATAATAATAATAATAATAATAATGAAGAATGAGGTAATAGGATGATGATGGGAGATGATCGCGGTCTCTTTAAACCATCCCAGCATTCGCCTCATGACGGAGGGAAAACACGAAAAACCTCTGACAGGATGACCGGCCCGAGGATCAAATCCAGTCCTCTAGACTGTGAAGGCAGCGCGCTACATACTGAGTCACTTCGCTCGGTAGTATTTGCCAGACAGACTTAGAGTTAAATATGTCTAGTGTCAAAACAATGAAAGATACCTGCACTTGGAACGATCATCGATGCCAATGAAGCTCCAGCAGGGAAGGAGAGTGACGCAGAACGCACCTGAAAAGGAAATAAGCATTATTTCTATTATTATTATTATTATTATTATTATTATTATTATTATTATTATTATTACTATTCTAATTATTATGTTGCTACTATCACTCCCCACCTCACGCATATCCCGTTTCCACGGAATCTATCCCTTTATACTTCCACCTTTGCTGGAATAGGTGACGACAATGGTAAGACTCTACAAGAACCATGAAACACGTTTACTTCGTTGGAGCCAATCAGAACGTAGTCGAAATGACATTTCTTTGTAAACTCATCGCATTATAGACATTTTAATGAGTTACATGACTTACTTCATATTCATGGTACCGTTAACTTTATATATCATAGTCACAAAATGAACAAGGGGAAATAAGTGAACACTAATAAGCAACCATTCCAACAAAAAGAGGACTAAATTTATTCAGCACACAATTGCCATTTTAACTGCACCATAAACGTTTATCAATCAATAGAAATATTTTGATGGGTTGTACAAGGACATCACAATATCAGTACTCACATTCCAAAGAGGGATACTTTCTCAGAGCACAGTTCGTCGCATAACAAATAGCACAAATAGCTGTCCATCCTGGAGCTCGATCCCTGAGGTAATACACGTGAAATTTGTGGTGAACAAAGCGAGCTGAAATGTTTTTGAGAAAATAATGTTTAGGTATCTTTTTTAAATTGTCAGGTTTTCACTGATAATTGAATGAAAACTCAAATATTTTTGTTACGGATCTACTGAACTCAATGTTCTCGCACCAGCGTATGCACACGTAAATGTCCGCGATCGTTGGAACGCCCTAAATTCAACTGCAGCTGAATTGCCGTCACCAAACGTCGCTTGTTGGCCTCTCCTTGAGGTAATTTAAATAACAATACTGTAAGTTCAAACTCAAAGAAAATATATTTTTCGCGAATGCATGTAACCAAAATCAATCGGCAAATGCTTTCTCAACTTCCGCGAATATCTTGTTCCTTATTTGAAAACCATCTATGAATTTGCTAAAGTACCTTCCCCGAGGTTTCGCCACACTTCCAATATCCTGCAGTTCCTACTAATTGGGTTTTAAAATCAGAATGTCACGTTCATAATTTTGGCCTACATTCAGGCGTTCTAGCGAACTCGACCCAGTCTTCTCACAACAAACTGCGACCATGGTAATTCCGACGCTACATTCCTCAATTGTTCTTTATTACGAGTTTTATGAACTTGTAGTAAAATGTTAAAAAAAATCGTAGCCTAACAATTTTAAAATGTAGTTAACATTATTATTATGTAGTTAGGAAGTACAGAATTTATTTAGAAAAATCTTAATCTTCAATAAAATAATACCAACAGGATGTTAAAAAACGTTCGACTCTTGCTATTTCCAATAATTCAGAAGTTTTAATGAAAAACGGACCTGTGCGGTTTTTATTAACGTATTTTCCTCCCTTCGAGCAAAAAAGGAGCCAATTTTGGAAAAGAAATCGAGAATGTCTTATTGGCTTCATACAAAGAACCCCCAAGAATTAAAAATATCAGTTTCACATTCGAGTTCACCTACATCAATTGTGGAATATCAACTATGTTGCAAATCCTGTGAACTCTTTAGAAGCATGCGTTATTCATGGATGAACTGATGGATGGGCGGGTGGGCGGAGGGGCTGACGAACAGACGGACGAACAAACAGACGGACGGACGGACGGACAAACAGACGGACGGACGGACAAACAGACGGACGGACGGACGGACAAACAGACGGACGGACGGACAAACAGACGGACGGACGGACAAACAGACGGAGGGACGGACAAACAGACGGAGGGACGGACAAACAGACGGAGGGACGGACAAACAGACGGACGGACGAACAAACAGACGAACGGACGGACAAACAGACGGACGGACGGACAAACAGACGGAGACGGACGGACAAACAGACGGACGGACGGACGGACAAACAGACGGACGGACGGACGGACAAACAGACGGACGGAGGACGGACAAACAGACGGAGGGACGGACAAACAGACGGACGGACGGACGGACAAACAGACGGAGGGACGGACAAACAGATGGACGGACGGACAAACAGACGGAGGGACGGACAAACAGCCGGAGGGACGGACAAACAGACGGACGGACGGACGAACAGACGGACGGACGGACGAACAGACGGACGGACGGACGAACAGACGGACGGACGGACGGACGGACGGACGGACGGACGGACGAACAGACGGACGGACGAACAGACGGACGGACGAACAGACGGACGGACGAACAGACGGACGGACGGACGGACATTTCGAAAACAAACATTTTTTTGCAATCTGAGATGCATAAGTATATGTATTTCCGAAAAAAAAATCTCGAAGGATTTTTCGCAACATTAGAGAACATTCTCTGCGAAAAAGTGTGTAATATGAAGAGCTAAAATACTATGAATTGCGTTCTGTTTGATCTAATTTTATCTCCTTAGATCCACCTCTCCTGACGATGCTCAAAAGCAATCAAGGGATAAAAATATAAATGAACAAACCAGAAACAAGCAAGCGAATAAATGAGTGACATACATTTTCTCCAACGTTTATATGTAACCCTCCAGTGACGAATAACATCACTAGTAGAAGATTTCTCAGCAACAAGACAAGAAAGCTTACCCTTACATCCCATTCCCTTAAATATTTACAGTGACTTGACAACCACGGTAAATATATTCCTAACGCTCTTACTAAGTTCCCTCCTGCCTTCACAAAATGCACCGCTCCTCGTTTCCCTCATACGTCTAAATGAGAAGTCCACGTCTTACATTACGAAATGCTAACATTAAAGTAAGTTATCAATGTCGTCGGAGTGATGAACACCGTCTTGTAAGTACTACAAAATACCTCTCAATAACAGCGCATCATCATTGTGCATATATTACAACAAATGACTGACAAGTCGAGTCAAACATAGCGAGCAAACGCAACTACGCATTACGCATTACGTCTAAACGCATTATTCATTCTACTAACTTCAAATTGAAGTTGAAAATTTATTGGCGGGAGGAAATGGGAGGTTTGTATAGTATCCTATACAAACAACATTACTACACGAAATTAGCAGATGCTTCAGAAAGGTGCGTTAGCATGCACGATATTTCATGGTTGCATACTCAAATCTCAGAAGCGATAGAAAACGAGAATTAATTCGAAAACATGTACTACATTTCAGCAATCAATTCGGTTTGAAAAGGGAAAGAAAACTCTCAAAAACAAACAAGAACTCAAAAAGTACAGAAACAGTACATCATTAAGAAAATACTTCGCAAGTTTAACAACCAGCACGCACCACTTATTTGTCAGTACACGCCCATTACCGAAGCCGTTCTGATAGAATTTCCTTAGCGAGGCAAGCGCCCGTCGTCGGAAAAACAGCCGTCAATAAAGAGAATTCGGAATATCGAATGGGCATTTGAGCGTTCGACCGAGCCGAAATGTGATCCCAGACAACGTGGCCCTCTCGATAAGGAGATGCGCCGGCGACGAAAAACCGTAACAAGCGCGCTCCGTGCAGCGCGCGACGCAACGTCCGCCTAACAAGTTCGCAGAAACGCAGAATAGAGGGTCGGGCGCTTTGAATGCACGGCGAGTGGGCGGGGGGCGGGGGGCGGGAGCCTGGGGGGGGGGGGAGGGGGGGCGGGGGCGCGGGGAGCAAGGGGGCGAGGAGCGAGGGGCCGGGAGCGAGAGGCGGGGAGCGAGGGGCGGGGAGCGAGGGGCGGGGAGCGAGGGGCGGGGAGCGAGGGGGAGTGATGGGCGGGGAGCGAGGGGCGGGGAGCGAGGGGCGGGGAGCGGATGGGAGGACTGGGGTGGCGGTAGCACGGGCGAGGCTGGGGCGGTGAGGTGGAGACGGTTGCGCGGGCGGGGTTGGGGCGTGGGCGGAGGGCGATGAGGTGAGGGTCGGGCTGGCGGGCGGGAGATGGGTAAGAGGCTGGGGCGCCCTGGCAGCTGGATGTTCGTAGGGCGGGCGCTTGTCGTTAGTCTGACAGGTGGTGTGCGTGTAGAAGCGTGGGTGAGTGGGTGGGTGAGTGTGTGGGCGGGGCGAGCGAACAGACCGAGGTGGGTATAAAGAAGGAAACGGGTGAAGGCAGAAAGGCAAAAGAGCGGGGGGAGACCAGGGAAGCGAGCAAGTAAGAGGTTGGGCGGGGGGGTTGGGGGGCGGATCGTGTCGAGGCTGGGCGGACGGGGGGCTGGGAGGGAGCTGCGTGGGTATGGGGGTGTGGGTCGAGCTGGGGACGACCGAGCAGGAATAGCAAGCGGGTGGGAGGATGGGAGGCAGACGGGCCCGAGCGGGAACTGTCACGTACTGTTGCACAATGCAGAGCGCAACAAGCGCTCATTACAAGTTCCAGCGAAGGGCCGGCGGCGGCAGCAGCGACGACGTGGAGAAGCAGGACGAGTCTGCATCTCTCCACACAGCCCGAGTGTTCTCAGAGATTTATAAAAGAGAATACATTACGACATACATATCGACTCTTACTCTGCATGTATGGCCCTTCTTCGAAAGTACACATCTTTGAAAATATTTTTTTTTCTTAATGTGGGTCAAATTGTGAATAAACAGATCAAAACTTAATTGTAGTCTTCTTGTATACTGAGAATTATGTACAGATGTGTAAGGTTAAGGTAAGGTGCCTTACTATTATAAGGGGGCCGATTTTAATGAAATGTCATTTTCTTTCTTTTCACTTTAGAACAATGACGTATAGCGTAGAAATTAATTTTATGTTGCGACAAAAATAAATTTTTTTTTATATGTCTTTTTTGGCGCTTTAGTCTATTTCAACTAATAAGACATTTTTTACCTTTTTCTGTCATTTTTATTCCATTTTTTGCTGATTTCATTGATTTTAATATCATTTTAATGGTACTTGTTTCAAATAATATTTACGAAATGCAACAAATGTTCTTCACAGAATTCCTGGATAGCCTATTCGATTTCTTCGCTCTGTAATTGTAATAGTACCAGCCATTGTGAATATGCAATCTAAAGTTCCTGTGACGTCTATCATCGCCATTTTGGCAGATTCTGGGATTTTTAAAGACAGAGAATGTCTGGCAAAGAACAGTCCAAATCAAAAGTTCGCAAGATAAGTTCACTTGAACGAATGGAAGTTGCGATTACATCAGTGACTTATCAACTTGAGTCGTTCATCCGAACAGGTTTTCATCACATTTTATCCGTCATTTCTCTTCGCTTAAAGGCATTTTTAAAACATTTTAAGAGAATTATATTTATCATTTTTGGCGATGTTTTAGGTCATAAAAATCCGCTCCCTACTTATTACTCTTCGTTTAAAAACCGATTATGTAAGTTGTTGAAGTGTTTGTTAATTTATTAATTATACGAGAACTATTTTTTTTACAATAGACAGATATGAAAACTGTAGCAAAGATAACCTGGAATGATTAGTGACTCATTACTTGGCATAAAATGACAGGGAATAAGGACGAAAGTGGATGGTCGTAGATTTAAAAAAATAAAAAAGTTAAAGGAGGATATAAAAACGTTTTACGTTCTAATAACAAGTGTACATCAAGGAAGAAAACATTCAACACACGAACGAAGACCGAATCAAATCTGGTAGTTGAAAGACCAACAGAATTTGAGTGATTGCGTGTGAGCAGCACGCGTCTCTTGAAATTGGCAACCGTTATTGAATTGACATTATGTTGTATACAGCACCTCCGTGTGGAGAGTGCGCAATTTAGCGACTGAAGGTTTATCAAATCACGATCTTATTGGTGTCTTCAACAAAGACGTTCTTGCAGACAGCTTCTGATGGAAGACGGAGAGAGGAGCTTTAATGATTCGACCAGCGCACAATTTTCAAGTCGTTTTCGGCGTGAATACAAACAGCCTTTTTCGCATTCGACGGGCCAACATTTGAAGGTAAGGCATGAAGACGCCCTCCGAACGGACGACTTGGACCACGTCGTATATCTAAGCACAGTGGTGCAACTAGGGAAAGTGGGAGAAACACAGAAGTAGTGCCCGGCCAACTTGGCGTTGTCTTGAGACGAATTACCGGGAGCGGTAGCTCAGTGCATCAACTGATGTCACTGCAGCGCCTCTGACCGGGAGGTCCTAGGTTCGAGTCCTGACGGCGGCAGGATTTTTGACACTAGCTTTTCAGCTGGGTCGAATTCAGTCGCTGTCTGGAGGAGAATTCTAGCGGCCGGCTGCTCTGATCGGTAGTTTTCCGTGTTTTTTCCGATCAACACCAGGCGAATGCCGGAGCAGCACCCTACCAAACGGGCCACAGACCGCGCGCGATCTGTCCTTCCTCTTCCTTGTCCTATCCTCCCCCCCCCACACACACACACGAACACACACACACACGAACACACACACACACTAACATGCATTACACTACCACATATTCCGGGAGACCGGTCGGGAGCTTAGAGCTTGTCCCGGCTGGGGCGGGGCCCCGCTGGTGGGAGAGTCCTGGTTAGGGGGAAACCCCACTAGCCGACGGTAGGTCGGCGCCGGATCTCGCCATCCAGCGGGGAATGATCACCGCGCATATTCCGAGAAAAAAACATACACTAAACCAACAGGACTAATGACCAAAGTAGTTGACGTGCTCGGAAACACGAAAAAATCAAATCAAATCCAAAATGTGGCCGCCAGGCCCGAAAACAAACCCTCCGGGGGTGGGGCACCTGCTCAATCTCCCCGGCGGCGGTGGATGGGAGGCGCGCCGCGTGCCTTGACCCCGCGGGCGCCGCGTGGCTGCGCCGCGGGGGGTGGCGGCGCTGGCGGGGGGCGGGGCGGGGGCAGGCGGCAGCGCCTCGTAATAGCTACAAACATGTCGCGGCTCTCGGCGGGCGGGCGAGTGCGCGGCAAGGGGCTACAGGAGACGGCAGCGGCGGCGGCGGCGGAGGCGACGGCGGAGGCAGCGGCGGAGGCGGCGGCGGCGGTGGAGATGGATATGGGGGGTGGTGATGGAGAAGATAATAGTGGTGGTGGTGGTGAAGTTGGTAATGGTGGTGATGATGAATATGGTAATGGTTGATTGATTGATTCTTTCGTGTTTCCGGGCGCGTCAACTGCTTTGGTCATTAGTCCCATTAGTGTAGTGCATGTTTTTTCTCGGGAGACGGCGGTGATCTTCCCCCGCTGGATGGCGAGATCCGGCGCCGACCTACCGTCGGCTAGTGGGGTTTCCCCTAACCAGGACTCTCCCACCAGCGGGCACCGCCCCAGCGGGACAAGCTCTAAGCTCCTTTCGTGTTTCCGGGCGCGTCAACTGTTTGGTCGTTGGTAGGAGAAGGAAGAGGAAGGAGAGATCGCGCGCGGTCGCGTTTGCAAAGGTATTGCTTCGGCATTTGCCTGGTGTTGATCGGAGAAACCAAGGAAAACTACCGATCAGAGCAGCCGGCCGCTAGAATTCTCCTCCAGACCGATTGAATTCGTCCTAGCTGAAAAGCTAGTATCGAAAATCCTGCCGCCGTCAGGACTCGAACCTAGGACCTCCAGGACAGAGGCGCCGCACTGAGCTACTGCTACCGGTACAGGAGATCGAAAAGCCTCAGAAGCAGCAACAGGGACGGCAACGGCGCCAGCAAAAGCAGGAGCGGCGTTGGTGGCAAGGGGCAGCAGTGGATGCACAAGTGGAGGTATAATGGTAGGCGTCGTTGGTATATGGTGATGGTAGTGAGGAAGGCCTTGGGTGGCTAGCGGGTGGCGATGACTGTGGTGTAACAGGACGGGGTTTGGGAGGGGAGATAGACGGTGGAAGGGTGGAGCGGAGAGGCGTGGAAGGGGGTGGGGGAAGGGGTGACGGCGGCGCAGGGACAGGGATCCAAAAGCCTCAAAAGCAGCTACAGGGACCGCAACGGCGTCCGCAAAGGCGGGAGCGTCGTAGGTGGCAAGGGGCAGCACTGGAGGCAACAGCTGCTGCGGCAGGCGCTTAAGACATCTCACGCGGGATGAAGGGCTATGACACCGAGGAATGCGTAAGCCCCGCACCGGAAGGTGAGGGAGGAGAAGAAGCTCTGTGAAGAAACCGTCGGCGTTTCTTACTCCTGACGCATTACGTGTCCTCCAGGACTTATTCGTGTAGACCGGCGAAATCCGTACAGTCCGTTTTCTTCATCAACATCCTCAGCAGATTACGACGACTGATCATGTAACCCGGAATGTCGGTGAGATCACAGAGATACGGTGTCGGAAAAAAATACTCTCACTATTTTTATCTGCATTAATACAGAGAACCGGATTTGCTGCGTAAACCAAGTAATAAATCACACATATTTCTAATATATTTTGCGAATTGTAGATTTTACATGAGCATCTAAGAAATAGAATATGTCTTTTCCACCCTGTTAGGAGATCATATAAGTTAAGAGAAGCATGCTGAAATAAATCTTTGCCTTATGAGTTACATTTTTAATTAGTTTCTTACGCAATTCCATTTAATTTAATCTATTGAATGAAACTGCTCGGGAGTACTTTCTTCGTTTTGCAATCTTAAACAAAACTTGATACCTTCTATTCTGCAGTTAAGAAGTTATTTATTATATAGAATTACACTTGTTTAATTTGCGTTCAAAGGATGAATAATATTTTTTATATAATGAAGAGAATTCAGAATTTAACTTTGTTGTTTCAAACAATCGTGACCATATCGGAAGAACAAGCCCGTCAAACAACCTGGTATATGTTTAACTAAAAAATATTTTATTGGTTGAAATCCCACTATAAATAAAACATTTTTCTAACTAAAATAAATACTGGGATGTAATTCTCCATTGTATTGAAACATAAAGTGAACTTTGGGATGTGGCGCTCTATTGCAATGGAACACCAGAATATCTTCTAATAATCAATGACATTTTAGTCCTTAATAAAACTTGAAATCCATACAAGCCACAGAATGGAAATACTTTTGTGGCGAATTGAGAATCACATCAATTTTATAAAGTTCGAAAATAAAACATTGGTTCTGATCTTTTCCTTAGATACACAAAACAAAGAATGATCCTAACTTACTGTCTAAGTTCTTGGTAATAAAATTTGAATTTAAAGTAATGAATAAGCTGTGATAAAATCTGAAACTAAACACATTTGTTGCTCTTTTTCGATTATGGCTTAAATTTCCATGCGTAGCCACGAAACGTGACGAGTTGAAGAAAACATTGCAGTTCAAGATAAACAAAAATCTAGCAATGATACACAGTAACTGCGAGTATTAGTTATCTCAAAATATACAATCATGTTCCTTCTATTACAAAACGATACTACAGATGTTTATGACTGCCGCACCACACACGACCGACTTGATTCAGAGCGAAGGTTACCAAAGGATCGTGGACATGAGCAAGGACAGTCTGTTTCCCAGCGATCTCTATCTCGCAAGCTACCTGCAGGAGTCTAAAAATAAAATCCACGGAGCTTCCCTAGCAGCTGAACGCCTTCGCGTTTTATGGCGCCTACCTTGTTGCGTCACGAGGCGGCGAGCGCGTCTATTGTTACGAACACCGGCGCGGGCGCAGGCAACCGGTTACGTCACGCGCGCACTCCCTTCTCGGCGGGCAGGGCGAGAGGAGGGAAATGCACGCTGCACGCCAACCGACGAAAATCTAGGTTACTGTGCATTTAAGAAAAAGAATAGCGGACTATCAGCTAACACAAGTAGCTGAGCACTGGGAACCGCTATTGCCTAGTAATGGTAATTTCTTTTTTTTTTATTTTATTTTACGTCAAAAAAAACAGTTAAAAACTGCGTATGACGTGCTATGGGAAAAAGTGAATTGTGTGCACATTTTCAAAATTCTTTGATCCCTACACTAAGTCATATACTACTTAAATTTTGGAAATAAAAGAAGCTCCCATGTAATAAAATCTATTTCCAAGGATTGGAAATTAGTGACTAGTAGATTTTACAACGAAACTTGCTTTATGTTTTGTTAGTGCTACATATTTTTGTGTTGCAGTGATCCTTGCGAGTATCATGTCACAATATTAGCTTCCACAATGAGAAGAGAACGACGAAGAAAAGTATGTGGAGAAGGAGGATGAAGAAAAGGAGGAGGAGAAAAATAGAAAAAAAGAAAGACAAAAAGGAAAGAAGTAGAAGGAAATGATTACAACGAAAGCAGAGGTAAGAAAGAGAATAGGGAGAATAACAACGAAAAAATAATATTGTTGACTTCGCTTATTATTATGTGCTCCGTATTTATGAAGACAAACATGTATTTTTTAATTAAATCTATAAATTTACAATCTGTTCAAAACAAGAACAATAAGTAAATATGCTGTCAAAATTATAATCTTGCATGGAGAGGTCACCCACTGGTGACCTTACTTTATCATATTACACACTTGTAATGTTGACAAAACATTTGGTGTTTGATTTTATTACAATATTAACAATATTGTAATTTTCAAATATATTTGCCAAATCCAACCCATTTTTATTTCCGACATATGAAGCCCAGATTTAATGGATCTCGGATTGCCATGAATATTACAGAATACCAATCGAATTTGATAGTTCCAACAGAATTATACGAAAGTGAAATGCGTTTCATGAGCAGCTTTTTCGAGGTTTTAAAAGAAGATAATTTAATAAATAAGAAATGAACTCCAACCATCAGTAATAATGAACACCTAAATGTTTGGTTAAGCTATGTACAGAGACGGGAAAAGGAAAGAAACTGGAAGGAATATAAAATGAATTATAAACTCATTTGGCAAAGAAGTATCGGAGGAAAAGAAAAAGAAGATCCCTCAAATGAACTTGATAATGAATTAAACGAATATCGTTCTCGTTGAAATTCTTACTAAAGCAAACAGACGCATCAATTTGCATTATGCGACGGATGTGCATGGTACTACTCTCAAAACCAAGTACTATTTATTTTCGTCTTTATTTGATTCATTTGGTATACATCATTTCCTCATTAAACTACGTAATAAATTGATATTAAAATTACTCTATTATTACTGTTTTTCTTATTTTTATTATCATCATCATCACCATCATTATCTAGAATGGCTCACGGGCAGCATACTAGCCTCCCGTGCCGTGGTCCCCGGGTTCGATTCCCGGTCGAGGCAAAAACAGAGTTGTAGCTTTCCTTTAAAATCGTGAAGTCGTCTGGACAGCCAAGATCATTTACATTCCTTTAAAATCGTCCCACTTTCTGTAGCTGTGTGGCGAAGAAAAGCTTAAGCAGACGGATCCCGCGGGTTACGGCGAAGAGAATACGTCATGTTCGTCTCATGTCTCTCTTACCACTAAGCATGGGAATTAAACTAGCCCCGGGCAAGGGGGACACCGGTGAAGTCGGACTACCGAGCCCCAAAACGCCAAATACATTTATTATTATTATTATTATGATCATCATCATCCTTGATGATTCGCAACCTATCATTTATCAGAGGAAGCCCCATCCTCGCACTCGCGGAGCGCATGCCAGTTTATTGATTCATCGACAGACACAGACCTTCTGCCACGTATTTCCCCCAACGCGGCTGTGCCCCAACTGGGACAAGTTCTAAGCTCCCAACTAGTTTCTTGACAAGGTGTAGGTCAGGTGGGTGGAAATGTGTGAGTGTGTGTGTGAGTGTGTGAGTGTGTGAGAGTGAGTGTGTGAGTGTGGTGTGAGCGTGTGTGTGTGTGTGTGTGTGTGTGTGTGTGTGTGTGTGTGTGTGTGTGTGTGTGTGTGTGTGTGTGTGTGTGTGTGTGTGTGTGTGTAGGGCAGAAGTGGGGACAAGGATGGGGAAAGAAAATCGCGCATAGTCGATAGTAGAGCGAAGAGTCGCATAGTACGGTGAAGAGGAAGGGGAAATCGCAAGCAGATCATTACGTAGAATCTTTCTCCCGTATTCTCCAAGAAATGAGCTGGATATTCACCGAAATCAGTGACTAGTAGACCTACGAAATCGTCGACACTCACACGCGCACGCATGCACGCGCACGCATGACACTCACACGCATTCGATGGTATAACGGTCAGCGTACCGGACTGCTGTACTCGAGTTTGCGGGTTCAAACCCGATCGAAGCCGTGGATTTTTAACGGCGAAAAAATCCTTCGTACGCCTTCCTTCGGAGGGGAAGAAAAGCCGGCTGTCCCATGTAGTAGATTTATTGCGTGTAAAAGATCATAAAGTCTAAAAGAAGCCTCTGAGCAAAATTGAGATCCGCCTGTTTCGTCGCCCAAGATAATAGCTCCTTTCTCCGCTAGGTGGTGAAAGGAGTGTAGCGAAAATTTGCGTGGTGAGAGGGAAGAGCGGGCCTGATGGCCCGAGTCTCGCCACGTAAAATAAGGCACTAACTAACACGCGATCGAAGTGAGATTTTCGTGGCTTCACCGGCTTTCACTAGCATCAGTAACAACGATTGGAGCTGCTTAATTTACTGATAATAAACTGAATGGATTGATTACAGACAACATGCATTGATTACAGAATATCCATCAAGGAAGTGGTACGTGATCTATTTTTGAGAAATGCAGCCGTTGTAATTATTAATTCATTAGATCGTATTCAGCAAATAACGGATGTAGTTGAATTTTATAAATCAAGGTGGCAGCCGAGATTAATAACCAAGTGCCTTATATGTGGTATTGGCCACGTGTCGTATAATACATTTCGTGATAACACTTTCTTATAAGAAAAAATCAATTTTTAAATTATTTATAATTACTAAAAGAATTGCAATATGAAACGCTTTTTCTTCTGTTATGAGGACTCATAACTATCTTTAGCTACAAATCAATAGTTCTTAACGGTGGGCGGATTGTTAAAACACAAAGGATGCCAACCGTTTTTCGTTTCTGTTGTGTTTTATCGACCGAACGTAAACAAAATATAGAATTACAAAACTATTATTTAATGGTTTACATGCATTTATTTGTCAAATAAACATATTTTTTCTTAAGTATAGCAGGACTAACAATGGGAAACATAAGTAACAAAAGTATAGGAAATCTAAGATTTTACAATTAGCTTTTTGCACGTTAAGTGTGGTTTCCGCCCACTGCCAAGGGTCTCTGCGAGATGAGTCGCGTGCGGCTCCACCAATCACCACTCCGCGTCGCCCGCGTATCTTCAGCGGTTTGTCAGCTGCCCAAAAAAAGTGAATGGGCGGCACAGACGCTACTCCAACTACATAGGAATGTGATAATGAAGCATGCGAGCGGGGCACGACTCGAGGAGAAAGACCACTGTGAGGTAACAACCACGTAGACTGTCTAGCGGTGACGCTGGGATGTAGGTTCCTACAAAAACGAGCGTGTTCCTAGCTGAGTAGGGCAGTTGATTTCCTTTAGATGCCTGAAAGATTCTGCAGCAAATTTAGAAAACAAAACACTTTCGTTAAGTATTTTAAAAGACAATGATTTTAACATATATTTTAAAATAATCATAGGTGTAACAGCTATGATAATAATAATAATAATAATAATAATAATAATAATAATAATAATAATAATAACAACAACAACAACAACAATTTATGTTAATCGCGTGTTTCAAAAGACACGGCCTGCTCTTCCGCCTGACCATACAGTATTAACATAATTTTACATGACATATTTCTTAATACTCTGAATTAAAAGTTGCGAATTAAAATTTTACTATTCATACTTCGTAGACGTTTTCAGGTTGTTGACCTACGAAAGATACGTCCTTGATGTAATTTGTATCCTAGACGTAAGTCAGGAAGAGTAGATCGTAAAATACGCCTTGATTTTCCTGTAATTCGAACACAGTTCTGTGAAACTCCGTAAAAAACTATTGATTTACATTAGTTCACCTAAATATGTTTCAAAAATAAGCATATTCAAGAATGATTTTGCGGCACATTTCCTTGAAGTCTACTTCCACAAAATGTAACACATGAAGCCCTACAGGCGGTCACCAGAGGCGGTCAAATAGTGCAGCTAATCTCAAAAGTTAGAAGAGTTCAAGACGGAAAGGCGAATCGAAAAGCTTTTGAGGGTCGCAGGGAGTCCCAGGTGCACTCCCCCGAATCACTTCAACGCGACGCTTAAGTGCCGCAGGACAGTGTCGCGAGGCAGTGACTTAAAAGCCCCAGACTGCCGAAAGGTGGCGGGGAAGGGGAACGAAATATGCGGCGAGGAAGAGGGGGAGGCAAGGGGATTGGGGAGTGCAAGCGGCGGGGTGATGGATGGCTGGGTGGAGCAAGACGGAGCGAGCACTGTGATGCGGACACTGTGGGGGCGGACAGTGAGGGGGCGGACAGTGAGGGGGTGGACAGTGAGGGGGTGGACAGTGATGAAACGAGGAAGAAGAAGAAGTTGATATCAACAACAACTACAATAATAATAATATAAGAATGGTTGAATTTTTCATGATAATAATAATAATAATAATAATAATAATAGTTATTGCACAATAGCAATACAAGATTAGATAAGATACAATAATAATCTGAGTTCCATTATAGCAATCGGTTTTTACAATGAGGAATATAGTCCTACTTTTAAGAATACAACATTCAAGATCGTTCTCGCAATGACACTAACTAATATTCATACACATGTATTGTACCTTTATTCCAGCGTGACCTTCCCCAAGTGGCGGGATCTCCTCCCTTAACCGTGCCCCCCTAACCTTCATCCTGGCTGCGCGCTCCCGGGAATATGGCGACATCCGCTCAGGCGCTCCGCAGCTTCCAATCCGCCGTTGGATGGGCGCAGCGGCGGGCAGGCGCGGCCCAGCTATGAATAGCCCTCCACTTTGGAGAAGCCCTGCACTCCCTAGCCGCCGCCGCTCCCGAACTATTCTCGACCCGATACAAACTCGTATTGTGCGATCGCCTAAACATTAGCACAACGCTGTCGCTCCAGGGACGCCCTCCCATAGCACGAGCGCTTTCTGCGGCCCCGAGAGACTCGCGGGGGAGTGGGCGGCGGCCTTTTATCTCCACCGCAGACGCCGGCCGTGGGTTAAATTTGGGAATTTGTATGCCCGCAAGTCAACCATAGAGAATTGTGGGAATTCTGATTTGGTGTTGTTGACGTTCTTATAAGAAGAAATAAAAGAGGTCATCTTCGTCAACATATTAGCTTCATTAAGATAGCCGGCTTTCGACGGCTTTGCTGTTATTGTCAGTCTACAAGATACAGAAACATAACAAAATTATAAATAAATACACAATAAGTTAGAAAATTAAATTACAATTAATGGATACATTTAAAGTTTTTAGTTACAGATTTTTAAATGTATCCATTAATTGTAATTTAATTTTCTATCTTATTGTGAATTTATTCATAATTTTGTTATATGATTCTGTATCTTGTATGTACGTATCTTGTATGTACGATGATGGCAAAGCCGTCGAAAGCCGGCTATCTTAATAGAGCTAATATGTTGACGAAGATGATCTATTTTATTTCTTCTTTCAACCAAAGAGACACACGAAAACAGCAGTTCAGGTTGACGAAGTACCGGACTGTGGGTGTAGAAGGGTCCACAACATGCTACTACTGCATGTCTGAATGAAAGATAGAGCATGTTAGCATTTCTCTCAAGTTATAATCTTCTCCAACTACTTGTCCTAAATTTTCGGTCTTTCCTAAATGATTAACACGGCTGGATGGTGATACTTGGTTCATTTCCATCCAGGACCAGAAATTGTGAAACTTTATTCTCCATGGGCGCCATGAACAATTTTGTAATCCTGTTGAGTAAGATGGAAGTAATTGAAACTCACAAGAAAACAAAAGAAGACGTACACTTACATAAACATACGTTTTCACTATTAAAATAATTTGGAAAGAATCTACACGCCAAAATGAAAAGTGAAAATTGTCAAAGACTTCCGAGCTGATGGAGATGGTATTCCAGGTTTCGTAAGATAGTTAATAATAAAAAAAATCCCAAAGTCATCTCATCTTTGAACCACTTATCCGATTTTGCAAATCCGATTTCACACGTGTTGACATAAGGAATCAATTTTCTGCATAACGATATGTATTGTTTCCCTTCAACACGGGTCGTATTCACGTGAAATAAATTTTATGAAATCCAACTTTTTCAACATTTTTCTAGTGTGAGTATCTTTTTTCATTTTCATCGTAACAAATTTGCAATATTTTAAACTTATTTGTGTATCCAGGCACTAAGCATTCGAGCAGCTGCGGAATGACGACGATGTGTACCTTTCACTTCAAGCGGGAAATGGGTTTCGCCTTTATGAATATTTATCATTAACGTATGTAACCGCAGTGCAGTAACACTGAAAGAGAAATGTGAAGTGTGCGCTGAACACATTATACAGTAATGATTCACACCAGGCGTTTCAACACGTACTGTTGCGCAAGGAGTCTTTGATTCATACATCATGTGAAGTCGTTGCGGATCCGATGGTATAACGGTCAGCGTACCGGACTGTTTCACCCGAGATTGCGGGTTCAAACCCGATCGAAGCCGTAGATTTTTAAGGGCGAAAAAATTCTTCGTACGCCTTCCTTTGGAGGGGAAGTAAGGCCGGCTTTCCCATGTAGATTTACTGCATGTAAAATATCCTCAAGCCTAAAAGACGCCTCTGAGCAAAATTGAGACCCGCCTGTTTCGTCACCCAAAATAATACCTCCTTTCTCCGCTAGGTGGTGAAAGGAGCGTAACGAAATTTGCGTGGTTAGACGGAAGGGCGGGCCTGATGGCCCGAGTCTCGCCAAATAAAATAAGGCATTAACCAACTAACTAACGTACATGATATTCAGTTTCTTTCAAATACTATCTATTTTGTGGGGAATGGAAAAGTGATTGAAGGACTCTTGCACTTTGCTTACCTATTCATTAAGAGTCACTTGTTCGACAAAGAATGAGAGGAATGTAAATCACCGAATCACCTTGTTTTACAGAAAGTAATCTTAGCTCAAAGATATCTTATTTCATTATCCTCCCGAATATTCATTGCGGTTAAATAGATTGACATTATTGTAAACCAGTAGCCAACTTTAGTTTTACCACACTGAACACACGAAGTGTTAGAAATAGAGACCAAGACGTATTTTTTCAATAATCGTTAAATCCATTCTATAATTTTTGTGGTATTAACCCAACATAAAATTTTAATTTACGACCTCCACTTTGTAGGCTGCTCTTTCTCATTCATATTAATGTTATAAGAGTGCAAACTAAGATGGCATTATGGAAAATGAAAAGTATTCAGTATTTTCAGTTAATCTTGTACTTTGTTTTGGCTCTTTTCAAAGTTCCCAATGATCACAGAATTAAAATCTTATCTTAAACCCCAGCAATATTATTCACACTCTAAGATCAATTGAAGACTGTTATTACAGACGCGTTAACCTTTTATTAGTAGTGGCTAAACCTATCCAACAAGCTAACACACATCAAATGATTTTCGAGGTACTTTAAGATTAAGATCCAATCATAATATCTAAATTGATTTTCATACTCGCTCATTTTTCCTTACAACTCCAATCTACCAAAAAATGTCGCAATATCATCCCCACCAAGGACAACTCGCTTAGCCATTTCAACACATTTGTTCTGCGATGTACAGATATCCAAGTAATCACTGCTAAAAATCAAAAACCAGGAGGGCACTCCTACACGTTCCTGTCTCCAACGAGAAGTCCTTGAGAATATTCTCCCCTGAGTATATTTCTGGCGACCCCACAGCCAGTGGCGCCTTTCCACTCAACAGAAAATTCCCGAGCCGTCGATGGGGTCGACGCCGTACACCAGCAACGCCGCAAGAACGCCTTGTAAAGCAAGGTGTGACGAAGAAATCAATAAATGTCGATGGGGCAAGTAAAAAATTGTAGAGATGGCAACAAAAATTTCGACGAAGGGGACGAAGCGGTCAGGGAAGCGATGGCACAAGTGACTTCAATAAATTAGGAAAATTGAAGGCCCAGAGGCATTTGTAAAGATGGAGGATTCAGTCATGACAACAGTGTCCATGAGCGTCTCTGGCATGTAAAATTGACGGGACTAAAGAAAGACATTTAACAGCCGTTTTTGCGGAATTTTAGTCAAGGTCGCATTTTTTATTGATAGTACGTTACCAAGGTGCACATAGTAGATTAGAGAAGGTAAACCTACCGCGCTAATATATAAACAATCGTAGCAATTAATGTGTTCAATAATATACTCTGACAATAAACTTAGGAAAAAACTATTCGGTATAAAAAATAGTCATAACACATTCATTGACTTAAGCAAAATTAAACTTAGTCTAACTTAATGTATCACATACTATTTTTGCATTGCCCATTGGTCAAAAAATGTGCTGCGACAGTCATTGGTTATAATAAACCCGTCTGATAACTCATCCAATTTGAGATGGTGCAGCAAATCTTGATATGTGTGGCAGATGAAAGATTTATTTAATCGCTTCCAGGACTTGCTGCTACTTAAGTACGATATCAGTCTTCGAAGAGAGTATAAGCTCCGTCTATTTTGGCAGCGCCGAAATGCGTCTGTTCTGATGTTTCCACGGGCGTGCAAACTGAGGGGGCGGTAGGGCTCACCAGAAAAAAAATGAATGGGGAGCCGAAGCCTTTACGTAATAAAATATTTTATTTGCTTATTGTGTTCAATCCCTGATTTTTACTTTCTCGCTACCGCTTATTGCAGTAGAAAGAAAATTATGTAATGCTGTGCAAAAAAAGGAGAATTTTTGGCAGAAAAACTCTAATTGCCGGGCCCAGATAACAAAAAAGTAGATAAATCCAGTTGCTTAATTCAGAACAAAATCCTCTAATATGTGGTATAGCCATAATCCGTGTATTCTGGTTCCTTGATACCGAAAAATCGATTGACGGCAATACGTCCATCCAGTCCGTCCATCTAGTGTATGAGAACGAGTTTTCTCTTTCTTAATCCCTAACAATTTTGGAAACGTTGTGTGATCAAGTCTTCTGGCCATTTCACTCAACAAGGGGCCAGAAATGCACTTGCACCCTCTCCCTTCTTATTATGGACTGCACAAGCCTCCAGCCGTGTAGGTTAAAAGAAAAAAATGAAATGAAAATAAAAGATAAATCTACTTGCTGTACTTGCAAATATTCTGGGGTATATAATATCATCCCCCTTCGTACGACGACACCCATGTGCCCACATACCTTCGACGACACCCATGTGCCAACATACCTTCGACGACACCCATGTGCCCACGTACCTTCGACGACACCCAAGTGCTCAAGAGAATTGCGAGGTTGAGATTCTGTGACTTGGAAAGATGAGAGTGAGGTTGGGTCGGTGTATTTTGCAGTTACCAAACAGAAATTGTTGTAGCCAGGGGAAAAGGAATTGTGAAAGAAGTGAAAAAGTTGACAGCCCTGAAGTGCTTTTTTCTCGTTTCTAGAACAGTGTTTAGAACACGTCTCCTTCCCCCGCCTCACCTCCCTCTAGTGCCGTGAGCAATAAACGTAGCTTTTCACCCTAATGGTGCAGCACATCTCACAAAAAAAACATTTAACAGAAGTTTCATATTTACTCTTAGGAATAAACATCGCAGGTTCTGCATTAGGATGGCACGTTTCAAAATGGTAGGCTAATGGTCGAAAGAGAAACATAATTTTAGGACCAATATTAGGATGAAGGGGTTTTCTCGGGTGCCAATTTTTAAATTTTGTGAATTGTATCTCATTTCCTAATTAACTCATATAACAATTTTAATGATAGTTTTGCGAATTTCTCTTTTGCGATAAGGTTCAGCTACATGGGTCCATAATTTCATATTCATAATAACCAAAATTATATTATCCTATTATCCACGAACTGGTGCATAATACTTTGTGCTGTCACTGACCTCTCTTTATTTTACGATAGACATGTTAAATTAGCACTAGAATTTTGTTTTATTACTGCAATATCCTTGAGAAAGATAATACCAGACATTGGCGTCTCTAAATCACATAATTGAAATGAAGCACAATCACCAGTATGTATGATGGGAGATGAACAGTCTTGTGGTCATTAATATTTCATTAATCGTATCAACACGCAGAAGGAAATCAAAAACAAATAACTCTGCTGTGGTCTGGACTTTGTTCTATTCAATCTGTCAACGCTACCGATATGTTTTCATTTTGCAATGCATTCTATAACGAATATAAATAGATGATTGGCGACAAGTAACCAGTGGCCATAACACGAAAAAAATGAACTACGGTCTGAATATTGTGATAAATGCGATTAGTAAATAACTAATGACCAACATGTTAACGAAGTTTTGAAATATATTTCCTCAAACCAGTGGAGGTTATAACTGGATTGAAAAGAAATGTTTGATGTCTTTAGAAACAAATGTCGGTTTCCTAGCTTATACAATTACACAACCACTACAACGATTTTAATTTTTATAATAGTTTCATGGAAACAAGAAAGCATATTATTAAGTAGTTCATACTCAATATTTAGTTTACATTATCCGTGAAATAATATGCAAGAGACAATAACAAGCCAAAAATGTTTAATTCAACATCGTTTAAACGTAAACGATTCACCTCCTCTCGAAAGGGCTAGATGAAATTGAGTTTTTTGAAGGCTATAGCTGGTCCCTGCGCTAACACGGTTATAAGTATACAGAATGCGTCAAGTAACATTAACACCTGTAACTTTTGCACGGTTGAAGTTATTACAATGCAGTTTTCACGAAAGTGCTTGAAGGAATGAGGCTAATTGATACTTGTATTTATTCATATTTTATCACTCGTATTTTGCGAGATATTTGAGATAACTTTGTTTTTTCAAATGGAACAATACATATTTTTCAGCTTACCATGACGAGCGTAAAAAGACAAATCCAATGATATACATATTGTCACAAGTTAGATAAGCATTTTTGGAGTAATTTTGATTTGTTTACAACTCGCGTGTAAAGGATATTTTGAATGTAAGAGTCCGCCACACAAGGTCACACGGCACTCCACCAGCAAACGCGCGCTCCGGAAAGGGAAACTAATTTCATTATTTGACGATACGAAACATACTCCAAATATTCACAAAATTGTTGCAATTTTTTTCTTGAACTCTCCTTTCCACCTTCCGCATTTTCAGATATCTTGTCTTTTTTTATTGAAGGAATTGAATGATTGAAAATAAGTATTTCTCATAAATAGGTATTGTAATTTATGTAGGTTTTTACTACTTCAACTCCATTTAATAGGATTTTATTTCACAGGATATTAATAGGATCTTGAAAAAAATACAATAAGAATAAATAATTAAGGCTGTACAAAGAATATTGCAAATTTTGAGCCAACAATTTTAATGTTAATGAGCATATGATAATAACTTAGGGATAGAAATATAGGTATAGTTATTGTCATTATCTGCATGTATTTTTTCTTTTCATAAGGCATTATTACATTCTAATTAATAATAAAACGATTTGCTGAAAATATGCAAGTGTTTTGTGACGAAGGATTCACATGAATCGCACAAAACCGACATCATTCCTTTGCGTATTAAAGAAGAAATTAGGCTCTCAAGTTCACAGTTCCAATCAGTTCTTAACAACGAATCTGCACTTTCATTAAAAGACCTTGTAGATTCGACACGGGTGATGAAAATTTCAAAACCAAGTTGGATATTGACAAGATGTGTGTGAGCGGGCTCCTTCCACGTCCTCCCGCACTCGCCCAACCGGAACCGCATCCGCAGCGCCTCGCCTCGCCTCGCGCCCGCGCCGTTTGCGCAGGCGCACTCCACGCGGCAACGGCGCCATTCATCGCATTTCCCGGGCGCTCGAGCGCCGCTGTTTGTGGGGGGGGGGGGGGAGCCGAGGAGGAGGCGGTGGAGGAGGAGGAGGAGGCGGATGAGGCGGTGGAGGAGGAGGAGGAGGCGGATGAGGCGGTGGAGGAGGAGGCGGAGGAGGAGGAGGAGGAGGAGGAGGAGTCGGTGGAGGAGGAGGCGGCGGAGTAGGAGGCGGTGGAGGAGGAGGAGGAGGCGGAGGAGGAGGCGGGGGGGAGGAGGAGGAGGAGGAGGAGGCGGAGGAGGAGGAGGAGGAGGAGGAGGAGGCGGTGGAGGAGGAGGAGGAGGGGCGGAGGAGGCGGCGGAGGAGGCGGCGGTGGAGGCGGCGGAGGAGGCGGCGGAGGAGGCGGCGGAGGAGGCGGCGGAGGAGGCGGCGGAGGAGGCGGCGGAGGAGGCGGCGGAGGAGGCGGCGGAGGAGGCGGCGGAGGAGGCGGCGGAGGAGGCGGCGGAGGAGGCGGGCGGCGGAGGCGGCGGCAGGCGGTCCGTTCAGCAGCGCCGTCTGGAAATTGTTGTTGCGGTGATTGTGAAGGCGATGGCGGAGGAGGTGGTGATCGTGGTGGTGGTTGTTGATTCATTGCTATTTCTGGGTACGTCAATCGCTAGAGATATTATTCCCGCTACTTCAGTGAGTGTTTTATCACGGGATATAGCGATGTTCGCGCTTCCACTGGGTGATGAGATCCAGCGCCGACCTATACGGCTTTCGGGGGGATTTCCCCCGCCAGACTTCCTCAATGTAGGGCCCCGCCCCAACCACGACAACCTCTAAGCTTTCAATTTGTCAACAGGTGCGGTAGTGTTGTACATATACGTGTGTGTGGGGGGGACAGTCTAGGAACATTTGTTGCCGGCGGTGGTGGAAGTAGAGGTGGTAGCTCCGTCGGAGCCGGACGTAAGGTGGAGGCGAAAGTTGAGGCAATAGAGGATGCGAAAGCGTAGGTGGTGGTGACGGTAACGGTTGGGTGGTGAGTGGAGGATAGTGGTGGTGGAAGTGGTGGAGGCCAAAGGCGTTGATGTAATGCAGACAGCAACGACTTTGTTGGCATTCGCGTAGGTGGCAGCGATGACGGTTGACAGTGACTGTTGCAGTGGCGGACGAGGAGGTGATGTGGAGGTGGTGGCGGTGACCGTGAAGGTATCAGTGGCGTTAGCGTTGGCGAAGGCGGTGCCGGATGTGGAGGCGGCTGTAATGGTGACGGTATGGCGGTGGCGGAGATGGGGGAGGGGGGAGATGGAAGGGGGTGGCAGTGACGGTGGCAGTGACAGTGGCAGTGAGTTGGCGGAGGCAAGGTGAAGGTGGGCGAGGGCTTGGCGTTGAAGGCAGGGCGGGTGCGGCGCGGGGGTGGGATGCGGGCGGCGGTGCCATCGCGATTGAACGAACCCGGGGGACGGACGGTGGCCGCTGAGGCCGTCGAGGAGAAGGCCGCCTTATCGCCGGGGCGGCTTGCGTCACGCGCTGACCTCCGACGCGCGCCCGCCCGCGCCGGCGCCTCCGCTCGCCAAGCGCTCCCAAGTGGAATGTGTTCACATCTCAACACAAAACCGTCAAATCATACAACTTGCAGTCAGGGTATACAACTACTGCTCTTGCATGCTTAAGAGACAATGATAAAGATAAATATAAAGATAAATGTATTTAAACTGCAATCGAGTTGTGGCAGTTAATTATATAAATAAGATAATAAATGTCATGCAAATAATATAATAATGGTAATAATGCTGAAATAATAATAACAATAATAATAATAATAATAATAATAATAATAATAATAATAATAATATAAAAATGGTGATTCATAAAATATTAAATTACATGAAAACAAGGACCGTCAATCATCTAAAGCCGCACTGAGCGTTTTTACAATTAAGACCTGACTGCACTATCCGTCACTTCAGTTTAACACTAAAAACATTTTCTTCATTATTTCTCTGCTCTATACTGCACGACACCTCACTTCACTGTATAACTTAATATTCTTAGTTAAAGCCCTCATATGATGCTCTCTATCGGATCTTATCTTTCTATGCAATGCACCTATCTCCTGGTCCGTCAATTAAATTTCTCCTACAAGCCAATTCACAGAACTGTTGTCTCAAACATATTTGGCCTACAATTGTATATTCCCTAGCGCAAAGTTGAACCAAATATCAGTAAAATTTTGAAAACTCAGGATAAATTTCAAAATATGGCTGAAATTCACATTTTAATCGTGATAACATATCCGACGCTAGAAGAGTCGACAACTGGTATACATATTCTTTAATATATTTTTCTGTATTTCATTTTAATTCCATAAAGATTCGTCTTTTAGCTCACAATATATTTACAGATGTTTGTCGTGTTAGTACAATCATAGTCTTTTTTTCAATTACTTTATTCACCTAAAAATTTCTAGGAAGAATATGTCGAATTGAAAGAGAATATAGCGCAAGACAACTGCATTTCAGACCACTGCGGACTGCTCCTGAAACTTGCTAATAACATTTCGCGATGCGAGTGCCCCTCCAAGATTGGCAACCCGCTCAACACTTCTGTATTGCGATTTAGTGCAGTTAATTATTTGCGTGCCGACTTGATAATTCTGCTTCATACCTTTGAAACATTCAGCAAATAATTTTCTCACGCGTGTAAACTGTGTTATAATTTTTTTCTGTTTCTAGATATCAATTATTTTTCTTAAACTTTGTATACACTATATGCATTTTTTTTACAATGGCGTACGTAAAAAGTACTATATTTCTTTATTTCTCAATATTCTGAATACCTTATATTCAGCTCTAAATTCACCACCAAACAATTTTTGAAATACTTTAATATCATTATTCCGAAAAAGTAAAAAAATTTATAAAGAAGAACATTACAGTAAAGGAAAGAAAATTAACGTAACTCTCTTGACGATAATATTTTTAACGCAGAGCTCTACGTTGCTCTGTACCTATAGAAAGCAACGGAATATTCAATGAGCGTCATGCAATAAAAGCTGTATCTTTTCAAAAAAGTCGAATTTTTTTATGTAATGTGTAATAAAACCTGATCCACGAAGATATAAATCACGACTCTCAATAGGCACCTGAATGTTGCGTTACAAAAAGCTTCCAGGAGCTGAATATTACAAGATTTTAGAATTTATCTAAATCCTGAACTAGTTCAGGAGCAAGAATAAAACGTATTATGATAATCACCTAATATAGTCTCAGTAATTGTCTGCCGAAAACATGACATTATATATAGTCATAAATGTGTTTACAACTGCGATAAGAAGAAAGCAATGAACCCTGAGAGGCACCAGATGATCGGAAGCCTGGCATTTATGACTCGTAGCAGACACTTCAACATCAAAACATTTAGTCAGGGGATGATGGTATACTCTCGACGCGACACCTCTTGCGGGGGTCATTACCATAAAAAGTTAATGGCCCCGAAAGCAAAAGGAGCGCAGGGAGCATGAAAAAACACATCGGGGTTGAAGCAGGCATCGGGGTAGAGGCATACAGTGTCTTCCGGAACCGGTAGAAAGGAGCGCTGACGAAGTGCCTCGAGTCAAGTGATGGTCCCCGAGACTAATGTTTAGTTAGTACAGCCACTGACAGAATGGTCAGGGTCAATTTTTATTTTTCTTCCTAGAACATACTAGTTCTATCAGGTTCAATCTGCTAGAAGTCCAATGAACATGCTCCATCAACTTTAGTAGGGGGCTAACCATAGTTTTCTTCTCCCTTCGAAAAAAAAATCGCTGTCTGGACGAGAATTAATTCTAGCGGCCGGCTGCTCTGATCGGTAGTTTTCCGTGGTTTCTCCGATCAACACCAGGCGAATGCCGGAGCAGTGCCCTACCAAACGGGCCACGGACCGCGCGCGATCTGTCCTTCCTCTTCCTTGTCCTATCCTCTCCTCTTACACACACACACTTACACTAACATGCACTACACTACCACATATTCCGGGAGACCAGTCGGGAGCTTAGAGCTTGTCCCGGCTGGGGCGGTGCCCTGCTGGTGGGAGAGTCCTGGTTAGGGGGAAACCCCGCTAGCCGAGGTCGGCGCCGGATCTCGCCATCCAGTGGGGGAAGATCACCGCCATCTCCCGAGAAAAAACATGCACTGCACTAACGGGACTAATGACCAAAGCCGTTGACGTGCCCAGAAACACGAAAAAATCAATCAATCAAAAAAATTCTCCCTCCGACTTCACCTCAGGCATATTGGATTTAATAACGATTTTGGAAGTTGTGTACACACCCTGGCCAGGAGCGATCTCAACTAAATTCGCGTCCACAATTCCGGAATGTCAAAACTTGCTTATGTTTTTCATTTAGGATGTCTCTGTCCTTTTAAACCGGGAGCGGTAGCTCAGTGCATCAACTAATGTTACTGCAGCGCCTCTGACCGGTTTTTCTTCAGGACAGAATGCGAACAAAGCGTCAATGTAGAGAGAGAAGCATTGCATTTCCAGGGAAAGGCGTGTCTCTCAGGGTACACACAATTAGGATGCGAGGCGGCGCGGCAGGGATTGCAAGAGGCAGCGCCACATTCATGGTGAGATGCGAAGCGGCGTGATCAGGTGGAATATGACTTTGTAGAAACCACCTGTGTTGATTCGTTGTGAAAATTCATAGCTTAAATGGACAAGTTTAAGGCGAAGCTGAAGCTTAAAGTTATTCTTTAAAAATAGAAAAAATAGAAAACTAACTTAAAAACCACTTAAAATCTTTGTAGCTATTTACTTTACCCTTCCATAGCATGAAGTTAATTATCAATTTTGAAAATGCTCAATGTACCCTCAGCGTTTCTGCCTAAAGCCTACATTAAATTATAACAAATACACATATCAGTGGGTGAGTCACGATCTTTTCATACACAGTGTTTGACAAATAACGAAATTAATTTCTATTTACTTGTGGAATCAATTGCTCATGTTATCTCTTCTCATATCTTGTTAACGACACCTCTTTCAATGTTATGTTTATCTTTTGACGGCCAAATCGAGGGTTCAGAAAAGGCATAATAGATCAGAAATTCACGGTATCATGCTGGTCGGTGTATTCGCTTAGAAAAAGTAAACCTGTTTCACGTCTTGTTGCGCCGTGTCGATTGCCGTGTGTTCAAGCTCATACTTGTACATTATTTTCGTCTTGTCGCGACACATTCTGTTTCTCTGAACCCAACCACTGAAACCCTTGCACATGGACTCGACCAAGAGAAGCGTGGTCACTTTCACATACCTTCCACCTCACAGCCATTAAATGAATGTGCTTTCTTTACAGGGCTATTACAAATGATTGAAGCGATTTCATAAATTCACTGTAGCTCCATTCATTGACATATGGTCACGACTCACTACAGATACGTAGAAAAACTCATAAAGTTTTGTTTGGCTGAAGCCGCACTTCAGGTTTCTACCGCCAGAGCGCTCGAGAGCTCAGTGAGACAAAATGGCGACAGGAGCCGAGAAAGCGTTTGTCGTGCTTGAAATGCACTCACATCAGTCAGTCATAACAGTGCAACGACACTTCAGAACGAAGTTCAATAAAGATCCACCAACTGCTAACTCCATTCGGCGATGGTATGCGCAGTTTAAAGCTTCTGGATGCCTCTGTAAGGGGAAATCAACGGGTCGGCCTGCAGTGAGCGAAAAAACGGTTGATCGCGTGCGGGCAAGTTTCACGCGTAGCCCGCGGAAGTCGACGAATAAAGCAAGCAGGGAGCTAAACGTACCACAGCCGACGGTTTGGAAAATCTTACGGAAAAGGCTAAAGCAGAAGCCTTACCGTTTACAACTGCTACAAGCCCTGACACCTGATGACAAAGTCAAACGCTTTGAATTTTCGGCGCAGTTGCAACAGCTCATGGAAGAGGATGCATTCTGTGCTAAACTTGTTTTCAGTGATGAAGCAACATTTTTTGTTAATGGTGAAGTGAACAGACACAATGTGCGAATCTGGGCGGTAGAGAATCCTCACGCATTCGTGCAGCACATTCGCAATTCACCAAAAGTTAACGTGTTTTGTGCAATCTCACGGTTTAAAGTTTACGGCCCCTTTTTCTTCTGCGAAAAAAACGTTACAGGACACGTGTATCTGGACATGCTGGAAAATTGGCTCATGCCACAACTGGAGACCGACAGCGCCGACTTCATCTTTCAACAGGATGGTGCTCCACCGCACTTCCATCATGATGTTCGGCATTTTTTAAACAGGAGATTGGAAAACCGATGGATCGGTCGTGGTGGAGATCATGATCAGCAATTCATGTCATGGCCTCCACGCTCTCCCGACTTAACCCCATGTGACTTCTTTCTGTGGGGTTATGTGAAAGATTCAGTGTTTAAACCTCCTCTACCAAGAAACGTGCCAGAACTGCGAGCTCGCATCAACGATGCTTTCGAACTCATTGATGGGGACATGCTGCGCCGAGTGTGGGAGGCACTTGATTATCGGCTTGATGTCTGCCGAATCACTAGAGGGGCACATATCGAACATTTGTGAATGCCTAAAAAAACTTTTTGAGTTTTTGTACGTGTGTGTGCAAAGCATTGTTAAAATATCTCAAATAATAAAGTTATTGTAGAGCTGTGAAATCGCTTCAATCATTTGTAATAACCCTGTATATGGGATTCGAATTCATAACCCAACTCCACGAAGGAAGACACTGCCGGTGTCTGTGGTTCCGGCTAAGTTTGGCTGTTTCTGCTGCGCCTCTGAGCAGGAGATCCTAGGCTTCAAGTCCCGGCAGAGGGAGGATTTTCGACACTAGCTACATAGCTAGACCCAGTTCAGCCGCTCGGTATTTTTCAAGGGTTTCTCGTATAAATATTAGATGAGTGCTGGTGCAGTACCCTAACCGATCAGACCGATCGCGATCTTTCCTTCCTCTTCCTTGACTTAACCACACCCTTTACTTACGCACACACGCACACACATTCACGCATACGCATGCTCGCATACACACACATACACTTACATGAACTACACTATCACACATATGGAGAGATAAAAACTTAGAGCTTGTCCTGACTACGGCGGTGCCCAGCTGTTAGTAGATACCTGGATGGGGAAATCCTCTGAGTAAGTCGGCGCCGAAACTCAGGGAGAGAACACCGCCAGCAGCCCTTGACTTCCATGTACTACACTTACGGGCCTAATGTCCATATCAGTAGTCGCGTCCGGAAACACGAAATTATGACTTCAATCTGCCTGTACTTTGAAAATTTTTAACAATTGAAATTAATATTGATAAGCTTCTAAACTGTAATAACAGTATACACTAACTCTAAAACCGGTGATACATTAATGTGTCTCATTACATTAATTAAATTAGGGAAGCAATAGCTTCCCGAAGATCCACAATAATATACAATTTAATGGTAATTTTATGAAATGACAAATATTTGTTCCGGGTCTGGCTTGAGACGGAGAAATCGCCTTTTCCTGGTAAGAGGGTCGACAATGTTCCTTTCAAATTCGTTTTTGCTATATTGGAGAACTTAAAGAGCGGTAATATGATCACAAGATTATTGTATTTATTCGCTGAGCTCCATGTGAAAGCGGAGAATTCCAAATCGACAAGAAAAATTACACCGGTCGTTAAAGACGGCACAAAACTTATGACCAGATTTTAGAGGTGGCTGGTGCAACTACCTAAATTTGTGGCCCAGAACGAGAGAGTAACGCCGTAAATTCTGAAGGAGTCAAAGGCCACATACGTTAATTCCAAAGGAATACTACATTTTCCAAAGGAGAGAGCATATATGGGAATGCAATTCACGATCTATCCATATCGTTCACTGCAATATTAATCGTCTGACAATGGCACTGTACAGAATTACAAAGTTTTCTGTTTTATTTTCGTTCTGAAGATCAAACTATTTCAAGTAAAATGGTACGGCCACTACCTTAATGAATTATATTCCCAAGAATTATTTTCACGCATTTTCTCTAGGCCATTTTGGAATGTCATACCTTACGTAGCTCGTAGATGCACAAGTTGATTACTAAGAAACTAAAACCAGAAGTTTGAAGATGAGACTTCAAGAAAATGCTAATTAACGGGAAAGAATGATTGCCCCCACATTTATTCTTGGTAAAAAAAATATCCAAACATTACAGTCAAAAAGCCCTGAAGGTTAATGCGTATGCACAAGTATTTAATGTCATATTTGGATATAATAGTAATAATATCAATGTTAAAATTGTTGATATTGGTATTATAAAACTAACAATAATAATACCAATAACAATAATAATAATAATATCAATAATAATATTACCAATAATAATAATAACAATTATATTCAACAAACAGCGTTTGTTTAAATAAGACCAGACTTTCTTCAAACTGGCCAACAAAGGTACTCTGTAAGGCCAGACTTACACGCTTCCTTCCAACGAACGATTTCGGAAGTTTTAGCGAAAACGCGCATTCGCTTTGAGGCTTCTGGAGCGGCACGGCCGCTCTGCGCAAGTAAGCGTGCACTAAAACTTCCAAATCATTCGTCAAAGGGATGGGTGTAAATCTTGAGGGACATATTTGAGGATTATTAAATCTTCTGATTACCGAGAAAAGTGGTTCAGTGCGCAGCTCGCTGAATTCATATTCGGGAGATCCGGGTTCGATCCCCGGGTCGGCCATCCTGACCGTTTTTTTTTTTTTTCGTGGTTTCCCTCCGTCGTAGGTTCAAAAGCCCGCGATTACCTATCATCATTATCATCATCATCAGCAGCAGCAGCAGCATCATACCACCTGATTCGTCATTTCGCCCCTCACAACCCTATCCCTTCATTTAGTATTCCCTCCAAAAGAAAAGCAGGAGGCCCTTGCCCTTAGTTGGCTAATAATAATAATAATAATAATAATAATAATAATAATAGTAATAATAATAATAATAATAATAATATAATTGCCCTTAGTTGGCTAATAATATAATAATAATAATAATAATAATAATAATAATAATAATAATAATAATAATAATAATAATAATAATAATAATAATAATAATAATAATAATAATAATAATAATAATAATAATAATAATAATAATAATAATAATAATAATAATAATAAAATATCTGGGGTCAATGAGGTATCTACCATAATAGTCACAACTATTGTCGTAGATACCTCATTGACCCAAGATAGTTTATTATGGAGTACCACAAAATCTCCGCTGCCACCTCAGAATTTAATAATAATAATAATAATAATAATAATAATAATAATAATAATAATAATAATAATAATAATAATGTCAACTTAAGCGAACCCACATCTCACCAATCTGTACTGTACTGCCTTCTTCCTACCATGAACCACAACACCACGACCATCGCTAAGGGGGAAAAAGTGCAGCGCCGCCCATCTGCATGGCTTCGCGCAACTGGGCCTTCGGTTCTGCGATCCAGCCGCCGGCCGCCACGCCGCGCCTTCCCGGAAGTCGGGCGCGCGGCGAGGCGCCACCTCTTCCCCTTGCCCCTGGGCGGCTCCGGGGCGGGGCGCCCTGCTGCGTCGACCGCCGGCGGCGCCGCCAAGGCCGCTTCCGCACGCCCAAATAACGGCCCCACTCCCTGCAGTGGCGAACGGCCATCACCGGCGTCGTCACCCCTCCTTACATTCAATTTATTATTTCTAACCAATTTATTTTACGACTAGTGTAACTAACATGCACTGCACTACCACATATTCCGGAAGACCGGTCGGGAGCTTAGAGCTTGTCCCGGCTGGGGCGGTGTCCCGCAGGTGCGAGATACCTCGTTGGGGAAAACCCCGCTAGCTGACAGTAGGTCGGCGCCGGATCTCGCCATCCAGCTGGGGAAGACAACGGCCGTCTCCCGAGAAACAAACATGCACTACACTAACGGGACTAATGACCAAAGCAGTTGACGCGCCCGGAAACACGAAAAAAACAATCGACTAGTGTAAGCGATGGCAAATCTATATAGATCGACAACTTCGAAAAAAAACAACATGATCTGCGCATGGGCGAAAAGTGCGGGAGACGAAGTTTCCCTTTCTTCGAGGCTCAAAATGGTGGCTCAGTGCATCAACTGATGTCACTGCAGTGCCTCTCACCAAGGAGGTTCCTTGGGTTTTAACACTAACGGTGGCAGACTTTTCGACTAAGTCGAGTTCTGTCGCTGTCTGGGGGAGAATTCTAGCGGCCGGCTGTTCTGTTTGGTAGTTTTCCGTGGTTTCTTCGATCAACACCAGGCAAATGCCGGAGAAGTACCCTAACAAACGGGCCACGGACCGCGCGCGATCTTTCCTTCCTCTTCCTTGTCCTATCCTCTCCTCCTACACACACACACACTTACACCAACATGCACTACACTACCACACATGCCGGGAGACCGGTCGGGGACTTGAAGAACGTGGCCCGGCTGGGGCGGTGTCCCGCTGGTGGGAGATGACTGGTTGGGAAAAAACCGGTAGTCGGCGGTAGGTCGGCGCCGTATCTCGCCATCCAGTGGGGGAAGATCACCGCCACCTTCCAATATAAAATCACGCACTACACTTACGGGTCTAATATGCTCCATAGTTGACGCGCCCGAAATCTCAATCAATCAATCAATCAATCAATCAATGGAGGTCCAACTTCCTCACCTGAGGAGCCGCAGACGCCGTCTGCCCCGGGCGAGCACAGTCGCGTTGACGACTCTTCCAAACCCTGGGATATTAAAAGCTTTTGGGTGTGAGAAATACCATATCGAGAGAATGACCATCCTTCCGTTCTCCTCGCGTACAATTGCCACAATTATTGGGAATTTTTCTCGTTCGGGAGGAAATCAGTTTGTGTGCGCTTCCCGGTGTGCGATGGTGTAGATTTCCGACTTGTTGCTTCGCGGCGTTTTCGAGTTTTGACTGTTCTGTTGAGGTGGCTTCGACTCCAACATCCACGTGTATATCAGGGCGACTGTTGGTTTGTAAGACAGTGTATGGAGTGACACTACGTTTGGCAAATGAAAATCAGTCGCCCTCAAGAGTACAGCCTGAGAACTAAGTTGCAAGAGTGTATCAGCTATCGTAGTAGGTAGTCCTTCAGTTCAACAGAGAGAACTCCCCCTCGAGAGCAATAGAGATGGCTTGCTGATGTAAGCGACGCCATGATTTTTTTTGTAGTTGTCGAGGTATATTTATTATACATGGGGTTGGGAGCAAGAGAAGGCAGTTAACCAGATTTTCAGAACCTTCAAATATTTCCAAAGAAAATTATCGAAAAACTATGTTTTCGATGATTGGGGTGGTTAAATATTTACAAAGCGTTGGGAGGATTTTAAGGGACCTATATAAGTAATGAATAGTTTCGTCGATTCCTCCCCCCAAACAAAAGAATCTATTGGAACTACTTTTATCTGCATCCTTCTAGAATATCATTCCACCGGAGACGCCATTCTAAGCTGTTAATTTGTCATTAGTGTAACGGATATTCTTACTTTTAACGTGGGTCGCTACTTCTCCGGTACTTGAGCCCTACCAAGGACTTGGGAAATCCGAAGGTACCTCCTCCTTTTTCTTAATATTATTATTATTATTATTATTATTATTATTATTATTATCATTATTATCATTATTATCTATTCTATATATAACCCTTAGGAAAGATTACGATGTTGTACGATTTATAAGATGCAATGGAATCAATCCCCGCAAATGTGTCTCAAGATATATGAAATTACACTCCCCTCCAAGGTGCATTAAACAAGAGTCAAGGCCAAAACAAGTGAATTTTGGGGACTATGGTATGAACAAATAAGCATGCAAAACGCATCGCGTCACATTGCAAACCAGTGGCGCAGTTAGGGAAGGGGAAGGGGAGAGGTCCACTCCGGCAGACACCAGTTTAGGAGCGACTCCAATTAGAAAATTTTGTCGTTGGAGTCATATAATTTTGATGATTCATTAAAAAATGTAGGTTTTATGAAAAACATGCATTTGTTAATTAGGTATACTTTGATTTTGATTATTTATTCAAAAATTATATTTCACTTATTCTGAATTACATAGAATCTTTTTATATTTAATTTATTGGGGAGGGATACCATTAGTTTGGTCCCGGGTGATACCAACTGTAGCTATGACACTATCGCAACCCGCACTCCCGTCGTGCACAACTCGCAGTCGGTGCGTCAAAACCCAGATTTCAGAACCCATTAGTTCGTATTCTACGAACTATCCACTTTTGACATTCATTTATCGTCATTTAGCCCGTATGAATGCCTTACTTCGTTACACAGATAGTCATGAAAAAGGAAAGTCTCGAAAGCTATCTAAAACTAATACTTTGGAATTAAGTCGCAAGGACCGATCTTCATCTCTTTATTAATAAACACAAATCAAAACTATAAGGGTAGAAAGAGAGATAGAGAGAGAAAGAGAGAGAGATGGAGAGAGATAGAGAGAAAGAGAGAGAAAGAGAGAGAAAGAGAGAAAGAGAGAGAGAAAGAGAGATAGATAGGAGAGAGAAAGAGAGATAGAGAGGAGAGAGAAGAGAGATAGAGAGGAGAGAAAGAGAGATAAAGAGGGAGAGAAAGAGAGCGAGAGAAAGAGAGATAGAGGGAGAGAGAAAGAGAGATAGAAAGAGAGAGAGAAAGAGAGAGAGAGAGAGAGAGAGAAGAGAGAGAGAGAGAGAGAGAAAGAGAGAGAGAAAGAGAGAGAGAAAGAGAGGGAGAAAGAGAGAGAGAAAGAGAGAGAGAAGAGAGAGAGAAAGAGAGAGAGAAAGAGAGAGAGAAAGAGAGAGAGAAAGAGAGAGAGAAAGAGAGAGAGAGAAGAGAAGAGAGAGAGAAGAGAGAGAGAAAGAGAGAGAGAAAGAGAGAGAGAAAGAGAGAAAGAGAGAGAGAGATATATATATAGAGAGAGAAGGAAACGCATAAAGAACTCAGAAGAAACAAACCAGAGGCCAGTTCAGGTTTTGCTGAATACACAATATCACGGTAATATTCAAAAGATACCAAACGATACACATACATATTACTCTAATGTAATAGTAGTATTTTTGCACGCATAATATATATTAATAAAAAATCTTTGATTTTTCATCACTTTACAATTATAATCTTCCTATAATTTTTGTACGTTTTGAGCGTTATGTCATATAAGAGAATAATCTAGAAGAAGTTATGGTGAACATTAAATGTTATAGTTATATCTGAAAATGTTCCAGAGAAAATTCAGAAGTGTATATATGAGAACAACACACTATGCCACTGGAAGAAATTCTTCGGAAACTTAGTTCGGTAATAGAAATAAATTAACGGATTAGATAATTTACAGGATAAGATATGAATAACAGGATATCATTGAATGTTAATATAGAGGTTACTGGAGTCATGTGGTTTTTTTCGACCACAGAGTGAGAAAATTGCATAGCTCGCCTCGCCTAAGGAGAGAACATTCCAGATATATCATGTTACTTGCGGTTTCAGTTGTGGTTAGGCTCCCTACATCAATGTCACCGCCTTATGAAACAAACTGTACTGAATTGTTTTTAAATCTGTAAAACATTTTCCTCGCTATTTGTCAACGTTGCAAAGGAAAATTACGCCATTTTCAATCACTGTCCTACTCCTTCTTCTTCTTCTTCTTCTTCTTCTTCTTCTTCTTTCGGTTTCTTCCCTTTTGGCTTTTTTTTTTTTTTCTTCCACTTAGCGTTCTTATAGTTAATCTTCTTCTTCTTCTTCTTGTTCTATGTCTTATATTTCGTCTATATCTTCTCCTGCACTTCATGGTACAGATAATTTGCATCTCGTCAATTAGGATTAGTTAAAATTAAATACTGTCAGGCAAAGCTTTGATCATAGTTCGTAGTGAATCCGTTATTTTGTTGAGAAAGTGCTCGTATAATTTTCAAATACGGCTAAATATACCACTAATCTAGAGTTTATTATATCAACTTGCATCATTCGATATGTTTAGAATCACAAACCAGGGTGACAAATTTCTAAATTGGTACAAATACATTCCTTTTAGGCGGTTGGTAACGGCGTTGAAAAACAAATTCAATGTTTTAAGCATTGGCATAGGCAAGTAGCCTGTGACACCCACATTAACATCATGCAAAAGTTTGGAGCAAAGGCTGATATTTACAAACTCGCAATGCAATGGGCATTAATCTCCTTTTCTTACCCTTACACACCCTGTGTAGTTGGGCCAGAAAGTATTTCAGAGGGATACAATTTTCAACGGATAACTTCTCCATAAATTCTTTCAAGAAAAATTACTCTTCTTTAGAATGGTAATTTGCCCTTAAAATGCTGTCCGTTCTGGCTTAGTTGAAACCCTCATTTGCAATATTATGTTATCAATATGTCGCAATTCTTGTGAATAAATTGGCTAAATTTGTCTAAATTTGCCAAAAAATAGTTCCACAAATTTTGATGGGGGAATGTTCCCTAAGCTCCCCGCCCCTGGATCGACAAATATCTTATAAACAAATAACAGTCAAAAATTTCCATGCATAAGTTGCATATTCACATTCTGAATGAATCTAAATGTTTAAAACTCTAGTTATTTTCGTTCAGAAAATCATTTTAAATTTTTACTTAACCCAATTTCGTGATTTTTTCTTTGAATGAAGGGACCTAGGTGCGTTATCATTTGCTCTCATTGACCAGTTTTGTAGTCTGCGTATTACATACTAATGATATCTTAAAGCCAATAGAATGAACGCTTATCAACTGTAATTGGCTAATTACTTTATAATGTTGAGGAAGAAATATTTAGCTCTGGAAAACAGTGGTCTTTTCGTTGTTTAAAATGCTTCATTTGGATTTAGAAAAACTGACATCTCTGAAGTTTTCTTCCTCATTTACCGTCAAATATTTACAGGTTTCCGCGAGTAGAAAACAAAAAGTTTTGTATTGTTAAACTCTTTCCACCGGGCGTTCCATTTTTTTGTTGCAACACACTGGGGAAAACGCTTCGGATTCCCTCTGCTGCGGCTGGATGCTGAGGCCGCAAGGTCCTGCGCTGCTGAAGGCCTGGAGTGGCTGCGAGGCACGTCGGAGAATCCTATCTCGTTCCTCGCTGAGCTTCGAGAGGGGAGGGGGGGGACTGCTACAAGGTCGAGGATCCGCAAATACACTCTGCGTCATGTGTTTACGTTTGCAGGACACTTATGCAATTGCGCGAGTCTCGAGGGAACCCGTCGAGTGCAACGAAATGGCGGGGCCATTCAGTCGCGGATTTTTTAAAACCACGCTGCAAGTGTACACAACGGAGGAATATTCATTGCTGACGCCGCATCACAAGACGTTTTGTCCCGCCGTATGCCGCCGCGGCTTCGCGCATAGCCGCGAAATAAACGAGACGAAAATAAATACGCCCATACTTCGCATACATTTTCTTGAGAATGGAGCCGATTTCTAATTCATGGAATACTCTTCAACTTCTCTTTTTTGTTCTTAAATTACACAATTGAAGTGAATGAAGAAATCTAGAAAAAACTTTGTCTAAACATACGTCAATTAGCTACATGTACAATAATATATTAATGCTGAACTATAAAGAGAAAACGAATTGTTTGTAATAAATGCAGTTTACAGGAAATTTAATTTAAGGCAAAAGTCAATAAAATGTGGTGAAATAAAATACCTATAGATTTTGCGGCTACTTTTTAAACAAGTACTTCAATGGACGATAGAAAGAGAAATTCGAACAGTCATGGAGGAATTCCAGCGGATAGGAGAGGAGGTAGGAAAGAAGACGAAATACGACCACCTACAGGCAAACATCCATGCAAACAGAGTACACAAACATTCACACAAAGAACAAGCAAACAAACAGGAAAACAAATATAAGAATGCATGCAGAGAAATAGGATGACAGAGATTCGATTATACTTAGATGTAGAGTTGAAAATAAACTCTGCATCTAATGCAATTAGGTGAAGAGACAGTTGAAAACACAAATCCGCCTCATTTTCCCATTGTCCTGAGCTAAGCTTTCGCTCCTGCCTATCTTTGTTCAGTGGCGTACCTTGAATTGCTGTCGCTCGCCCAGTCCCATTTTTCGTGTCACCTCCATCCCCGCATATTTCAATTCAATAATGACAACAATGCGGGTCCTTGCAAACAATCCACACCTTATAAGAAATTGTTTAATAGTGAAAATGTTTTCACACTAGTACCCAACTTTAACCGTTTCTGGCAACCCCATCCTACGGAGTTAAAGACATTCCAAATACGTAAAAGAACGTCCAAAGAAGAGTAGATTACGGGAGACAAAATAACATGCGTTTCTAGAGGGACAAGACAAACTAGTTTTAAGGCCTCAGGGCTCATTGTTTGCAAGATAACATGTGTTGCAGAATAATATGTGTTGCGGGTAGCTTGCGCACCTGATTTGCTACATATATCCTGATTTACGAACATGTTTTACGTCAGACTTCCTTTTGATGTAGGGCCGGGGGTAATTACACACACGGCAGTCATAACTTACGGGTTTTTGTGTCGATAGATTTTCAAAAACTGTCTTCTTTCCTTAGGATATTAAATTTAACCCTGGAAACACAAGGCTGGGGTCGCTTGTCACCAAGAGTGCAATTATCACTATTTCCAGCATTGAAGAGCGCCGCCATGCGGTCATTGTATCTTGCATTCCAGTCATTCTGCTTCCGTCGCGACAGTCGACTTGTGCATCTTTTCTCCTCAAGTGATTCTACAACAGGTATTATAAAATAAAAGGTAATTGGGGTTATATTTGACCCCACCTTGTAATTAACGTAACAGATTGTTTTAACTTGTAAGTATGCTTTTGCATATGATTTTCGTTAATTTTCTGTTAGAATGTCGACAAATTCAACATGAGTTATCCAAGCTTTGTAAGAATAGCCCCAAAGATTGAGTTTTATTTATACTTTGCTCCTTGCAATTTTATGCCAAAGTTTCTTGGTAGTTTGAAAGTTAGATTAAATGCATTCAGAATTTTGTAACAATTTTTCTTTATATTTGTAATTTTGTATCAAGCTTTCAAGTTTTCTTTCAGAAATCATTTTGTGTGCTTACAGCACCAAGAATAATAATCTCATAGGTTTCTCTGTACGAAATAGTATCCTTCTTTGCAAGTTGATCGATTTAGTAGTTTATGTAGTTTGTTCTACAGTTTATTGTATGTCAAATGATAAATAAATAAACTTTTTGTCACTAAATCTTGACTTCACACAATGGCTTCATCGTTCATTGTTGAATACTAAACCTGAAGAGAAATAAGAATATTTAAGAGAGGGCGTGGTCATCGGCGACCCCGCCATGTGGTTAGTATTCGTTGAAATGGCCTTGTGAATCCAGGGTTAAAGAAAATTTCTGAGAGGGGCTTACGTTGTAAGGCTGCGTGACACAAAGGCTAGGGAGAAAATTCTTTAAATACGAAGTGTAGACTTTTTATTAAGTCATCATTACATGTGAAAGAGTGCAATACTGAAATATGTACAACCCAACAAGCAAAAAAAAAAAAAAAAAAAAATTAAAAAAAACTTTTTATTAAAAATCGGTTGTGGCGGCGCCCCACCCGCGCCAAACGACCTCACTGCAGCCGCTGCCTCGTGGCCGCCTGGAGCCGCCTGCGCGGTGCATCCTGTTGCGGCGGGGGCGGGGGCGGCTGCAGGTGCAAGCGCGGCGCGCGCCAGCTGGGCCGACGCCAACGCGTCGCCTCCCCCCCCCCCTCAGCCCCGGAGGCTGCCAGCAAATGCGTCACTTCACGCGTGAAACAAGGCGGAAAGATGCGCTTCTCCTTTACGCCGAAGAATCTGCCAGAGGCGCCGTGAAAACTTTTATTCCCGGCTCATAGCAAAATACCCGATAATGACTACTTGGGAGGTTTGGTTTGGTTTTTTCGTGTTTCCGGGCGCGTCAACTGCTTTGGTCATTAGTCCCGTTAGAGTAGTACATGTTTTTTTCTCGGGAGATGGCGGTGATCTTCCCTCGCTGGATGGCGAGATCTGGCGCCGACCTGCCGTCGGCTAGTGGGGTTTCCCCCTAACCAGGACTCTCCCACCAGCGGGGCACCGCCCCAGTCAGGACAAGCTCTAAGCTCCCGACCGGTCTCCCGGAATATGTGGTAGTGTAGTGCATGTTAGTGTTAGTGTAAGTGTGTGTGTAAGTGTGTGTGTAAGTGTGTGTGTAAGTGTGTGTGTAAGTGTGTGTGTAAGTGTGTGTTAAGTGTGTGTGTGGTAAGTGTGTGTGTGTGTAAGTGTGTGTGTGTAGTGTGTGTGTGTGTGTGTGTGTGTGTGTGTGTGTAAGTGTGTGTGAAGTGTGTGTGTGTGTAAGTGTGTGTAAGTGTGTGTGTGTGTGTGTAAGTGTGTGTAAGTGTGTGTGTAAGTGTGTGTGTAAGTGTGTGTGTAAGTGTGTGTGTAAGGTGTGTAGTGTGTGTGTGTGTGTGTGTGTGTGTGTAAGAGGAGAGGATAGGACAAGAAAGAGGAAGGACAGATCGCGCGCGGTCCATGGCCCGTTTGGTAGGGTACTGCTCCGGCATTCGCCTGGTGTTGATCGCAGAAACCACGGAAAACTACCGATCAGAGCAGCCGGCCACTAAAATTCTCCTCCAGGCAGCGACTGAATTCGACCTAGCTGAAAAGCTAGTGTCGAAGATCCTGTCGCCGTGAGGACTTGAACCTAGGACCTCCCGGTCAGAGGCGCTGCAGTGACATCAGTTGATGCACTGAGCTACCGCTCCCGGTACTTGGGAGGAGAATTCGGTATTGTTTATTACAAGGATTAACCGGAGCTGATTCGGATAGCCTAGAACTGAAGCAGTAGGGCAGTGGCGATCTCGGACGGAAGGATCACCGGTTCGAGTCCCGCCACGGGCATGGGAGTGTTTGTGTATGTCATTGTATTGTCCTTACGTGTTGTGTTCCTCCTACAGTTACCCCACAGGGGAAAAAGGATTAATTGTGAACAGACCTTCTTGAACAGTTCAGTTTCACCTATTGTGAGTTTTCGAATTTCATATCGCCGAACATGCAATGACAAATTTGTAAAAATTTAAATTTCTTTTTATTTTATCGCTAATTCTCTTTTAATTAAATAATATTTAAAACATCTGAGCGCCATTCAAAGTTATAATTCGCAACACGCCAATTTCAATAATCAAATATTATATGTTAACTTCAAAGTTATCAACGACGTTTTCTTTAGTCAAATCAATAGCAGACTTTCACATCTTAATTTATTGTGTTTCCGCGAGTTCGCCGAAAATGGTACTAGCACTATTTGCCCCCAGCACTTTTTAAAATATCTTTAGACTATGCTGTTAGAGTGTGGAAGAGAGAATGATTGATGTAAAATATGTGGGAAATGTAGGCGTTATTTTAATACTCTGTTACATGCAGAAGGCTAGAAATAAAAATTAACTCCAGATAAATGCTCATATATTGAGTAACATCTTGGAAATTTTATAATCTCAAATTCTCTATCTAAAAAGGTAAAATAATGGCTATTGAAAGAAAATTCTCCGTCATATCAAAATACTATTTGAATTCGTATGTATTTGCAATTCAACGTTTGGACAAGGAATTTGAATTAGGTACCTTAGCTGCGACTTGAGCTACGATTATGAGAACGATATTGAAATGAAAGTTGATCGTTTTCAACAAGTGCACGGCACAATATGACGGTCGCTCTCGAGGAAAAGATGAAAAGAGACGCAACTAAAAATCTAGAGTGATGACAGTACCAGTTTTGCTGTACGGAAGCGAGTCATGAGTATTGTCGAGAAAGAAAAGTAGTAATACACAAACCAATACCATTCAAAATGAGTTTTCTGAGACCAATAAATGGCTGTAGCCTCCTAGACCATATCAGGAATGAAAACATTTTAAAAGACCTGAACAATTCAATAGTTTCAACAAGATCCAATAGTTCTCAATAAGGATAAAAAGCGAACAAAAAATTTTTGTCATACGTATCAACGCTCAAAGAAGATTTTTAAAAACATATTTAAAAGTGAAGAAATTAAATCAAATTATAAACATGTCTTTATTATATAAGCCGGACTTTTTAAGACTCAGTCAGAAATTAAATGAAAAAGTTGTAAATACGTAAAAAATAAGTAAAAAATAAGATATTATTCCCATATCGAATAATGGACAATTACTACCTATTATATTTTTCTTATTTCATTTCTTCTAAATCATTAGCGAGCAATGCCAATGTATATTATCCTAGGTAGTATCACGAGTGCTTTGGAAATTGTCGATAAATCCACGACTCGCCAAGCGATGATATTTATCAGAGAATTTCTAAAGCACGAGTGGTATTTTATAGGACTATTCCACAAATGAGATTATATCCAACAGAGTTCCAAAATTAGCCAAATATTGAAAAAAACTGAAAGCTATGTTATGAAATATGTTACGTTACGCAGTTTATTAGACATTGGCATAGCGATCGCTGTATAACGCTTCCTAAGGTAGATGAGTCACAGTTTATGATTGGCCAGTAGGGAGAACCGGTAAGAAAAATGAGATAGAAAATGAGAGAAAAATTTTGTGATACACCGCCCTGATTGTGGCATTTTGTACGTATAGTTAAACACTATTGGTTTTAATTCTAGTGGAATAGTCACCAGTATTTATGCACACGAAATTAAACAAGGTAAAGTTATTTCAACAAATTTCAGAAAATAAAAGATACTCTTGTTTACTTCGAGACCAAAGGCGTGATGCCATCAAAGAGGAGTCTCTCTCGAACCATCCTGCTCTCTCGGCATCTGGGGCCCGACGTTTCCTGATGAGCTCCCCATTGTGTAATCAAGCACGGAATCAACGACGGACAGGAGGGGAGAAATATTACCCAACCATCTCCACATGTCCTACTTGGAGTGACAAGAATAAAACTCATCATCAACGAGATAATAAGAGGATATTTATACCTGCACCAGAATGATTTATGCTTTTTGGTGTCTCGTGCGGGCAGTTACGAGTTGCTGGTTAGGAGTATGTTGATGCATAGATACAATGCAGCTGCCACGATAGTAGATTAAACATCAGGGATCGTTGAAAGTTCCCACCGTGAGTGATCTGCAGCATTCCAATTGAAGGATTATTTCATCAACAACGCGTCTGAAAAACTGTAACCTTTATAACTCTAAGACACTAATCAAAAAACTTACGATATACTTGACTATCGGTTTGCCAATGTGTAACTCGGATGATACAAGTAGTTCTTTTAATATACTCAAATGGAACCACAAAGTTAAAAACGCGTTTATATTTAAGACTCAATTATTAACTTATTTCGAAAACAGAACATAAAAACAACAATAACATTATTAAAAATTACAAATCAATTTGTTCTTGTATTCGCATAAATATTGTGCTACGTTCGGGAGTCCCAATCCTCTATTTCCCAATGCTATCTCGCATAATAATGGTGCATTACACATCAGGGTTAAAAGGTTAAACGTCGGTACATACTTAAGATTCCACACAATACGCAATTCAAAGTCAATTCAGATGTTACATACGACGTAATCTGACGTGCTAAGAGATAGCGTATCCAGCATCACATGTACGAGCGAGAAGCATGTATGGACACACGTGAAATCAGGAGGTGGGCAAATGGCGGAAGATCTTCAGTCAGAAAGTTGGTGAGGGCAAGCAATACTTCTTTTTTTATTTTTATTTTATATTTTTTTATTTTTAACCTTTAATTGGTATCACGGTCAGACATACCGTGCCGGCAACTTGACACTTGTGCAACAATCACTGATTGTTGTGTCTACACGTTCAGCGGTTCAGTACCCTCCTTGTTAGTGTAGATCTACCTTTGAACAAAGTAAGAACTTCACTAGTGGATTCTTTTTAGAGTTATGTAATAATTTTGTGCGATGCGATACGAGATTCCGCCGATATAAATTGCGTAAGTATTGTTTTTTCGTCAAGTGATACCAAAAGTACGAGATAACATGTAATTATAGTGATTATGATCATGATTATGAAAACGAACAAGAAAAAAAATAACAAGAATTTGAAAATGATTCAAATTCTTCTAGCAATGAACGCATGTATTATGGAAAAAAATGTTTAAACAAATTTTATTAGGAAGATAAATTCGTTAAATTAAAGATCTGCATAGACATAGACTGTCGAGACAAGCTCTAAGCTCCCGACCGTTCTCCCGGAATATGTGGAAGTGTAGTGCCTGTTTGTGTAAGTGTGTGAGTGTGTAAAGGGAGAGGATAGGACAAGGAAGAGGCAGGACAGATCGCGCGCGGTCCGTGGCCCGTTCGGTAGGGTACTGCTCCGGCATTCGCCTGGTATTCATCGGAGAAACCACGGGAAACTACCGATCAGAGCAGCCGGCTGCTAGAATTCTCCTCCAGGCAGCGACTGAATTCGACCTAGCTGAAAAGCTAGTGTCGAAACTCCTGCCGCCGTCAGGACTCGAAACTAGGACCTCCCGGTCAGAGGCGCTGCAGTGTCATCAATTATGATATGAAATCCCCTATGTTTCACCAAAACAATCACAAAACAATTTTCCCTCACAACATCCAACCTCTCTGTGGCGTCCTTGCGAAACGATCCGAGTTCCATTGTCACCCTCGAGGGCCTCCCAGGCACGCCGCCAGGGACGAACAATGCGGAGTGCGAATATGCCGAGAAATCCGGAGGACACTCCGATCCCGCGACCGTTGCAAGCGCTAGTGCGGAGCGATGGCTTTTTTCCGAGGCGGCGTCCGGAGACGGAGGCGCGGAATGCAACGCAGGCACGCCGCGCCCTCTGCGGTTCCGACCAGGGTCGCGCAGTCTGATGTTTTCAAAGCGGCTGAGGTGGCTCAGGGCATCAACCACAGTGCCTCTGACTGGACGATCCTAGGTTCGAGGCGGTGGAAGGATTTTAGATACTAGCTTTTCAGCTAGGTAGAATTCAGTCGCTATCGGGAGGAGAATTCTGGCGAGCGGTTGCTCTGATCGGTAGCTTTCCGTGTTTTCTTTTTCAATTAACAACAGATGAATGCCGGAGCAGTGCCCTAACAAACCGCGTTTGTTCTTTCCTTCTTTTTACTTGCCATATCTTCATAACTTTCTAACACACACACACACACACACACACACACACACACATGCCAGAAAACCACGTGAGTGCTTGGGGCTTGTCCTGACGCTGGAGTCAAATGATGAGAGATACCTAGATGTGGAAAATACCGCAAGCCGACGTGTAGGTCGGAGTCGGATCTTGCCTCCGTGGAGAAAATCACCTCTATCTCCAGTAATAAATCGCATATGGTACACTTACGGGAATAATGACCATATTAGATGACGTACCCAGAAACACAAAATAATCAATCGTGATCCCACTCGCACCTCGGATGTTCGAATGTGATTTAATGTTATTTAATAGAGGACAAAATATATCTCACGAGAGGTGTCCCCGAATTCTTTTAAGGCGAAATATATACTCTTAAGATGACTCAGAGTGTTCGGAAATATGCGGAAGAAGAATCAGGGGAAGGGGACATTCAAATCTATGCAACCAGAAACAATTCAGAATTCAAATGGAGTCCAAGCAGTTTCTGCGAACTCTGAAACCTTCATGAAATTGCATTTACTCTCATCTTCTTGGGTTCCGTGAATGAAATGGAATGTGAATCATGTTTTTTCCTACTTTTTTAACATTTTCTAATTATTAAGCATTTATAACATATGATTTACATTATTTATCAACTTTAATTATTTTGCATGACAAAACCGAAATCCATTATTTCTGTGTACAATGTTTAAACTAGGAATTGTTTGTGACAGAAGCTTGAGTTAGATCCCTCGTTGTATTTCACTGGTTTTTCGTACGCTCTGTCTGCACTATGGGAGATCCTCCGCTTCTTTATATGAGCCAGAAGCCACAGAATTCACATCTGTGTTTTCGTGTTTTGACTTGGTCCTTCGGCAAAATTTACCTTGGAACGTTTTTATAGCAAGGCAGTGCACAGTGTACCACCCAGAACTAGTTTACATACGTTTACATTGATGATGAAAATTCTATTCCTGACAATAATCCGGCTGCAAGTGATGTCTGTCAGTAGTTTTGCGGTTTAAGCCAGACGCCAGACCGCAACGCGATGCTTACGCAGGGATTTATTACTGAAATGTTCTGGCGGAATCGAGGAAAGGTGAAACGTTAAAATGTAATTCATCCCACTACCACTTTCCTGACATTGTTGAAATCAACTGTCCGTAGTTTCAGACAGGATTTGCATACATCTACAGTAGTTGTTTCACTAAATTTATTTATAGTAATCCGTTACTTTCCGGGGAGACAGCATATTTCGGGAGTAAGTTGAAATGAGAGTGAGTTGGGTGTTGTTGAGTGAGTTGTAACGATAATGGTGGGGTGAGGAATGAGTATGAAGAGCATACTAGATGTAGTAATGAGCATGAACAGGATTCTAGACGTAGTAATGAGCATGAAGAGAATTCTAGACGTAGTAATGAGCATGAAGACGATTCTAGATGTAGTAATTAGCATGAAGGGGACTCAAACTGTAGTAATGAGCATGAAGAATGGACGGAAGGTGGAATGAGACAGGAGAAACGGGCCGCGAATTCGCTTTCCACAAATTCCATTTAGATCGGACGGGGATCAGAAGGGAATCGGAAGGATATCGGAAGGGAATGGCACAGAGATTGAACAGGTATCAGACGAGAACGGGAATCAGAATGGAATCAGATGTAAATCGGACCGGTATCAGATGGAGGTGAGACGGGAAAGAGACCAAGAGAGGTAGCTCAGTGTATCAACTGATGTCACTGCAGCGCCTCTGATCGGGAGATCCTAGGTTCGAGTCCTGACGATTTTCGACACAAGCTTTTCAGCTAGGTCGAATTCAGTCGCTGTCTGGAGGAAAGTTCTAGCAGCCGGCTGCTCTGATCGCTAGTTTTCCGTGGTTTCTCCGATCAACACCAGGCGAATGCCGGAGCGGATGCCAGGCGGATGTCCTAACAAACGGGCCACGGACCGCGCGCGATCTCTCCTTCTTCCTTGCCCCATCCTCTCCCCTTACACACATACTTACACTAACATGCACTACACTAACACATATTCCGGGAGACCGGTCGGGAGTTCGAGCTTGTCCCGGCTGGGGCGGTGTCCCCCTGGTGGGAGAGACCTGGTTAGGGGGAAACCCACTAGAGGTAGGTCGGCGCCGGATCACCGCCCTCTCCCGAGAAAAAACATGCACTACACTAACGGGACTAATGACCAAAGTAGTTGACGCGCCCGGAAACACGAAAAAATCAATCAATCAATCAATCAGAGACGGGAATGGGCCGAGAATGGGACGAGAGAGGGACGCGAATGGGAGTCCGGCAAACTGTGTAGTCACTACATCAAGGGTCATTCCGGTTCAACATTGACAATTGGGAACTCGGAGCTACAAAAGAGAGGTCGATTTAAGAAAAAAAATAAAAGAAAAAAGTTAAAGATAAGGAGATATATGTAGTTAAAATGCGAGGAAAAAGAAAGAGGAGGAGAAGAATGGTCAAAAATGAATGAATAGTGAAAGGAAATTCAGAAAGCAAATATAGTAAAACAAAATAATGAACGAAAACCTGATATGGGAGAATGTGAAAGCACGCGGAAATATACAATACTAATGATGGATGTCCGATGATAAAGAAGACAGAGTGTGTGTAAAACTTTACAAACAGAATGACGTTTCCAATGCTCTAATACCGAGATCCTCGGTGCTCTATGTGTACGAGTGAAGATGACTACCGCCAGCTGGGAGCGAGAGTCCCACTGCCGCCGGCGCCGAGGCCCGGCGCGGCCAACTCCGCGCACGACGCGTGGCCTCGTGGACTGCAACGGCCTTGCGCCGGGCCGGCTGGCGCGGCGGCGGCCTAAGAACTCGCTGCTGCTGTAGCTGCTACTGCCGCTGGCGACGGAGACGCCGGCACAGGCGGTGATGGAAATTTGAAGGGGTGGCGCTGATGGCGGCGCGGTGCCATTGGAGGTGGCGATGCCGGTGACGTCGGAGATGGTGGAGTGACGGCGGAGGTGTAGGAGAGGGGGGGGTGGGGGGGGGGGGGTGCAGGAAGGAGGGGGGGAAAGAAGGGAGGCGTTGAAGAATGGGAGAGGCGGCAGAGCCGTAGGCATAGGCGGAGGCATCGGAGGGGGGGGGGCGGGGGGGGGGGGGGGGGGGGGGGGGGGGCGGAGAGGGGCGGGGAGGGGGAAGGGGCGAGGGGGGCGAGGAGGTGGCGAAGGAGGTGGCGGAGAAGGTGGCGGAGAAGATGGCGAAGGAAGTGGCGGAGAAGGTGGCGGAGAAGGTGGCGGAGAAGGTGGCGGAGAAGGTGGCGGAGAAGGTGGCGGTGGAGGCGGTGGAGTAGGCAGCGGCGGAGGAGGCGGAGGAGGAGGCGGAAGAGGAGGCGGGGGAGGAGGCGGGGAGAAGGTGGCGGAGGAGGTGGCGGTGGAGGCGGAGGAGGAGGCGGAGGAGGAGGCGGAGGAGGAGGCGGAGGAGGAGGCGGAGGAGGAGGCGGAGGAGGAGGCGGAGGAGGAGGCGGCGGAGGAGGCGGCGGAGGAGGCGGCGGAGGAGGCGGAGATTGGAGGCGGAGGTGGAGGCGGCGGGGGCAGTGGAGGCGGAGGGTAGGGGCGCGCGCTGCGCGGGCCTGAGTCTGCGCCCACTTGAACCGGTTCCCGCGTGCGCGAACGAGGCGAAAAGTGGGAGGAGTCCCCTTCGCTGCCCGCGCGCCTCCGGGGAGCAGCGCACGAAACCTTTCGGAAGATGACGGGGAGAAGTCCTACTTTAAACGGTCGCGCGGAAGTAATTTAATATCGTCGAGTTATATTGCAACATATAACCCAATTTCCTTGGCTCAATCTTGCTGCACTAAATATGTAATTTCGCCCTAACTATGCAACGTATCATCAGAAATAGCACAATTCAAGCTTATGTATGGTTTGTGCCGCGCAAAAATGTTTTTCATTAGAATGCAGGTAATGATACGTGAATTGTTTTTACTCAGTGAACGGAATTTAGTAAATGAGGTTATGAGCGAAAGGCTGAGGTGATTTGGACATTTACAGTGCTCTTAATGGAGCGATCTTGTTATTTAGTTGTTCAACTTGAATGGCAGCAACTATAGAGGTGCGAAATATCCGGCATTAGAAAAATAAAACTAAAAGTTAAAAAGTCCTGTGCACATCGAGATATTCGGCTTGGAATTTATCCTCTCTAATGGAGTCAAAGAACACGCACCGCCTCCATGTAATTAGTCCCTGAAGCGTTTAGAATTGGCCTTCATGTCAATATCTTTAATTGCTGCAGCTAATTACGGTTGGGAGTCTGCACACGAATGGTCTTTCGGAACCCTTTGATCTTTGATCCAAGTCAAGATATTTCACAAGTGCATTTGAAGGAGATTTTGCCCCTTGACAAAATTGCTGCGGTAAGTCTGACAAAATGAAAATATTTGACAAACTAAGTGCCGACTCAAACTCTTCTAATAATTAATAATATATTCTCTTAATAATTAATGGTATCTCATGCCGACCTTTGTGAGAACCAATCATAAAAACGGAAAAATTTGCTAAAGATTAAAACTTAACTCAGAAGCGCGTTAAGGCCTCAGTTCAAATTAATGGTTTTAAATATTGTGAAGGAACTCAGTGATAATGGCCTCAGTCATCAAAGTAAAGTTCGAGGTTCATACACAGTTCTATTCCTTCATAATCTCACAGTTTAATTTCATTTCATATTTCCATAGTTTCCAACACAGTTTTTTTTTATGTTCGTACCTATATTGCCTATTTAAAGCTCGTTTGATGTTATGACTGTCGCTGTAAGCCAGGTATCAAATGTAAATAATACATTTTCGGTAAAATGCAAACTATTTCCTGAGTGGCTTTCATATTAAAAGCGATCGTTGGAGATAGATATACTGAACAATATCGAGTGAATGCAGAGACTACGAGAGAAAAGGAGAACAAGAAGCTGACTCCGTTGATAGTGAAATTGGATATAGTAAACCTTCGGATATAATGAACTTGAGTGACTGGTGTCGTTTCACTAATATTACAAATAAGTATAAGCAGATTCGGTTATAGTGAACCAGAACCTTGGGTATAGTGAATGTAAGAAATACATCGTCCTAGAAATTAATTCCCTCCTGGAAAAGGTTATATCATCTCAATGCTACAAATTCCAACATTACGCAGCTTGAAAAAAATGTGTCGGTCGTAGTCACAGAACGATTCATAAAACTTACCACTAAAAAATGTACGAAGCTAACAGTTGAAAATAATTGATTTTTTAAGGACAAATAAAGGAATAGAAATTTTAAGTTCATTCTGTTCATGTGTTTTCTGTACCTCTGTTTCAATAAAATCTATAATTACGAAGAAATTCTATTTAATTTTGTCATCATCGGATATAGTGAACCTCTGACACAGTGAACCCAAAAAATTTTAGTCCACAGAAGTTCACTATAACCGGAGTCGACTGTATTTTCTCTGCGATATTTCCATCGCAGGCTCTGCACGTGAGAAGCTTGAATAACAGAGGAACGAGGAAACGCCCAGTGATGAGGCGAGGGGTCAACGGAGGTTAAGTAGAATTAATGAGTGATACTCGTGTCGCCGCATACGCGCTGATGCGCAAATCGGATTTTTTTATACCCGAACACGCTCACGTTATATACCCACGTGTGCAGAGTAATCAACCAATATCCTCACATAAAAATAAGTCACGTAAATCAATCATTTACAAAAGCATTGACATTCTTCGCTCATTAAGCGTGACATTCAAATTAATGGCTTCTAATGCCCTCACATATACACACTAAGATGATGATGCCGTATTCAATGTGACGAAATAGTCTCCTTTCAAAATGTCACAATGAAGCATCTTTGACTGAATTAAGAGCATCTTCTCTGAACATTAAGTCCATCCATTTCGTTTCAAAACACATATAATACACATCGAAAGCAGTGTGAAATATCGATGCAGGCGCAAGACCTACGACTATACGGTAAATATAGTTCGTATCTGCCAGGCGTTTTTTAACGATTCGCAAATACCACAAAAAAATAACACGCTGATATTTGGTCAATTACATCAAAGTGACCATTCGAGTACGTATTTTCAAACGAACACTAAACAAGTTAATGAAATTAGAACTGCCGCACGTCTGATAACGGCTCTAAATAATAGTCGCTCCTCGACCAATGCGTAATCATAGGCACTTAAGAAAAGAACAGATGTGCATTGGTCATTTATACGAAACCCCACAACTTCTGACAAGGTAAATGTGTAGAGGGCGCAAACGACCATCCCAGCGCCGCCGATCGGCAGATACGCCACTCATGACGAATGTTGAATGCGGGCAAAAAGACTCGCGGATCGCCGAGGCGGCAGAGGGCGCGGCCAGGGGAGGGGGGGAGGGGGAGAAGGGGGCGGGAAGACATCTTTGAAGCGCGCCGCCCGCGGACGCAGCGGCTATCTCTGGCCATCGCGTAGCTTGCGTCCACGCACTCACACCACAGTGCCAGAACACGCGAATGTGGCAGGAACAAACCATACCTATGAATCTTGTCCCTAAGTACCCCTCACCGGTCATGAGTCCGCATGCATAAGTCATCATTAACAAGACTCGTGCATGCATCATCATGCACCATGCACCGGAAGCGGTAGCTCAGTGCATCAACTGATGTCACTGCAGCGCCTCTGACCGGGAGGTCCTAGGTTCCCGGGCGGCAGGATTTTCGACACTAGCTTTTCAGCTAGGTTGAATTCAGTCGCTGACTGAAGGAGAATTCTAGCTGCTCTGATCGATAGTTTTCCGTGGTTTCTCCGATAAACACCAGGCGAATGCCGGAGCAGTACCCTACCAAACGGGCCACGGACCGCGCGCGATCTTTCCTTCCTCTTCCTTGGCCTATCTTCTCCCCTTACACACACACTTAAACTAACATGCATTACACTACTGGTTGGGAGCTTAGAGCTTGTCCCGACTGGTAGGTGCTCTCGTGGTAGGAGAGTCCTGGTTACGGGGAAATCCCACTAGCCGACGGTAGGTCGGCGCCGGATCTCGCCATCCAGCAGGGGAAGATTAACGCCATCTCCCGAGAACAGAGACGCACTACACTTACGGGACTAATGACCAAAGCAGTTGACGCGCCCAGAAACACGAAAAATAAATCAATCATAAGATATATCATGCATAAGATTTATTTTATTTGTGACAGTGAGCGAGTGAAAACAGATTCCAGAGCGTCAACTATTGAAGTGAGTATTCCCGTAGTGTAGAGCATGTTATATTCCTGGAAGTGATGATTTTCTCCCTGTTGTAACGTGAAGTCCAACGCCGATCTACATGGCGGTATGCGGATTTTCCCCTTCCACATTCCACACCCGGACAACAGCATATAAGAGCACCACTGGTAACTCGGCAAGTGTATTAGTGGAGTGTACAATAAGTGTAAGGGCGTGCGAAATGGAAGAGGAAGGAAGAAAAATGAAGCATCAGATGTCCGAAATAGTATGCAATCAGAGTTGTCGACAAGCAAGGGCATCGGAATACGTAAGCACCCTTACATCGAAACTCTTTTTCAATTCCTCTCATCTGAAATTTTAAACTCATGTAAATTCCATTATTTAAATTACACTAAGAACGGATACGATTATTAAGCAGTTCAGCGTACCTTCCTTAGAAAATGTGCGGTGTCTAATTTGTAACTTGAGGTAACAGCTTTTTTTGTGGGTGACCCGTAGCTTTGCCAGAGCGCTAGCTTTCTGTCCGTTTAAATCTTGTTTAAATCTTGTTCACTTTACGTGGAATTTGTGGTGCACAATGCGGGTGCACGGCAAGTTCCCTCAGGGTCCACTCGTTTTCTCCTGCTTTCATTCCACAAACTACGTCACCTTCATATTCATTCTCATCACATTATCCGTCATAAATTCATCATCCTATCTCAACGCGCATAGCGGGGAGACCAAAGTATCTCTTTGTATCTATTTTCAAGGTTTTTAGATTTTATTTTCTCCTATTGAAGGAGGTGTTTAAGTTAGTGCTCTTATTTCTGTATTATTCATTAATTATTATATGCGATGGAAAGAAAACATTTAATTTCTTTTTGATCACTTCTTTTATTCAATCATTCACTGCGCAATACCATCATTAGCACAGTTTTAAACAGTTCCTTTTTATAATCTTTACACAATACATTAGGTGAGCGTACGCAAGGCGTATTGGATAGATTGCCATTCTTATGTTTCAAAGCTTAAACATGGGTTGGCCTCTCATCTGTCAATTCAGTCTCTCCAAGACTGTTTACATCTACTTCGACAGAATACAATGCCGAAAGCATATTTTTTTCAAATAACCATTGTCTTCATTGAAGTTACCCTCAAGCTTGTTTCTCGTATCTGACGTTACTCCAAGACAATGAATAAGCATTTGTATCTCCAAATACACATAATACAGGTTGTGATCAATGAAAGAAAAAGTTTGTTTAAATTAATTTACACAAAACATCAGGTTTTCATTACTGATCGAAATGCCACATTCTGATTTCATAAATCACAAATACATCTCTTTATATACATTTAAGTAATTAAGTAAATGTTCTGGTATTAAAATATTTTATATTCTCTGATAACTACGTACCCCAGAATTTGTGGACAAAAAATCAATTGTTATTTCTATTCCTTTCTGGGTATTTTTCTTATTACTATTTCCGTTAATGGTGGGAGAAAATTGTTTAGCTGAAGATAGATCTTCCAATGGTATCGCAATGTTTCCGTTGTATTCATTCTCCACATCCGTTCTTGGTAAACAATCAAACACAGCAAACAACAATCGCCATGAGGAAATATAAGTAATATTTGAGCTAGTGTGTAGGCTACATCAGAGAGCTCACAACTGATCATATGTTTGTAGAATGGATAAACTTAAAAAAAAAAAAAACTAATTTAAAGAAACGTACAAATGAGTTTCATTATGCAAAGTATTTCCATTACCATACGTAAAAGAAAAACGAAAAGAACAACCGCTGTAGAAAACAAACAGCACGTCTCCAATTTTCGCAAGTTGGACGCTGTGGCGTCTCATCGACCACTGTGTCCGGCGCGCGGGGCCCGCCCAGCCGCCCGCGGCCGTTTCGCTCGCGTAGCGTCCTCCACCGCCCACGCCCCCGCCCCCCGCCCCCCGCCGCTGCCGGCGGGGCCCGCCGCGCAGCCCGCGGCTGACGTCACTCACCGCGCCGCCCCACGCGACGGAGCGCAGCGCGCGAACACGCGCAGAAACTGCGCACCGCTCGCCACACCTGCCAGCGGCCGTCCGGGTGAGGTGGCTCGGGTTGTAACGACGCAAACTAGCTCTCTCATCCCTTTATGAGAGACGGTCCCGCCTGACGACCATGGCAACAGCTTACCATGGTTCCAAATCAACATGTGAATGATGTTATTAGATAAGCGTGATGTGTTTTCCGCAAACGACACGCGGATGATATATGGTCTGTACAAATCCTATGATATCCTTGTACATTATGTACGAATTAAATGTACACATATGAGAATCCTTCGCGGCGGCGATGGCGTATCGGACAGTTATACCCAAGTTTGCAGGTTCGAACCCGATTGAAGCCGTGGATTTTTAAAAGCGAAAAAATCCTTCGTACGCCTTCCTTCGGAGGGGAAGTAAATCCGGCTGTCCCATTTTAGTAGATTTACTGCATGTAAAAGATCCTCAAGCCTAAATGATATCTCTGAGCTAAATTCAAATCGCCTGTTTCGTCGCCCAAGTAATTCCTTCTTTCTTCCATGGTTGGTGAAGAAGCGTAGCGAAATTTGCGTGGTCAGACGGAAGAGCAGGCCTCATGGCCTAGGTCTCGCCACGTTTAATAAGGCACATTCAATTCAAAATTCAATCCTGTCGTCTTTATTCATCACGACGCTACAGGGGTATCCACTGATGTCACTGCAGTGCCTCAGACCGGGAGGTCCTAGATTCGAGTCCCGGCGGTGGCAGGATTTTCGACAGTATCTTGTCAGCTACGTCGAATTCAGCCGCCGTCTGGAGGAGAATTTCAGCGGCCGGCTGCTCTGATCGGTAGTTTTCCGTCGTTTCTCCGATCAACACCAGGCGAATGCCGGAGCAGAATCATATCAAACGAGCCACGGACCGCGCGCGATTTTTCTTTCTCTTCCTTGTCCTATCCTCTCGCTTTACACACACACTTACACTAACATGCACTACACTACCACACATGCCGGGAGACAGGTCGGGGACTTAGAACTTGTCCCGGCTGGGGCGGTGTCCCGCTGGTGGGAGATACCTGGTTGAGGAAAATCCCGCTAGACGACGGTGGGACTTCGTCGAATCTCGCCAACCAGTGGGGGAAGATCACCGTCACCTCCTGATGAAAAAACATGCACTACACTTACGGGACTAATAACGCGCCCGGAATCACTAACAATCAATCAATCAGTTACAGAACTAATGATCTTAGCAGTTGGCGCGCTCACAATCACTACTAATCACTCGATCATGGCAGAAGCTGCAATAGCTCAGCAGCAACACATGTGGACCGGCAGCTTCGTTGTTGATCGAAAAGACAACAAGACGGGGTTCGAGTCACGGACGTTTGCAAGTTTGTCACTAGCTATTAAGCTGGGTCGAATTAAACCACTGCCTGCAGGTGAATTATAGAGAATGGCTGCTCTGATGGGTAGTTTTCCGTAGTTTCTCCGGTCAATGCCAGGCGAATGTCGCAGCAGAACCTTAACAAACGTGAAAGGGACCGAGCACGATCCTTCCTTGCTCAACCGTGTCGTCTCCTCTCCTCTAACATACACACACGCGCTTATGCTTACATGGACTCAACACCCGCACTTGTGGGACATCAGTCGCGACTAGTGCGTATTTAGGTAGAATTCTCCTCCAGACAGCGACAGAACTCTATCGAACTCTCTAGCTAGTATCGAAAATCTTGCCATCGCCGAGACTCGAACCTCGGACCTCCCGGTCAGAGGCACTGCAGTGACATCAGTTGATGCCTTGAGCCACCTCCCCCGGTCCTTCCACTTCGGAATATGCGTCGCACACAGCCTTTTGTCACGCGCGGAGTGTCACCGCGGCGGGTGTCGTGTCGTGTCGTGTCGTGTCGTGTCGTGTCGTGTCGTGTCGTGTCGTGTCGTGTCGTGTCGTGTCGTGTCGTGTCGTGTCGTGTCGTGTCGTGTCGTCGGTCGTGTCGTGTCGTGTCGTGTCGTGTCGTGTCGTGTCGTGTCGTGTCGTGTCGTGTCGTGTCGTGTCGTGTCGTGCGTGCGTGGTCGTGCGTGGCGTGGCGTGGCGTGGCGTGGCGTGGCGTGGCGTGGCGTGGCGTGGCGTGTCGTGGCGTGTCGTGTCGTGGCGTGGCGTGGCGTGTCGTGGCGTGTCGTGGCGTGGCGTGGCGTGGCGTGGCGTGGCGTGGCGTGGCGTGGCGTGGCGTGGCGTGGCGTGGCGTGGCGTGGCGTGGCGTGGCGTGGCGTGGCGTGGCGTGGCGTGGCGTGGCGTGGCGTGGCGTGGCGTGGCGTGGCGTGGCGTGGCGTGGCGTGGCGTGGCGTGGCGTGGCGTGGCGTGGCGTGGCGTGGCGTGGCGTGGCGTGGCGTGGCGTGGCGTGGCGTGGCGTGGCGTGGCGTGGCGTGGCGTGGCGTGGCGTGGCGTGGCGTGGCGTGGCGTGGCGTGGCGTGGCGTGGCGTGGCGTGGCGTGGCGTGGCGTGGCGTGGCGTGGCGTGGCGTGGCGTGGCGTGGCGTGGCGTGGCGTGGCGTGGCGTGGCGTGGCGTGGCGTGGCGTGGCGTGGCGTGGCGTGGCGTGGCGTGGCGTGGCGTGGCGTGGCGTGGCGTGGCGTGGCGTGGCGTGGCGTGGCGTGGCGTGGCGTGGCGTGGCGTGGCGTGGCGTGGCGTGGCGTGGCGTGGCGTGGCGTGGCGTGGCATCTCTGCTGTCCTCTCCGCTGTCAAAGCGGCCGATGCGCGCGGCGGCTCATCTTACAAAAGCGTCCAACGATCACCGCCCGCGCGGATCTATAAATACGCGGAATCAGGTTAAGTGGGGCGGGGCGGGAAGGGGCGGGGAGCGACGCCCGGTGACGCCCTGGCCTGCGTCCTCGAGAGGGCCAGCACAGGAAGAGCGGCGCGCCACCTGTAATCCTTTTAACACTGTGAGAAGCACTTTTCCTTAATAAGAAGTAATCTATTTCTGCCATTGCTGCTGAAAGCGAACTCAAAGACTCTGACAGAGAGTTTTCAACTTTGACCGGCTTTGCCCGGACAAAAGAGTTGGTAAACCTAGCCTATGCACGCAGGTTTTGATTTGAAGTTTTTTCTATTATTGCACAATGACTAACTGAAATTTTTCGGTTATTTTTTTATACCAAGACGAACAAATTTCCCTCTTCCCTTCGTAATTTTTGTTTTGTTTATGGTTACACTTGCATTCTTTTTTACTTTGATTGTTTTCTATATGTTACATCTATACCAAAGGCTACAGAAAAGTTCCGTACATTTTTCAATTTCCGACAAGCAATGCAATAAAAAAATAATCTTGAAATTTCACGGCTCTTTCAGATTGTAGCAATTCTGTGTTTCGCAATGCCAGTTGCTCGGGCAGTGAACCTTCAAGCGGCGTAGTAAGAACGCTGATGAAGAGACGCCCTGCCCACCATCGCGTTGCTAGTGGACATTAACATCGTCCTCCGTTTGACCAGGAACTAACCGAGAGGTTCTCGGCTATCCAGAGAACTTACCACAAGTCATTCTCGTAATCAACCGGTTATTAAAATCCTTTCTCCGGACGTATTTCTTGTAATTACATCAGTTTACAGTTCCTTGTGCGCCTCACTCAAGTTAATTTCTAGCACTTCTTGTTCCCTCCTTTTTCATGTTTACAACTGTCATACACTTATTATAGAATTTATTTATTTTTGACTTTCTGCTCTATGAGAAAGAATTTCACAACCAAGAAAATAATTATATTGGAGAACGTCAACAGAAGTAATCAACAAAAAATATTGTGTATTTACAAATTCACATTATAAAGTTACGGTCTGATACACGTTTAACAAACAAACTTGTTTAGAGGATGTTTTCTTCATCTCCAGTGCTTCCCTAGTAACGTTGTAAACATGGCTTAGAAGTTAAATGCATGCACCGTTGCCAGCAATGCATAAAACGTCTTCCGGCAACGATGCATGCTCATAACATCTAGGCCATGTTTACGTCATCAAATCAAAAATGTTTATTTGACTACAAGATAAGAAATGGTTAAAATCGAGAGAAAAAGTAAATAATATTCCAAGTAAAAAATGTATAAGAACATGGTTTATCAACTTGCAACTTATATCAACTTTTTGGACGGTTGGACACCAGGATTAAAGCCCAATGCAAATTAAATCTAACTTGACAGAATGTTGCGGAAATCACTTTTATATATTCGTTTTACAAGATGGGGCAAAGTGGCCATCGAAGTAGAGAATAGTACGCAATACATTACGAACTTCGCTTTAATTAAAGAGGAAGTTGTTAAGATAAGAACTATACCATCAACTACTAACATAAAATAATAATAATGAATCTGTATCTTTCAAAACAACAAATACGGAAAGTTGACTGTTTAAAACCGATTGTGATGAGCAGGGAAATTAGGATGATTGAATATCTTTAATTCATTAGTATCGAATATTTTCATTCGTATTTCGGAAAAATATTTCAGGCAACTATTCCACTCGCTCTTCGCATGGGACCGGGAGCGGCAGAGGAAACAGAAGTGAGAGTGGGAGTGCGAGCGGGAGTGGAAGCGGGAGAGGATACTAGAGCGGAAGCGAGAGTGGAAGGGGGAGCAGGAGCGGAAGACAGAGCAGGAGCGGAAACGAAAGCCAGTGAAGGATCGGGAGCGGGAGCGAAAGCAAGAACAGGAGCGGGAGCGGAAGCCAGAGTGGAAGCGGGAACGCCGAGGGAGCGAAAGCAAGACAGGAGCGGAAGCGGAATCCAGAGCGGGAGCAAAAGCAAGAGCAGGAACGCGAGCAGAACAGAACCAGCGAGGAAAGCGAGCGGGGAAGCGGAAGCGAGAGCAGGAGTGGGAGCGGGGACGATAGCGGAAGCAAGCACATGAGCCACAGCGGGAGCGGGAGCTCGGGCGCGCCGGAACGCAGAGGCATCTGAGCCTCCTCCAGAGACCCTCCCGAACCTCCAGCGCGTCCACCGCAGCTGCTCACAATGCGACCACTGTGCGCGGCGAGCCAAGATACACAGATACAGCGCCAGCGGCGCGGGGCAAGGCGGGGGCAAGGCGTTGCAAGAGCGGCACGGCGGATTGCTAGGGCGAGCGGCAAGGCGAACGGCAAGGCGAACGGCAAGGCGAACGGCAAGGCGAACGGCAAGGCGAACGGCAAGGCGAACGAACCGGAGGCAAGGCGGGCGGCGGCAAGGCGGGGGCAAGGCGAGCGGCAAGGCGAACGGCAGGCGAACGGCAAGGCGAACGGCAAGGCGAACGGCAAGGCGAACGGCAGGCGACGGCAAGGCGAACGGCAAGGCGACCAAGGCGAACGGCAAGGGCAACAAGGCGGGCAACAAGGCGGGCAACAAGGCGGGCAACAAGGCGGGCAACAAGGCGGGCAACAAGGCGGGCAACAAGGCGGGCAACAAGGCGGGCAACAAGGCGGGCAACAAGGCGGGCAACAAGGCGGGCAAAGGTTGGGAATGGCGGTCAAGGAATGTTGTTAGTTTACGAGGTTTACGTAAATTGAATGTGGGGGTTAGGTACAGAATGAGCTGAATTATAGCTTCAAAAATCTTCGATTACAAATTTACATTTTAGCAATACATATCATAGCTATTAAGCATTTGCTTGAACGAAATATAAATGTCAAATACAAAGACAAATATATACTATTTAAAGTACCCGGCGCTGCCTGGGTATTTATCATAATAATTGATTACTCAGGAAGAGGAATTTCGTCTATCACTTTCATGGGGGTCTACTTATATCTATTTTATTCCATCCCCGCCCCTCTCTTCCACCTGGAAAAAACCTGTCTTCCTTGCTCACTTTCTCACTAAAAATATTTATATTTTTCCTATTGAGACTTCCGCTCCCAAATTTCACTCACTTTATAACTAAACAAATTAACTACAAAATTAAATACTTGTACTCATTATTTTTGTGAAATTTTATACATTATACAAATACTTTCAACTAATTGCCACATTGTACAACTTATTCCTTTTTATATTATTTTTTTCTCGAGTATTTATAAAGAAAAGTTTGAAATTGATAGTTAACGCAATGTCGAGGCAATTGACGTTTAAATATATTTAATATATTTTAATTAAATTTGAAAACGCGTTTTATGGCCCTTTATTAGGTAGGCCGGGCGGAAATTTGCCATGAACATCTTAGATAGTAATTATATCATTTCCAAAAATCCGAGATCACAATGAATCACGGATTGACAAAAGTTTTTCTACTATCTAAAATAAACTATTTTGTTCTATTTTCAACAACCTTGAAGCACAGCGTTGACACACGACCATTCCTCCAAATACCCATTTACCATTACTCTTTTACTTCAGTTATACTACTTCTTGTCGAACATACTCTTATCAATTTAAATAATCAATTAACTGCAGAACTGCATTTTGAAGCCAACATATTTTTAGAAAACATTCTGCAACGTTGCGTTTGAATAAATAAACCAAGACTTATCTTACAACGTTTAAGCACGTTATTTGCCTTGAAAATGCCTTCCATTCTCCTACATGCTCTTACTCAAGAAAACATCTATTTTGAATAAGTCCATAAAATGATAACTTCTTTTGCTACTTTTGGTTCAACAGTTTAGGAACTTAACATAATCGTATTAAACTAAAAATTACTTTTCATAAATACAAACCTGAAAGGTCTTTTAAAATAATAAAATATTCGAAGAAGACACATCAACTGTACAAAAGAGTTATAAACATGAAACTAAACACCTACCTACCGATCAGTTATAAAAAACACGCAGACACACGTATGCTCGCACGCACGCACGCATGCACACACACACACACACACACACACACACGCACACGCACACACACACATACACACACCAAATAAAAGAAGCGTAATCTTTAACTTGGTCTACTCCATTAGAACGAGATGTCAATTAAAAGGAAGATAAGTTATTTCTAGACACTCGTTAAGTTTGGCCAGGTAGTGTAATATTTTACATAAGCCACGAATATGTCATTAATTCCAGGAAAGCCGAGGTTTTTAATACATTCTGCAAGCTCTTCATACAAAGAATTTGGCCAAAAACACGCAGAGATTGTCAGCACAACAAATGGTTCACGTTTGCTTTAGTCATATTTCCTTTTGTGACCCATAAGAAATCACTGACATCTCACAAAGATGTTTAAGACGCGGCACACACGTCACGATATACCTGTCAGGTAAATCTGCACAAGTAAACTGGAAAGGTATACCTGAGCAGACTAGAGCACACACACGCTACGGTAAACTGGAAGATTTTAACTCAGACGAGTGATGCAAGCAAAGAAGACGACGACATCGCTTTTGTCGGTTTGTTAGTAGCTAAGTGTAAAAAAAAGACAAAACGCAAAGCCTGGTGTAAAGATTGAATTATAAAGAGAAATTAATACACTTATTATTAATAAATTGATGAAGTTCAGATCCTGCACATTACCGTAATTATTTGCGGATGAATTAAGAATTGTACCAAAACTGTTGTCACTTTTAACCCCTCTAATACAAAAGAAAAATACAGTTATGAGATATTCTATTTGTCCCCATGAGAGACTGACAGCTACTTCTAGGTTTCTTGCAACAGGTCGATTGTACGGATGTCTCAAGTACTCTTCTACAATATCATCCCAAGCTCTTGGCAAAATAATTCCGGAGACATGTGAAGCCATCTACAATGTGCTGAAAAAAGTGTACCGTAGACATAGTCACTAGTTAACACTATTGTACACGTAAATTCAAAAACGACCGACGCTCTCTACTCGAGGAACTAGCCATAACTAACTTTAAAAAAAGTGCAGGCGTGCCGGAACGACACACACACACACACACACACACACACACACACACACACACATACACGTACACACATACACGTACACACATATACACGCACACATATACACGCACACATATACACGCACACATACACGCACACATATACATACACACATACATACATACACACATACACGCACACATACATACATACACACACACCTACACACATACACACACACATACACCCACACCATACAACACTCATACATACACACATATACATACACACATATACATACACACATATACACACACTCATACATACACACACATACGTACACACATATACACACACATACACACATAGACATACACACACATACACACACACACGGTCAGGTTTACACGCCTGGGTAGGTAGAAAGAATTGGAATTTCGAATCTTCTCCGGTCGCCTTCGCAGGTCGCTACGCCTGTATAGTTTGGCCTGCAGCAACTGGCACACAACTCCGGTTTATCCGTTCAGGCGACCCGTACAGGTAAACCTCAACGGGATGCGTGTGTCAGGCCTAAGAATATCAGTATCATGTTTATGATTCCAAAGTACATTTTCCATCCCAAAAATAACGCGAATATTCTGTGAATCGAACGGAAGCAAGAAAGTGATAACTGGATATTTGTCTGTGGAATGTTGTCTTCGGGGCCTGCCACCACAGAGTGTTTTGGTGTTGCTCTTAACTTCCAGCTTACAGTCACCGACGGAGCGCCACAAAAAGCAGGCCCGCCTTCTGAGGGAGAAGACCCTTATCACTGGGCTTAACGGAGCCACCTGCATCAGAGGGATTGGGACGAGGAAGTGGCCTCCGAGGAAGTCGGTGCTAAGCTTTCTCACAGACGACGCCTTTGACTGGCTGTCGTCAGAAGATATTGGATTCACAAAGTCCTGCTGAACACATCTTTGACACACATTCATAAAACTAATAACACACATTTTTCTGGGTGTCGCATATTTTTTTCTCGATTTTCAGAGATTTTAATTTGTTCAGTTTATCTGGCTGACTGTTTCCTTGACTGACTATTGACTGATTGATCAAAGTCAATAAGTATGATCTCCGCCATACTAGATAATAACCATTCTCTCACATATTATGTTCATCAAACATTTAACGACAGTTCATTGAAAACAAAATGGATATAAGATCTCATTCAAATATTATATAACAAATGCTTAGAATTCTTCCCGAAAATTCATCAAGGAACCACATAAAGAGTACATGGATTATTGAATTTTAAACATTGAAAGTTAAATGTTTCGTGAAGATCAAAAGTGTATTTTACCGTTGTTTATTTTTCTAAGTGATTAATTTTCCCCTCATTTAAACTACTATAAGATTATCAAGCAACTTACTGGTAACTTTTACCCACGAAGCACCCACACTCACTTAAATCGTTTCTATAATTATGAAATAGTACCAGGTGCTACTATTTAAATTCCATTCGCTCAAAGGTTGATACGCATTTTACGAACACAACGAGTAAACAAACACCGACTATCGCCAGAAAGAAGAAGAAGAAGAAGCGTAAACGACCACGCCTTTAGTCGACACAAAGCGGAAACGAACAATACCAATAACAAGTCATAGCGAGCGCGGAGCGGCGCGTGTTATACAAGCCTGTCGGCGACCAGCCCCATAAATCAGTGTCGTTCTCCATTCATAAAAGTTAGCGTCGTCACAAACTTCACAGCCGGACCAAGCGAGGGCGGCGGAGGGGCGGGGCGGGGCGCGGGCGTGGGCGGGGGCGTGGGCGGGGGGCGGGCGGCGCATCCGGCTCGAGGCGGGCGAGGCGGAAAAGACGTCGCCGACCCATTACGTAAGCCGTGCGGCGGGGCACGCCCCGAGCGGGGGCGGGGGCAGTGGCACGACGACGAGAGAAAAGCGGGGGCGGGGAGCGAGGAACAATGGAGCAAGGCCGGAGCCGATCCCGGCCCACACAATCAACGGGCGCCACCCGCCACTCGGCCGCCGCGCCCCCGCCGCTCCACTACCGTCCCAGCAGCCGGAGGATCCTCCGCCGCCGTCTCGTTATCGCCGTCTGCGCGTCCGCTCCTCAGGTGGGTCACTAGGCGCACGGCGGGGGCGTTGTAACGTCCACGTTACCTTGCCTTATTAACTGGCCGTTACAACTTTGTATATCCATACAACATCCTTTTTTTATGTTGTATCTTTATCTTGTTGTTTATTATATTCTTTGACGTTCTTCACTTTCAGATATCATATGAGATAGATTCTTTCTTTTAAAATAACAATTTATTTCACCTTTCAGAGGTTACATACAATTCATACAATTCCTAATTTCAACTTTTTATCAACATCGTTTTCGTCTTTCAATCTCTCAACCTTTTTTTTATCATATCAATACTCTCTGTTACTATCGTAACCTTTAACAATGTTTCCAATATTTATTTACATCTCATGTTAACTTTGGCAAATCCGCCAACGAAGTTGAAACGTTACAAACACCTCCCCTCTTTCAAGAATTTTGGTCACCTTGGTGCCAAAATTTATAAATCTTATAATTAAAGTCTAAAAATTAATATACAATAATAACTTTTATTTTATGACAACTAGATTAGTCCGGAAATGAATTTGCGGAACCTTTACTTAAACAATCGGCATTTCCATGTGCCTTTCCATGTCTATGCTGAATCTGAACGTTATATGCTTGAAATATCAAACTCCATCTTAAAAATTTACAATTTGCATTTGTTTTTTCTTTTATATATTTGAGAGTTAACTCTTTCTCCAATTTATGACACAGAAGACTATCTTTATCTGCAACTAGCTTCTGAAGAGATTCCAATTCAGTATTATAAACTTTATTGACAGAATTCAATTTCCCTGCAAGGAATTAATGTTTTTCTGCAATTCAGAATTATCATCACTTGTACCAGTGAGCCCGGAAACTACTGCCACTTTTGACGAAAGTTCTTCATCTTTCAAAATTATTTCTTCTTTTAAAAAAATCACTTTACTCCTCAGTATCTAGAAGTTTCGCATCTTTCTCCTCAATTTCTTTCCTGAAAGACTCACGTTCTACATTAATTGATTTCTGAAGATTTTCCAATTCATTTTGCAAATACAATATCTTGCATTCATTATCAAAGTTATCTTTTTGAAACGTATTGATTGTTTCAGATAATTTGTTGATTTCTCTTATTTTCTCATCAAGATTCTGGTTCTTGACAGCAATTTCGTCCCTTAATTCAAGAATTTCTTTATTATCCTCACCGATTATCATTTCCCTTTTAGCTAACATACTATCTTTCTCAACAAGTAATGTTTTCTTGTTCTCTATTTCTTCCTCCAAAACCGATACTCTTTCCTTCAATTCAATAATCTGTTCTTCTCAGATTTGACTTCATCCTTCAAAGATAAACATTTCAAATCAATTGAAGTCTTGCAAACAGATGGTTCAGAATCCTTTTCTTTCACAGCTCTATCTTCGTGAAATTTGGTGAAATGTTTATTCTTGTCATCTATATCATACTTTTGATTTTCTGTTTCCATGGATTCTTCATTCTCTTCAGACTCTTCGTTCGTTTCTATTTCATTATTATTTTGACATTCCTCTCCTTCATTAACGTTTAATACGTTAATTTCATCTCTAAGATCTCTATCCAATTCTTTTATCAATTTTGCAGTTTTATTTCCTAATATATACTCATCTCTGTCTAACTTATCTGAAACCATCCCAGACTCTTTCTCCAATATAATGTTCTTGTCTAACATTTTTTCTTCCTATTAAATCTATAGAAGCACCGGAATCACGCAAAATTTTCAATTTTTTTCCATTTATATAAGCTTCGAACGTATAAGGTGCTAATAAATCTTTACTGGAAGTTTTAAACAATTAACGTGCTCAGATCCTATATTCTTTTCAACCATTTTTTATATTTTGGGCAAAATGGTTTTATATTCCTATACCGTTACAAAAATAACAGTGTACTTCTTTCCTTTCTTCGAATCCTTCCTCAATTTCCTGTTTTGTATCAACTTTTTTATTACTTTCCTTTTGAATTTTGGATTTCTCATAGAATTTGGTAGTATCAGCTGATTTATAAATCTTATTTTTTTGTTCTAGTAAATATTGATCACAAGTCTTCAATTTAAAATTTTCTCTAGTGATGTCATAATTTTCTAATTCTTCAACTATGTCACGAGGTTTTGTATATTTAGTCCATTTGCTAACTAGATGCTCTTTAACTACAAACGGAACGCATCGTTAAATATACTTTCCTTAAAACCTTTTTTCATAAGCAATATCTTTCCACGTTTTATCTGGTGTTTTTCTGATCGAAAGAAATCTCTGTCGTAATTTTTCTGCGGTTACTTTGTACTTACTCAATAATATTTTCACTATTTCATCATAATCTTTTACTTCCCCTACCATTTCTCTCGTTATATATTCCGCATCATTTCCTGGCAAATGTGTCATTAACAAAGGTCCCCATTGGTCTTTAGAAATGTCATCAGCAGAAGCAAAATTTTCAAATTGTTGAAGGTATAAAGAAATATCATTTTCATTTGATTGAAAATGTTTCATGCACTGTGTGAGTTTCAAGGAATTTTTACTTTGTAATCCCTGAGTTAATTGACCTTCATTATTTATATTGTTTGTTTCAGAAGTATTTCTCGACATCACCTTACATTTTTCCAACTCAATTTTTGCCAGTTCAATTTCGTGTTCCCTTTCTCGTTCTCCCTTTCAATTTCGTGTTTCTCCCTTTGTAATCTATCCTCCCTTTCTCGTTCCTCCCTTTCAATTTCGTGTTTCTCCCTTTGTAATCTATCCTCCTTTCTCGTTCCTCCTTTGTAATCTATCCTCTTCCTCCAACCTTACCGTTTCTAAAATCTCTTTTACTATAGTTTCATCATAATCCTCTGTTTCGATATTTTTTTATAATATTCTTAACAGTTTCTTTCTCGAAACCTCGCAGTTCAATTCCTAGCTAAACTGATTAATTGACTTTTCTTACATTTGTTTAAAAAAGCCATTATCTTTGTTTGACCAGTTCGACAAGGAAACACACTTAAATTAATCTATCTGAATACCCGTTTCACACACATCAGCTGTCACTCACGTTTCAATCTGACAGTTTCTAGGCTTCTTCAAAATCTTCAGATATGGTTAAAACATTCCACAGTTCTCCTTCGTATAATGTTTCACTCCACGCAGAACCACCACTGCAATTAATACGTCTTGATTACCAACCATAGCAACCAACACTGATTCTTTGAACACTCTTTCCCGCGAACTACAAATCCAGGCACACCACGTTGTTCCACCACGTTGTTGCAACCATTTCTTCTAACAATTTCTACGTCGTACCACCGCTTCTTCTAACAATTTCCACGTCGTACCACCGCTTCTTCTAACAATTTCCACGTCGTACCACCGCTGCCACCAATTCTGTAACGTCCACGTTACCTTGCCTTATTAACTGGCCGTTACAACTTTGTATATCCATACAACATCCTTTTTTTATGTTGTATCTTTATCTTGTTGTTTATTATATTCTTTGACGTTCTTCACTTTCAGATATCATATGAGATAGATTCTTTCTTTTAAAATAACAATTTATTTCACCTTTCAGAGGTTACATACAATTCATACAATTCCTAATTTCAACTTTTTATCAACATCGTTTTCGTCTTTCAATCTCTCAACCTTTTTTTATTATCATATCAATACTCTCTGTTACTATCGTAACCTTTAACAATGTTTCCAATATTTATTTACATCTCATGTTAACTTTGGCAAATCCGCCAACGAAGTTGAAACGTTACAGCGTCCACGGTGGCGGTGGTGGCAGAGACAGCGGCGGCGGAGGAAGGGCGAGGGAGACGGGGGGGGGGGGGAAGGCCGGAGCAGGCACGGGCGGTGGCAGAGCGGGCAAGATGAGCGGGGCGGGAGGGCGGCGGCGAGGGCGGCGGCGAGGGCGGCGGCGAGGGCGGCGGCGAGGGCGGCGGCGAGGGCGGCGGCGAGGGCGGCGGCGAGGGCGGCGGCGAGGGCGGCGGCGAGGGCGGCGGCGAGGGCGGCGGCGAGGGCGGCGGCGAGGGCGGCGGCGAGGGCGGCGGCGAGGGCGGCGGCGGGGCGGCGGCGAGGGCGGCAGCGAAGGCGGAAGCGAGGGCGGCGGCGAGGGCGGCGGCGAGGGCGGCGGCGAGGGCGGCGGCGAGGGCGGCAGCGAGGGCGGCGGCGAGGGCGGCAGCGAGGGCGGCGGCGAGGGCGGCGGCGAGGGGGCGGCGGCGAGGGCGGCGGCCAGGGCGGCGGCCAGGGCGGCGGCGAGGCGGTTGCGGCGGGGGCGGGGGCGGGGGCGGCGGCGAGGGCGGCGACGAGGGCGGCGGCGAGGGCGGCGGCGAGGGCGGCGGCGAGGGCGGCGGCGAGGGCGGCGGCGAGGGCGGCGGCGAGGGCGGCGGCGAGGGCGGCAGCGAGGGCGGCGGCGAGGGCGGCAGCGAGGGCGGCGGCGAGGGCGGCGGCGAGGGCGGCGGCGAGGGCGGCGGCGAGGGCGGTTGCGGAGTGGGGCGGCGGCGAGGGCGGCGGCGGGGGCGGCAGCGGGGGCGGCAGCGGGGGCGGCAGCGGGGGCGGCGGGGGCTGTGGAGGTGACGGGGAGGGGCGGGGCCGGCGGAGTGGTGGCGGCGGTGGAGCCTCGCAGGAGCAGGCGGCAAACGCGCACAGTAATTGCCAGCGGCCGCGGGGCGTCTTTAGCGGTGGACGCGTTGACCGTCGACTGCTGCCTCGGGCGGCGGCCGGTTGCTTCGGCGGGGTCGCAAGGTCGCTCCTCCAGCGCCACGTGCACGAATATGGGCGTCTCATTGCGGTAATGAAGCACGCAAGGCGATTTATGACAGGGAACACGCACTATCAATTAGTACAAAATCAAGTACTCTTCTTAAGTAGTGGAAAAAGTTGTCATTTGAGAAATACTTACGGGAGTTCTCTTTAAACCGATCATACGAAACAAAACAGGTGAAATCAGCAATCAATAGACAACTCAAGCAAAATACTAATTTCCTAGACTTTGATTTCTAAAATTTGAATTCTTACAGCTGTAACAGAAATAACAAGAAAGCCATAACAGTAGATTGAATAAAAAATAAAGAAATTATATTCAATATTCTGAACAAAAAATTAAATAAAATATATGCATTTCTTAGCATCATAAACAGATAATTGTATGCAGATATAATGAATTTTTATGAAGTATAATGTTTTAATGAAGATGATAAAACTATGATCGTACTCTAGATGTCTGTCATAGGGTTTCTATAGCAGGCATCTAGAGTACGATAACTTGCTTGTGTCCTGTGTTTTCAAAAATACAAATATTAATATTCTGTTATCCACTGTGTTTTCGATTGTTCATTTCATTATGAAAATGTAGTTACTGTCGTTCGCAATACTATACTTCTATTGATCTCCAAAAGATCGTATTGGATGAATAATACTCTAATGGATTTCGTTCTTCATCCAATCCATTATTCAAAAGGAACTTTTGACAAGTGCAACCTTATTAATTTAAACGAACCAAAGAATATCTACAATTCAAATTTCTGAACAGTTATTTCACAGCATTCATAAAGATAGTTGCTGAGGCAACAAAGAATGCTGGTGCCAGGTAAGGTTGAAACCATAATTGATGTGACAGTCCTTTCTTCACACTACAATTTATAGTTCTCTGTTCAAGATGGCAATGCAGGGAATAGTTTACATTTTTCATGAATGCTCATTTGCAAACAATGTAAAATTCAAAATAAGGCGAATAATTCCAAGCATTACCATCAGGATCCAGGAATTCTCTGTCCATTGCGGCATTACTGAAGAACAATCTGCATCATGAAAGTACATCCAGATGACGAAATGACCCGGTAAATTGAAATGAAAATTTCTCCGGTAATTATATGAATTTCATTCATGAATGCACTGGTGTGAATCCTCAATACACAATAAGGACCATAATTTCATGTGCTAGAAAACAAAAATTATATTTCCGCGTACATTAAACCAGTCTCGGCAGGGTCTCTATTCAACGTTTCAGAAAATTCTGCACTAGTGTTTGAGAGGCCGAAAAGGTTCACTAAACTTTCTATTGATTGATTGATTGATTTTTTCGTGTTTCCGGGCGCGTGAACTGCTTCGGTCATTAATCCCGTTAGTGTAGTGCATGTTTTTTCTCGGGAGATGGCGGTGATATTCCCCCACTGAATGGCGAGATCCGGCACCGACCTACCGTCGGCTAGTGAGGTTTCCCCCTAACCAGGACTCTCCCACCAGCGGGGCACCGCCCCAGCCGGGACAAGCTCTAAACTCCCGACCGGTACCAAACTCTCAACGTTTGGAGTATTTTCGTCGGAGAAAACTGTAAAAACGAAAATCATATTCGTCTTCACACTTATTTCTTAAGGCAGACACTTCAACATAGTACTTAGACATTTTCTATCACCTTGAATATTATCGGGGGATGTACTAACGCGAATGCAATCTTTGCTATCTCACTTTTCGGATAAAATAACGATATTTATGAATGGTTTCTTCCTAGTATAATTTTCTGTGGTGTCATTTCTTATTTGCAGTACTTCATTATAATTTCAAATTTATTTACACAAAACACTAAATGAAGATAAAAAATATCTCTTTCCGACATCATTAGAGGTTTAAGGAAACAGCTGCGCTGTTCTGTGAATTTTCAACATGAAGAAATCCTATTTTCAAAATGTTGTTAGCAATGTGCATCATATTCACCACATAACGAACTAGATATGGAGATGATCCGAAGACCTGCAAATCATCGAAGAAGAAAACCTACTCGTGCACCAATAATTAGAAGTGGGGGGGGGGGAGCAGCTGGGAAAACGTCTCCCAGGCTCCGACTTAAATTGGTGCCCGATATTTTTCTTTAAAACCAAATAAAAACTAGTAATGCTACAGAATAGCACAGACTTTCTCGCACTAGTTATTTATATTATCTATTTATTCTTGAGTAGTTTTTCGGCATTGTCACCCTCGTCCCAGCTCCCCAATAGACATTTTTTTACATTTTCTTACAAGAGATTTTTCCGCATTTTTACACAATTTTTGCGTATCCTAATAGTACAATTGAAAGTGTCTTTAAGAATCTTACAGAACAGTAAAACATATTCGTGTATATAAACATAAAATACAGCCGTTCTTGAGAAACGTTGTTTGAGCCTTTCCGAAAATGAGCAATTTTGAGCTCGTTTTCTCACAGAATTTTTGAATTTTCAATAAACTTCATCAGAAATCATTTGAAAATACATACAAAACAAAGTTATGTTTTATTATCAAAACAGGCAGTCGGCCAAAACGTAAGCGGTAATTAGTATTTTGATGAAAGTAAGGACAGGTTAAGTTAACATTTTAATTGAAAAGCCGCACGGCTATGGAGCACAGCCATTAGTTTCTGCGTCTTTAGGAAATTAACTCCTGTCCCTTGAGGTTTACTGGAGAGAGGAAATAGAGAAAAATCACAGCGTACCAACGAAGCGCCAAGGCGGCCACGTTCCTGAACCAGGCCGCGACTGGCACGCCTGGCGGTCGCAACCTTGACATTGGGAGCCGATAATCCTACACGACCGTGCACCTCGGCTGCCTCTGCAAGCCTGGCTGGATCGCGGTAAAATGTTTTTCTTTTTCATGTCCATAAATGTTCTCTACATTCAGATGATTGTACGACCAATTGAAAAAGACAATCTCCCTATCCAACCCCGGTACTTATTATGATACGTACTATCTGCGTACAGATAGTACAACTATGTACTTACAAGACTATTCAAACATCAAACTGCCAGTGCAAAAATTTGAAACTGAAAAATTAATATGATTTTTTGGAATCTCACTTTTAGAAATAATAATTAGATAAATAATTGGCATTAGAGGAGTCTTTCGGACACGGCATTTAAAACATTATATATGCAACACGTACGAGAGATTCATTTGTTAAGAACATTTTATAAAATATGCGTTGATTGAGTGGCAATTCCAATAAAATCGTTCAAAAAAAAGTCTCCTAATTTTTTCTTGAAATTTTTGGCTTACTTAGCGTAAAATTTTCTTGACCTAGGGCCTATTTTCATTAAGTTTTCTAAAATTAGTTAATTTAATTAAAGTTAATTTTTAACGTATCAAATGTTTTACTGAAGCTAAATATTTAATATACAATTCAAAGTATTTTTCAATATGAAGTCTTCTAATTATTTTTTTCATAATGTTGGTATTTTTCGCGTAAATTTGAATTGAACTATCCAATGTTGTTACGTGTATTTAACGCAATAAACACTGTTTGCGATCGTGTAGTATCAGTGGTTTGGAAAAGTCTCGTGGCAAATGCAGACGACTGTCCACCATAGGATGTTTTTAACAATGCAAATAAATTGACGTTAGTTTTTATTTTACGATGCCTTGTCTCTTAATTGTCAACCAAAAAGCAGAAAACATCTCTAAAATACTTCGTTGTGGTTTCAAATGCATTCTTAGGATTTCATTCCGAATTTCAAATGCATTCAAGAAGTTTCAATCGGTGGCATCATTTTTTGTAGTCCCACAAATGCATACAAGTAACTTGCGATTACACCCACACCTCGTGAGTTACGTTTACTATGCATGTAGTGTAATGTCGTTGCAAACTGCTTTTACTTCGTGGCAACGTGGGTAATACGTAGAGTAATAGAGTGAAAGTTTACATCGCACTCGTGAGTTTAACACATAAAAGCCGGCAAAGCAATACCGCATGGTGCAACACGAAGTCATGAAGGGCACCTTAGTGCATGTTGAAGTTTCACACAACATTAAGTTAATGTTCGTTCTACATAGAATTAATTGAACCTTCGTAATACTACTGGGGAACCGGAATGACGCTTACGTACAACGTTATATCATACCGACAGATTTATGATACAATGCAAAATTAGCATTAAACTGCGTAAGTATACACAATGTGAATACAATAATTAGTAAATTAATAATTAAAAAAATATGAAGACTCTTATTAAGGTATTTTATTTTAAGCAATGGTGAATACATAGTCTTCACGATCCTATTATTAATGCATATTGTTAATTGTCATTATTTAGAAGTAGAATTAAGTGAGGTGAAATGGAACATTTAAACTTCTTTTTTTCTATAATGTACAATTACGTACGTAAATACAAATATTGGAATTGATTATAAAGTTTTATCACTAAAAAGGGGACTGTATAGTACATAGGGAATTTTTTTTAAAAATGACTGAAATGAAAATTAAAATGACTTAAAATTGAGAGGAAAATGATAATTTTCCTTTAAAATGTCTTAAAAATTACTTAAAAATAAGATGAAAATGACATAATTTTTTAAAAAAATACTCAAAAATTTGTATAACTTCGTGGTATGTTCAGCATTTTATTGGTCACCATAATATCTCACGAATTATAGGAAAACTTACATTACTGCGATAGTAAACACATGAATGCTGCTGCTCCGGCACGTTAATATGATATTGTGTTGTTTGAAATATTTATATATAAACAATATTCGTATACCGTGGTTCGAGAAAGATGGATGCAAATAATTCACCTGAACTTAAAGATACCTGAAGAAACGAAGTTCGGTTAGGAAATTGGCGCGTTTACTTTCATTGGCGACACTTTCATATCGTCAGTAAATACGATTACCGAAGTAGTTTCATTTGGTGGAATGTGAGGAAAATAATGTTATTTTACCTATATACATTTTTCTAATTGTACTATTAATAATATTAAAATTAAGAAACATTATTCCCCAAACCAATATGAATTACTTCTGAATTGCTTGAATCTGATTTATTTTGTACATCGCAATGTTTTTTTCCTTAACAAACATTTGACTTCCGATGAATCGATGGTTGTTTACGTTGCTAAGGATGTTAAATTTTTTAACGTAGAAGGGCACTTAACAAACCTTCAAGGTTGCATGTTAACAAGGGATAAAGATGCAATCGATAAAATAATGGAACGGAACTAAAACCCGACCGAAGATCGCGTCGACCACGTGACCGCCCGTTTGCTAAACGATGCACATCTCGATGACGCGCAGCCGAGCTGCCGGCCGGTCGGCGCTGTGCTGCGCGGCGCGGCGCCGGAGCCGGAGCCGGAACGCGGGGAATGGCTCAAGGTCGCCCTCCGCGCACCGGCAAAGCCATCGGCGCCGCCCAAACATCTGGGCTCGTCGCGCGCCGCCTCGAGCAGCGGGGAGGGGATGGCGACGGCGACTCCACGAGGCAGCACGCGCCACCAGCGAAGAGCAGCATTCGAGGGCTTTCCTTTCGAAAAGGGACACTAATGTAGGAGTGACAATCGCGTAGGCGTAACAGCATACTATCTTTTTTCTCTCGTTTCTCTCTCTCTCTCTTTTCGTTTTGTTTTTGGTATTTAAGGTCGTATCAACATCTAGGTCGTTAGCAACCACGACTGGAGTTGACGTAATGGTAAGTGTGAAGATGAATCGAAATGGTGATGATAAACGGTGAAAGGACGAACACAAGTACAACCATGAATCGAAATGGTGATGATAAAGGCTGAAAGGACGAACACAAGTACAACCATGCCCGAGGAGGGACTCGAACCTGCGACCCTTCGATCCGAGATCATGATGACACTACTGCCTTAGCAATCTCGGCCACAGGGCTTCTCAAGTCGCAAACGAGTCCTCTTATTGTATTTTAGTATTGTTCTAATACCAGTAAATAGTTTGCTTGTAGTTCTGATAAAAATGCAACCAAGTACCGATGGGCGACTCACTGCTGACAGTAAACAATAACCTTGTAAGCAAGATATAATTTTATAATGAAAATTTAATTTTATGTTGAATTTACTGATTATTTCGAGAATAAAAGGGAGTGTAATTTTCCGTTGCATATAATAAAAATATTGGAAATGTTATTACTTCCTGCTGATCTTAGTCTCATATTCAATATACGAGAGAATACATATATATATATATATATATATATATATATATATATATATATATATATATTGCTCTTGAAAAGGCACATGCTAAATGTGCGAAACTTTGAGGTGATAATAAATATATGTAATACAAAACTCTTAATTCCATGAACCTAGATAATGATGATGATTGTGATGAAAAAAAGAAGAAGAAGAAATCATATCTTTATAACTGAAATAAGTATTATAATTATCTCATGAGATTCTCAACAATTCTCCAATTCTCAAAATGTTCACCAAGCGTTTCCAAGTTTGGGGCCGGAATCATTCAACGAAAGCAATGTTATCTTCTGCCTGCGAAAAAAAATTGCCTTCGGGTTGTTCGCATGTGATTCAAAATATTGTGAGAAAATTATGGAAAATTTCATGAGGAGACTTTTGCACCTGAAGAAAGTAGATGTAGTGCGACTGTTTTGTCAGGATCATCCTAATGGTAAAAACAGTATATTTAAACCTAGTAACTGCATCCTTGCATCTGAAGAAAGTAGATGTGGTGCGACTGTTGTGTCAGGATCATCCTAATGCTAAAAACAGTATCTTTAAACCTAATAGTAACTGCATCCTTGCATCTGAAGAAAGTAGATGTGGTGCGACTGTTGTGTCAGGATCAAAAACAGTATCTTTAAACCTAACTCTGCATCCTTGCATCTGAAGAAGTAGATGTGGTGCGACTGTTGTGTCAGGATCATCCTAATGCTAAAACCACTATCTTTAAACCTAATGGAGATTCAAACGTGGCGCGCTGTCTCGCTTTCCTACTCACCCACTCGCACGGCGTTCAGACGACAGCCACTGGAAGACCCAGCTGTGTGCACACCAGGAACCCGGCAAGCGCGCGACCACGTGCAGGCCCCACCCACAACACACAGACACACTGCACTTTCCACGACGCACCCCAGAAACACACTCGCAGGCCGGCGGCGCGGTCGCGTCAAGGCGTCTCCGACAGAGGCACTCGCGGAGCACGCGAGGGCGACCCCGGGGAAATTTGGCCGGGGGGCCGCGACCCCCGGGGAGAGGGGGGACGCACCGAAACGCGCAGGAGCTCGCAGCAGCCGGACGGAAGGACGACGCACGGCGACGACGGACGGACGGACGTCGTCCACTCACTCACGCACGCGGCGCTGGACCGGGCCGGCGCTGGCGGGCAGCGCACGCGGGCGGGGGCCGCGCCGCCGCGGACGGGCCGCCGCCGGGGGCCCCGCGCGTCCCGCCATCTGCCGCCGCGCCCGCCAACTACCACCGCGACGGGCACGTGCGCCAGCGAGAACCCCGCGCTCCGCTGTTTTCTGCGGAGTGCGTTTGCGTTCGCGCGGTTCGCGAGGTCGCGGTGTGCCTAAGGCCACAGGCGAGGGCCCCGCGGCTCTCCCGCAGAGCATCGGTGTCCGAGACCTTGAATACGGGTTTTTCCATTTTCCATTTATTTGACATAGATGGTGAATACATAGCTCAGGACTCACCAAATAGCATACCTATCAAACAACTTTTACACCAATTTACCCTTCATAAAGGCATCAACTCACTACAGACTCGGAAAAGATCCCAGGTACAAAACCAGAATAAAAATTCTTTCCTCCAGATATTTTCAAATATCGACTAATTCTGTTGAGGTGCTATTTGTTTCCTCTCCCTATTAAGTTGGTTAAGTACAATTTTAAATTAGATTAAGTTGATTAGATTAAGTTGATTAGATTAAGTGAATTAGATTAAGTCACCTTACAATTGCATAGTTTCTTTTGTAAACTGAACATTGTAATTTCAACTAAGAAAATAAATAAATTAAAAAAAAAAACATAGCTCAGTTGAAATAATTGAAATGATTGAAGGCGTTGTCATTGTCAACAATAGTATTCATTTCACAAATAGCAGCTTTCGATGGCTTAGCCATCATCATCAGTTTTCTGCTGTCTGGGAGCCACAAAAAAGGACTGCGCCTTCAATCATTTCAATTATGTCAATGTCAACTACACCTCACCACTGAATCAATAAACAAATCAGTTGAAATAACTCTACATATGTTTGATGGCTTAATACTAACTTAAATTAAAATTTAAAACTAACACAAAGGTTGAGGTTACCCATGGCGCTCCTCTAGTCGGGATCTAGATCAGAGAATGTTTTGAGAAAAATGTGGAATGGAAACTTATTTTGTATTCGGGTTCTATGTGATGGGTTTTTGCCGAGTCTGTGAACTGATAATCCGCAAATTAATACACACGCGCGATGATTACAGTTGGGTATAGTCTACCTGTGGAAGAATGCTGAATCTAGGAATTTCGGCTTTATTAATTATTAAATTATGTACAGGAGTGCATATAGAATAATGAAACATTAAGTGGTTTTCTTAGTAGCAACATACGTATTAAATATCAGTGGATTTTGTGAGGTTCATTTGATAGGAGAGATTCTTCTTTAGTACAGAACTTCTGCTGTACAGCAAAAAGTTTGGATCCGAAAGACCCCGTGTCTTCAGTTATTTCGGAATCTGAAGTTGTAGTACTTTCCCCCTTTCAAATGAAGTAAACAAGAGGCGAAAGCTGCACCCGTTCTGTGTCCCCGCGAGCAGTGTTCGGAGGATCCACCCGGAGAGGCGCCATCTAAAAAAAAAAAACTAAACAAACATTCTCCCCTTGCCACTTCCTTCCTCACACGAGGCGGCTGGTCCGTGTCATAGACCAAGACGAAATAGGATCTGAAGTAGAATCTTTCCGCAGACCGCACGTGGGTTCACGAATATGATTGAGAGTGTTAAATTTAATGCATTTTGCAAGGGGTGAGATGAAGTATACGTCGTTCAGTGTACTAGTGTTCTGAGAAGAGTTAATAACGTTAACATTATTGTGCCTATTCTTCATAACCTATATATTTTTCGTCATTACTTTCAAACCTGGAATGCAAAATCACATATTTTAATTGCATATGCATACTTGATTTTTGCTATTTAATGTTTAAAGAACATCAATCAAAAATATTTTTAGGCGTATACTTTTTCAATAAGATTTGAATAACTTTGATTTCGTAGGTTAAAAAAATATAGGTTTTACATACTAATTAATAATTTAAATATAATTATCAAATGATATGGTAAACTTATTATATACCAAATTTCTGCCAGGAAAACATGGATATTCTCGCATTAATGATAAATCCTTTGTTCAATAAATGAACCAAAGCGAAACGATCGGCCAATGAACACAATCATAGTCATTTCCATTACCTGAAATAATGCATGCAAATTTTAATGTCAGATAAGCATAATATTGCACATTCGTTAAAGAGCATAGCTAAGGGATCGCGAAATAATATTCGGTTAAATTGTATTTGTTTTCGTTAAAAAAATATGTGTTTCTTTTAAAAATTTACTATTAGAATCTCGTTTACGTAGAATAATAAATACAATGGAATCACTAATCGTAGCAAAAAAATCGATCTCGAGTTTTTTAATAGGAAAATTCGATGACCCTGGGGCAGATAAAAGTCTGCTTTTCCGAATACGTCAGCTGATCGGTCTGTCTTTATTTCCATCTGTCTATTTCTGTACGATTGCTTGTCCCGTCTGACTATCTAGTATATGTTTAGTTGTCCACTTGGTAAACACTAGAGTTTAAACCATAAACAATATTCTTTAGCATAATTAATATTTTCCAATCGATCTAGTTCAAACTTAGTCTCTGCGAATTTGATGTAAAATTTCAAATTGAAGAATTTATGAATGTGTCATAGAGCAAGTTTGCATTTTCGTGATAAAGCAAGAGTAGATGAGTTTTAACTCGTATATGCCATTCAATATTCTGAAAGTAAATTTAAAGGAGACACATGATGCGAGAAAATGTGTTATTTTATATCATTAATTGTTAAAATTTTTTTATTTATAATTGGTATATCGACATATAAATGTTAACGTAGATTGAATGTGAAAGCTGAAAATTCAGCTGATTTTCTCCAAAATTGATATTCTCCAATCGATCTGGCTAGTGTTGCGACACCTTGAATTTAAAACCAATATTTTATTTTGGAGGGTACTTTACATGAAGTCTCTGAGACATTTTCAAAATTTTCAAAAAGGTGGCTCCAAAATGTTTGGCTAAATTTTGTTGTTAGATAGTATGAAGGACGATTAAGTGAATGGTGCAGGTCTCATGTTCATTGAAAACACTGATATTTCGAAAATTGCAAAAGTTAAAAATTTTTCGGAGTCTTTCTACAACTAAAATATTAAAGATAGATATTTTTCCCTTAATGAAATCTGTTCCTTAAAGATGGATTTTGAAAAAAAGTCATGTAGCCATTTTCGAAATTTCGAGTAATTTTTACAAATTTATGCGTGAAAATACGGGCGAGAGGGTATGTGCTGTTTTAGCACCGCTAGTTAACGTTGCTTTATTGTATACGTAGAAATTTTAAAACACGCTTCAAATGACGTTATTTTTCGAAACATCTACTCATGCAATAAAGCATAATATTATAATCTAGTTGCATAATATACTATTATAAATAATTTTGAGAAACATTGGCTGAGATGGCTTAGGGCATCAAGTGATTATACTCAGTGCCACAGATCGGGAGGTTCTAGAGATCAAGCCCAAACGATGCGGAAGAATTTTCGTCACTAGCTACGTTGCTAGGTCAAATTCAGCCTTCATTCTAGGGGGAAATAGCGGCCGGCTGCTCTGATCGGTAGTTTTCCGCGGTTTCTCCGATCAACATCAGGCAATGCCGGTGCAGTGCTCTAACAACAGGCCACGGACAGTACGCAATCCTTTCTCTCTCTTGTCCATTTCCTTCCTACCTCTTGTCCTATCCTCTCCGCTTACACAATCACATTTGCATGCACATCACTTCACACAGTCCGAAGCTTAGACCTTCTCCCGGCTGGTACGGTACCCCGCTTGTGGAGTTACCTGGATGGGGAAAATTTCGCAACCGACATGAAGGTTGGCTCCGGATCTCGCCATCCAGCGGGGGACGATCGCAGCCATCCCCTGTGATAAAAACATACACTACACATACGAAACTATTGATCTTAGCTCATGTCGCGTCAGGAAAATAAATAATAAATCAATCTTTGACAAAGTTATTTTACTAGTATTACGTAGTAACAGACCACGAACTGCGCGGAATCTTTCCTTCCACTGCCTTGTTCTCTCCTCACCCCTTTACTTACATTCACACTAACATGTATGAGGTCTTAGGGTTCAAGTCCCGACAGTGGCGGATTTTCTACATTACCTAAAAACGTGGGTAGAATTCAATCCATGGAGGAGAATTCTAGCGGCCGGCTGCTCTTACCGGTAGTTTCCGGTGGTTTCTTTCATCTATACGAGTGTACTACACTAACACACATTCCGCGAGACCAGTCGGGGGACTTGTCCCGGCTGGGGCGGTGCCCCGCTGGTGAAAGATACCTGCTTGGGCCGCTAGTTGACGGTTGGTCGGCGCCGAATCTCACCATCCGGTGGGGGAAGATCACCGCCACCTCTCGATTGATTGATTGATTAATTTTTTCGTGTTTCCGGGCGTGTCAATGCTTCGGTCATTAGTCCCGTTTGTGTAGTGCATATTTGTTTGTTTTTCTCGGGAGATGGCGGTGATCTTTCCCCGCTGGATGGCGAGATCCGGCACCGACCTACCGTCGGCTAGTGGGGTTTCCCCCTAATCAGAACTCTCCCACCAGCGGGGCACCGCCCCAGTCGGGACTAGCTCTAGGCTCCCGACCGGTCTCCCGGAATATGTGGTAGTCTAGTGCATGTGTCTAGTGTAAGTGAGTGTGTAAGGGGAGAGGATAGGACAAGGAAGAGGAAGGACAGATCGCGCGCGGTCCGTGGCCCGTTTGTTAGGGTACTGCTCCGGCATTCGCCTGGCGTTGATCGGAAAAACCACGGAAAACTACCGATCAGAGCAGCCGGCCGCTAGAATTCTTCTCCAGACAGCGACTAAATTCTACCTAGCTGAAAAGCTAGTGTCGATAATCCTGCCGCTATCAGGACTTGAACCTAGGAACTCCCGGACTGAAGCGCTGCAGTGACATCCGTTAATGCACTGAGCTACCGCTACCGGTGTCACCTCTCGATGAAAAACATGCACTACACTTACGGAACTTATGACCTTTGCCCGGAATCACTAACAATCAATCAATCAATGACTGTGCCGGGCGGCTCCTGGGGTTGAGCGCGGCCGCACCCACCTGCAGGGGATCTCCTCGGGGCGCGGGGGCTCGTCCGCTTCTCCCGAGTCACGCCGCCAGGCCGCGCCCCGCCCCCTCTGACGGCCTTTCACGGGCAATTTGCGCCATTGTGCGCGGCGCGGGGCGTGTAACGCGTGCGCGCGTGTAATGCGTGGCGGATTGGGCGGGCGGGGCGACAGCGCGCGCCCCACGCCACGCCCACGCCCACGCGCGCACGCAGCAACTCGCGCCCAAACGAGATAATCGCTCGATAAAGGAACAAAAAGGCCCACTACCATAAAGGGGGTTTCTGTGTATGCTTCGATTTTTCTTCGATCAACACCAGGCGAATGCCCGAGCAGCATCCTAACAAACGTGCCACGCACCGCCCGCGATATTTCTTTTCCTCTCCCTTGTCCTATCCTTTCCCCCCCCCCACACACACACACACTTACATTAACATGCACTACACTAACGCACATTCCGGGAGACCGGTCGGGGGACTTGTCCCGGCTGGGGCGGTGCCCCGCTGGTGAAAGATACCTGGTTGGGCCGCTAGTTGACGGTTGGTCGGCGCCGGATCTCACCATCCGGTGGAGGAAGATCACCACCTCCTCTCGATGAAAAACATACACTATACTTACGGAAATGATTACCTCATTACTTAACGCGCCCGTTATCAATCACTCAACCGAATTTTTTGAAGTGGCCGATGGCAGTAGGTCATTGTTAAACTAGTGCCATATAAAATGAATTATTTTAACAGTGGTAAGCACATTTCTGAGACCACGTGCCCCGTTGAGAACGACGTTCGCGAATTAATTAAAAAGATTCATTTTATAATGCAGGAGGAGCAACTACTTCTAAATGAATATTATAACACGGGAAAGAACAGGGGAATGATGAACTCCTAAATGCCATTAAATCAAAAAACAAACATGATTTCAGAATTATAAAAGATAAACTTTATGTTACTACAATGAATATCTGTGATTGGAAAATGGAAAAAAAATGTCTTTCAAAACTGAAGAAAATGTGTTATTGGAAAATTGAATAAATAAAATAAGTTACGTATTTATTTCGTATTGTAAATGATTTACTTTATTTCATTACTCCTCAAAAAGTTATACAAGTTGAAATCTCTCCGGTCAAGAAAGTGGCCATTCAAAAACGTTCGGAAAGGCGGCTACCGCACTTAACCCTTAGTTACTTGCGCTGGCGTACTTTGTTTTTGATTGATTGATTGATTGATTGATTTGTTCGTGTTTCCGGGCGCGTCAACTGCTTCGGTCATTAGTCCCGTTAGTTTAGTGCATGATTTTTCTCGGGCGATTGCGGTGAACTTTCCCCGCTGGATGGCGAGATCCGGCGGAGACCTACCGTCGGCTAGTGGGGTTTCCCCATAACCAGGTCTCTCCTACCAGCGGGGCACCGCCCCAGCCGGGACAAGCTCTAACCTCCCAACCGGTCTCCCAGAATATGTGGTAGTGTAGTGCATGTTAGTGTAAGTGTGTGTGTAAGAGGAAAGGATAGGACAAGGAAGAGGAAGGACAGATCGCGCGCGGTCCGTGGCCCGTTTGGTAGTATACTGCTCCGGCCTTTGCCTGGTGTTGATTGGAGAAACCACGGAAAACTACCGATCAGAGCAGCCGACCGCTAGAATTCTCCTCCAGACAGCGGCTGAATTCAACCTAGCTGAAAAACTAGTGTCGAAAATCCTGCCGCCGTCAGGACTCGAACCTAGGACCTCCCGGCCAGAGGCGCTGCAGGCGTACTTTATACGTCACTAGAAGTGTTATCGCCCTAGGAATCAGATAACATCAACGCGCGTTCTGACATTAGACCTAACCTCGTTGAAGGCATTCAGCTGCATCCTCCTCGATATTCGGTTGCGTAAGATGTCATGCAGTGGCTAGATGATTGATGTTTCGTTGGAGAGGGTCCGTTGGCGTAATTTCTACGCCGCGCGGATTCCAATCTGAGTTTTCATTTTCTTTTTATTATCACAGGATTTTTTATTTATTGACGTAATTAAAGTAATTTATTTTGTTTTACATTAGGAACAATGCAGAGATGAATAATTTACCGGAAAAGTAGATAGTCTGTGAATTACATGAGGAATCGGCAAAAATCGAAATTTGGGATGCTGCTAATGATTCTGAGAAAAAAGTTGAAGTGGCCGAGAGTGCACATGACACGTGTCCTGAGCTTTATTATGCTAGAAATTATTCAAGCAGCAATTTAGAGTGTAGAGATTATTTCATTGGCAAAGACAAGACTACAAAATGGAATACAATACCGCTTGTCAGCAAATTTACAAAAAGTAGATGCCGTGATGATCAACAACAACCACAACAAAATTAAGAAATTACTGTCACACTTGCGGAAGAGCAGAAAAACTACTCTTCTACAATTATTACTACACTTACTACTAACTGGTGGTATTTGCAAGCAACGAATATTTTCTCAAAGTCATTAAATACACAAATTGTTCTGAAGATTAATATGCTAAATTTCATATTATTATTATTATTATTATTATTATTATTATTATTATTATTATTATTATTATTATTATTATTATTATTATTATTATCATATTATTATTGTTATTATTATTACTTAATTAATTAAAAATTGTAATAGGTATGCATTTCAAACATAATTAAATTATTATCCATTATTCAAATTATGTATGTATTTGGCGTTATTGGGTGGATAGTCCGATGTGCGTCGATATTGGATCGATAGGCCAGCTACCGGTGACCCCCTTGCCTGGGCCAAGTTAAATTTCCATGCTTGGGGGTAAGAGCGACATGACGCGAACATGACGTATTCTCTTCACCGCCTGCTTGAACTTTTCTTCGCTACTTTTCACACAGCTACAGAAACTGGGACGATTTTTAAAGGGAAGCTACAACTCAATTTTCACCTCGACCGGGAATCGAACACAGGACCACAGCACGGGAAGCTAGTATGCTGCCCATGAGCCATCCCAGAGGCCCAATATATATCCAAATTAAATCCACATATTATGCAGACCTTGCAGAGTTCATTTTTCTAACAAAATAGGCTTGGCGTGCAAAGTACGCCGCGTGGGAACTTGTGTGACAACTAATATCATTATTATTATTATTATTATTATTATTATTATTATTATTATTATTATTATTAGCCCATAACATCCCGTAAAGGGCAAAGGCCTCCTGCTTTAGCAGGGTTACAGTAGGTTGATATTCAATTTCACTTAAGTTCACTCAATTTCACTAAAATCGATTAATAGCACTGTGGATCATCATCTTCTTTTTGCTGTTCATATCCCAGTTGCCTCCATATGGTTCTCTCTTGGGCCAGACTCGTCCAGGTGGGACCAGCTGCTTTGCATAGCTCGTCTGTCCATCTTCTCCTCTGTCTCCCTTGGTTTCTCCACCTATACCGAGGGTCCCAGTTTGTTGTAGTGTATGCCCATCGTCGCTGGTCTTGCCTTATAATATGCCCTCCCCAATGCCATTTGCTTATTTTGGCTTGCCGTACTGCATCTTTAATTTTAGTCTTTTTTATAATTTCTGTATATGATATTTTGTCTAGGAGCGAAATATTTAACATTTTTCGTTCTATTTTCCTCTGGCATCGTTGTATCAATTTTATTTGTATTACTGTTAAGGACCATGTTTGTGATCCATAAAGCAATATCGGCAAGATGCACGAGTTCATTACTACCTTTTTAATTTGGAGGTTTATCTTTTTATTTAGCAAACTGAAAGAGAGGCTCCAGAATCCTCTCCATGCTAATTTAGTTCTTCTTCTTATTTCCTTATCTCCTCTATTTGTAAATGATATTGGCTGGCCTAGATAAACATATTCTTACACATATTCTATGTTGCTGTCGTTCACCATTATTGATTTGGGTTCACTGTTACTCATTACTTTAGTTTTCGATAAGTTCATTTGTAAACCGACCTCAGTACATTTTGCGTGTAGGTCGTATAGCATTTCTTTTAGAATTTTAGGTGAGGTAGCAAATAGAGCAATGTCATCTGCAAAGCGGAGGTTTGTCAGCCGCCGTCCGTTGACATTTACACCTGCTTGTATGGACCAATTTATTTTACGGAAACACATTTCAAGCAAACTATTAAATAATTTCGGAGATATTGGGTCCCCTTGTCGTACTCCTCTCTTAATTGGAAATATATCTCCTTCTTGATCTGTACGTACTTGTGCTTGGCCGTATGCTTGCGCATATCGCACGTAACTAAAGGTTAAATTATACGGAGGCCAAGTCTCGCTGCACGTGGGCGCAGGGCACACGTGGAGCGGCGCTGTTTGTGTTTCAGCCACCCCCGCCGGCTTCTGTTCAGTTCAATGGCGCGCGCTGGGCTGTCTGCTTCCTTCCTGTGGAAAAAGAAGGAGAGGCGATAGCGCAAACAAACGCTCTACGGTGACGGACAAGCCTCACGCTTGCCTCGGGGCGCCGACCCCGCAATCACCTTCCAACACGCAACACTCACTACGCTGACTCGGATTGACAGGGAATTTTACCAGCTTGTTCAGGACCTTTCAAAACCCCCACTTACATTTTTTTTAGTGTTATGAAGCATTGCAAGTAGTGCTTTTGCAACCATTAGTATTGAAGTTGAAGCACGGAAATCGCCGGGTGTCGACGCGACGGTCCTGCGATCGTTACGTGTGAGCAGCGCCGCCGCTATCAGCCTATCAGTCAGCAGGGTGTCAATTGCCTCGGAGGGCATGCACAATGACAAAAATGGACGTTTACATGGCAGGTTCCGAAAGACGAGAAGGTCCAACACATTAATGAATAATCCAAAAACAATTATTGCAAAGATATGGATCCCTGGAAATGATACCTCGATATACGATAAATAAATACACACATACGTAAATACATACATACATGTATACGAACTTACAATCGACTCCGGTTATAGTGAACTTATAGGGATTAACATGTTTGGTTCACTATATCCGATGATGTCAAAATTATCTGTTCGTTCGTTTACCGTTACAAATAAGTTTTCTATTATACAGCAACGAAAATATCTAGTTTTTGAAATGTTAATCTCTCGCTTTTTTAAATTGATTATTATTATTATTATTATTATTATTATTATTATTATTATTATTATTATTATTATTATTGTTATTATTATTACTATTAATTTTTCATCTTTCAATTATTAATAGTTAAATTGTTGGGTACGGATTCTGAAACTCAAGAAAGCGTGCCCAGATCATTTCCCCCCCCCCCATACGTCACATACAGTTTTGTCTGTTTTTGACTAAATAAATAAATGGAATTCCTCCACAACGATTCATTTTATTAATATAAAGGTGCAATAGGATGAACTGAAAATTTCAGTATATTTATTTATACTTAAAAATTCAATTATTTTCAATGATATGCTTCATACATTTTTTATTAGTAATTTCTCTAGATCCCTCTTCAGAATTTTTGCTCTCCCCATACTTGATTCTGTATTGTTCTCTGTCTCTACGTATCGTAATGCAATCTTGACACGTTTCAATGCCTCTTGCACTTTTGGAACACTGTCCCACTCTCTGAAGGCCCTTTTAATCGTCTAAAAACATGCGAGATATAATTAATTTCCAGGACTTATTTCCTATGTTCAGGTTATATAGTGTGATAAGTTTCTTTCTTATCAATCTCCGCGATGGGCTAGCTATTTGTGAAATTGTTACTCTTCTCGTCTATTATGCAAAAACTGAAGTATTAAATTTACTGCCAATTTATCATGGGTTCGATACACAAAATACACTCCTTACATGCTGCATGTATACGTGTAATTCTATTCAGAATCACAATCCCTGGCCTTTTTCATTTTTCAGCCTTTTTCAACAATAAAAATGTAACATTTATTCTTATAATATATACATCACAATTCTAAGGATTTTACGTGCATTAATTTTCACTTTGAAACATTCAACACCGTTCGGTTTTGACTATAGTTCGTAAGCTTACATTCGTAAGCTAGATCGCTTGCTTCTCGGCTGACTAGCAAAATATTGTCCATGGAATCCTTGGTGAACTAAGGGGCGTTCTCTAAGAAAGACTTGTTTACGTCATCAAGAAACGGACGAACCTCAGCAAATTTATCGTTTTTATACAACTCCTCGTTGTTGCAGAATGCAAAAATCGAAATATTTCATCAAATCTCACCCTTCACCTTGATTTCACCAGAGTTTAGTTGTAAGAATGATCCGAATTCTCCCAAACCATTTGGCGACGTGGTTGTGATATGTACTCGCTTAGATTGAGTATCGCAAAAAAAGTGTACATTTCCTCTTTTAACACTAAAAAGTAAATTTCATTATTCTGTCAAACATATCGCACAGTGTTTTGTTCAACAGAGTTCACAATAACGTCATTGAGGGTTAAACGCTAAAAATGTAGAGGATGGCTGTCTTTGGTTAGAGAATCAGTAGAGGAGATTTTCAGCAGCATTTTTCTATTCAAAGATGACTCTCCCCGATTAGTCTTGCAGCTAGTTGCAGCAGATAAGTCCCTTCTTTCCATATGAAAACATACGTTTTTCTTGAAAGCTTTATATATTTAGAGGGCAGAGGGGACGCCACGTCTACATCTTGCGAAGAAATCACCTGAAATTCGCAGGCGGTTCGGAGTTGGTTTCCAAAAACGCGGTATGTATCGTTGCAGTCTTCATCACCACTGTCTTTATCGGACAAATCCACCCCAGAAGAAAATATCATGTCAGCCGCATGAATCTTCCTCGATAATTGGGGGTGGGGCGTATGTCAGTTATACACATGTGTATCATACTCGTACGAAAAAAACACTTATAACTCAAATAAACGTATAAAATGTAAAATAAACCGATACTCTTCAAAGTAAGTCAACATATCAATCGCATGCATCACGTAATAATTCCGCAGTAACGATGCTCTGTTCACACGGTTGCGCTCAACGGGCACTTCAATGCCCACATCGTATTTAATGTTCCGTAAACCTAACCAAACGATCTAAATTTAGAAATATCACTGTCGTGACCGCCCTCACGCATTTGAAGGAGCCGCCGCCGAGTGATGTCAGCGGAGTGTTACCGCCCCTGGCGGGAGAGGAAGACGACCGGTGCGAGTCGGCCTGGACTGTCCGCGCGCGGCCGTCACGCCCGAGCAAGCGGGTAGGGACTCGCCACCGCCCCTACTCCGCACCTAGTCGGCGGGCCGCTAGGCCAAGCGGACTATAAGAGGGCTCCGACCCGACGCCAGGGCACATAGCGAGCGACGGTGTTAGCGATTGGATCCTGGCGAGTGACTTGGTGAGCGAAGAGTGGAGATCAGCTACGACGACGACGACCTGTGCAACGAAAGTGGAACTCTCTTGTGGATATTTGACGACTCAGCTGATTTTGGGACTTCTTCTGGACAACGATTACACGGCTTCGCTTTTGGTACATGCTTCTGGTGATACGGAACTTCGGCAATTGTACCTGGTCTTGAATAAAAATTGTTTTATGAATTCTTGCCTTTTGATTGGACACTACAATAACAATTCACAGAGATTTGTCGATATCTTATTCATACGTTAACACGTGATACTGAATGCGGTATATTACCACTAAAACTAATCTCTTTCGCGGAGCCGGTGAACGCGTTGGGTAAGGCAATTGCTAAGGCGTGGGGGAGCGAGCTGAAAGGGAAATGTGTGGCAGTAAACTATTGCCTTACTCTTCCTCACTCCTTTCAGATACAGAAAACGCGCGGGAACTGATTTCGGCGTGAATAAAAAAATCAATATTTACAGCGGGCACGAAAGTACCCGTTCAGCATACGTGGATAGGTATCCTTACAACTGTATTCGGTAGAATTATTAAGAACGCGTGTCATTCTGCTCTTGAAACCAAAAAGAGACCAAGAAATATGGCTTTTACCATCAGTTGTGAAAGAAGGAACACACTAGAAATCTGACACCAGTGGACAAAAGATGCGTAATGTTGCTGAGGCAGCCGATGCTACGGTGCGGCCGCTTCGGGAGGCACGGAGGTCACGAAAGAACTTAATGCAAAATGTTTCTAAAATACTATTTCTAATACTCCATGGCACTTCAAAATTTGGATAAGTGGGTTTCACATGGTGTTCTACCAGCTGGCAAACTTTCATGAGAATCCGAGTCTCCAGCACGGTGAGTGTTGGATGTAAGTTACTGATTGCTTGCTCGTGCATAATTCTCGAAAGCGGTGGGAAAATGTTCTCTGCCACGCGCTGAGCGGAAGAGTGCATGATTGCTTAAATGTTTCCGAGCGCGTCAATTGTTCAGGTCATTAATCTCGTAAGTGTACTGCATGTTTTATCGCGGAAGATGTCGGACTTCTTTCCCGTGGAGTCCCTTTATGTTGTCCTTCTGTGTACGCGGTAAACATGATTATTCCATTTACAATATTTGTACTCGTATATTGTTTTGGTAATTTATATGTTAACAGTTCACAATACTTTACCAAATATATGTACTACAGCCTAATCAAATAAACTATGGATTATCAGTTTTCGTACCCGAAGTCATCTTGGACCCAATGACCTTGGATACTCACAAGAATGTACAAAATAATAGTTGGTAAGATGTCAAATGTTCATTTTTTGCTTAAAATAGGCAAAAACATTTTGTTGTTAGATGTTAAACTAAAATAAAATTATTTCCGTGCATTGAACATATCATAACATGAGATATCTTCAACAAGGGCTTTGTATATAAAAATCAGAAATTCTCGAGTCTATAATTTAAAATGCGTTAATTATACAACAAAACTGTATAAGAATTTTTTGTAGGAACATTTGTGCGCTTTAATTTTGTATAGTGCATAATGGAATCGATAGTTATGAGGATATTTGCAAAAACCGTAGAAGAATCACCTTTAAACGGCTTCCCCTCACTTCCGGCTCCCCCCCCCACACACACACACACTTCAGGGATTTTAGTAAAATGTACGAGTTTCAAAACTCAGGTATTTTTTCCTTCGGTAATCGGACACCGAAAGAAATAATCCCGGAGTTTTGGGACCCGGAAACTTGGCATGATTGTCTGTTTCTACCCTATGGTCCAATTGGTCTAACTTGGCTGGGATATCTTGGAATTAAGGCGTGGATTGTGATTTTTGGGTGTGATATCCTCTTAGGAGATCTATGGCTTTACTCGTAGCGCTGGATTTTTTTGTTATTGACTACTAATGGTTACTACTTGTTTGGTTGGTTTTATGAAGGGTATTTTTTTCATTTATCACTCATCATATTTCCCTCCTTCGATAAATAAATATTTTAAATTTAAAAATAAATATTTTTCATCAGAAAAAGTCTTAGTAGCAGATACGGAAAACCGCGAGATAGAAATGCTTGACTTCGTCTTACCAATTTCTTTAGTACGTTGCCGTTTTTTTTTTTTTTTTTTTTATTACGCATCCAATTCTGCAGAAGTCTTTGAATGGAGCTCAAATGTTACTAGAAAATGCACGTTTTAAGAAATATTCTTTACTGTTATTATTTATGTACGTTAACATAATTTAATGTATTTTATGTTTGACCGAGGGTTCTTTTATGTTTTTTGTTGTTTCTGTATCACTGCATTTCAACCTTTGATTTGGGTTTTCTTCAGGTGCAGGCTTTTGAAGATGTGCCATGTAACATTTTATAATAAACGCACAAAGAAAATTTAATTATTGTATTTATTGTAAAATATTACATTGCACATCTTCAAAAGTCAATATATTCAAAACTGTATGAATGTTTGTTTTGTAAAATAATATATTACATATTTTGAAAATCTACACCTGATGCTAAAACAAACCAAGGGTTTATACGTGGTGAAAAATATTATTCAAGTGGTCATAATAAATTCTTTATATGTTACAGGATCTGGCTTGAACTCAAAAGCAACCTATAACAAAAAATCCAGCGCTGCGAGTACAGAGATCGCGCTCCCAAGAGCAACTCACAGCCAATCGCAGCCCGCGCCTTAATCCCCAGATATGGGGATGAGTAACGATTTCCTGCCCAGCAGTAACAACGCGCGGCGTTTTACGAGCACTGGGTCCAGGCTGAGCCCCCTCGCGCCGTGAAGGCAACCGTTTGCTTCCTCTCACGCCCTCCCACCCCCACCCTTTCCCGCCCTCCCCGCTCCCGTTGCTGCCCCTCCCACAACCACGCTCCCACATCGCACGCAGCTCGAGTGAGTGAATGTTTCCGCGTGAGAGAAATTCAGTGGCGCACCCAAGGGGGTTAGAGCCTTCACACCCCATCGACCCTAATGAATCGTATTAACAATATACAATCGACTCCGGTTATAGTGAACTTCTGGGGACTAACATCTTTCGTTCACTATATCAGAGGTTCACTATATCCGATGATGTCAAAATTAAATAGAATTTCTCCACAATGATTTATTTTATTAATATAAGGTATTGCAAAATTCATTAACAGCACGAACTGAAAATTTCAATTTTCATTTCTACATTTGTACTTAAAAAATCAAATATTTTCAATTGTTTGCTTCGTACATTTTTCATCTCTAGATCTTTCTCCCGCCAGAGTTCGTGCTCTCTTCACACTTTATTCTACATTGTCCTCTATTTCTAAGTATCGTAATGCAGTTTTGACAACTTTCAATACTGAAACACTGCCCACTCTCCGAAGGCCCTTTTGCTCGTCTAATGACATCCGAGATCCAATTAACTTCTAGGACGTTGTATTTCGCACGTTCACTATTAGCCAAGGTTCAGGCTCACTGTAACCGAATCTTCTTATGCTGATTGGTTATGTAAGTGAAACGGGACCAGTGATTTAAGTTCACTATATCCGAGTTCACTATAACCCGAGTCGACTGAAACATATGGTTACCAGATGAGAATGGACGTGAAGAAGGACAAATGAGTTTAAAAGCCAGGACAAAAACAGGGCCATGTTAAAATAACGGCTAGTAAATCTGATACAGATACGTACGTTCCGTATTTTCAAGCTAAACACTCTGCTTTCTGAGTTGTGCGACCCTATCTGAAGTTTTTGTATTTCACCTATATTTTTCTCATTAAACCATATAGGGGACACCAAACACTGTTTCGTCAATGAATAAACTATGCTGAAGTTGACATACTTTTATTCAAGCTACGCGTGAAAGTGGTAACTTGTTTCTTCCTGTTTATTTCTACCAGTCCAGCTATGAAATTTAAAAATCCCATAGAAATTTAGGGTCGCGGCTTACTTGATAAGGAGTGTCACACGAAGACAAGTAGACACTAGTACAGACTAGTCAGACAAGTAGAACTATCGATTTTTGACATGCTAAGAACCACGATGAAACGTTGGCACACACTACACTACTATCGTCACAGTTACGTTACAGTACTACAGTTACTATCGAAAAGATTGCAGTCAAAAAGATTGCAGCAAAGAAAGTATGCGAATGTAATTTTAGAAAAAAAAACCATTAGTTTATAATGCTTGTTTTCAATTTTCAACGATCGTCATTTGTAACACGAAAATAAAAACAATTTGTTGATTTTCGAAAATAAGTACGGACGCCAGGACAATCGTTAAATATACCGACGTGTCCTGCTAAATATCGACATGCGGTAACCCTGACATAATAATTTTTACTATTTTTCAGTGCTAACAGAAGGGATTCAATATATCAATTGTTTACATTACAAATATTAATTTTTTACATTACAAATATTAACTTTAATTTAACAAATATATATATATATATATATATATATATATATATATATATTATATTCAGCATAAACGATAAAAATATTATTAAAAAAATAGCAACTCGGCTGGAAGAGCATCTGTAACCCTCCAAAGAAAATATCTGGGTGTGCCTTATACAGTAAACTCTCATTAACACGAATTCCAATGAACAGAAATAATCCGTGTTCGTGTTAAAAAAAACTGTAATCCTTTCCTGGGACCGAAGTTTTGTTCGTGTTACTGCAAAATTCGTGTTAGGCGAATTCGTGTAAAAGAGGTTTCACGGTACGTTGATCATTAGCCTCGTGAATGTAGTGCATGTTATATTCCGAGTGGTGGTGGTGTTCTCTCGTGCTCGAACGTGAGAAGCGGCGCCGACGTACCACTGATGGGTTTGCGGTATATCCTCTCCAGATATATTTCCTACCGGGGCACCAGTCCAGATGGGACAAGCTCTGTGCTCGCAGATGGCCTTCCGATATCTGTGGTAATGTAGTGGGTGTAAGAGTGTGTAAGGGGAGATGAGGGGACATGTCACTGCAGTCCCTCTAACCGGGAGGTTCTACAGTTCGAGTCCCGACGGTGGCAGGATTTTCGACACTAGCTTGTCAGAAAGCTCGATTGATTGATTCATTCGAAGTGATTCCGGGCGAGACAACTACTATGGTCACTAGTCCCGTACGTGTACTGCGTGTTTTGCTTGGGAGGTTGCGGTGATCCCGCAGTATGGCGAGATCCAGCGCCGACCATAGTCGGCTAGCGGGGTCTTCGCCAACGAGGTGTCGGCCACGAGCGGGGCACCGCCCCAGCCGGGACAAGCTCTAAGCTCCCGACCACTTTCCCGGCATGGGTGATAGTATAGTGCATGTTAATATAATTGTGTGTATGTGTGTAAGGGGGGAGGATAGGACAAGGAAGAGGAAGGAAAGATAGCGCGAGGTGCGTGGCCCGTTTGGTAGGGTACTCCTCTGGCATTCGCCTTTTGTTGATCGGAGAAACCACGGGCAACTACTGATCAGAGCGGCCGGCCGTTAGAATTCTCCTTTAGACAGCGACTGAATTCGACCTAGCTGACAAGCTAATGCCGAAAATCCTGCCACCGTGAGAACTCGAACCTACGATTTCCCAGTTAGAGAACCTGCAGTGACATCAGTTGATGCACTGAGCTACCGCTCCCGGTGCATTTGGCGTCAAACTCGTCTGGGTCACGCACTGTGGGGGTGGATGGAGGCGCCCACAAATTCGTTTCCATGTATAAATAAAAGTGTTTATTTCCTGTACCCGGGCGAGTCTTCTGCTATGGTCATCAGACCCGTAAGTGTAGTGCATGTTTTATTGCGTGATGTGGCTGTGTTTTTCTCCCGCTGAATGGTGAAATACGGCGCCGAACTACCGTCGACTAGCGGGTTTCCCACAATCAGGTATCTCCCACCATATGGACACCGCCCCAGCCGGAGCGGAGCATCTAAGCTCCCGAATAGTCTTCTGACAATAATGGCAGTGTAGAGCATGTGAGTGTAAGTGTGTCTAAGTAAGGGGTGAGGACAAGGAGGTGGAAGGAATGATGCTCCGGCATTCGCCTAGTGTTGATCGGAGAAACCACAGAAAACTACTGATCAGAGCAGCCGGCCGCCAGAATTCTCCTGCAGACAGCGTCTGAATTCGACCCAGCTATGCAGCTAGCGTCGGAAAATCCTACCACCCTCCAGACTCGAACACTAGAACCTCCCAATCTAAGGCGCAGCATCAGTTGATGCTCTGAGTCATCTCAGCCGGTATTTGATATTCTGTGCGATTTAATCACAGGGGTCAAGTCTTTGTTACTAAATACTCGCACGTAGAAATACTAGAAATTTTAAAAATTATTTAATATGACCAACTTTATTAACTAATTTCGTTATAAAAACAAAAACATTGTCATTCTGAGTTTCAACCAGTTTTATTGTCGATTTTTTGAAGACTGAAAGAAAAAGAGTAAGGTTAATACCTAATAAAACCATCCAATTACTTTATATATCGTTTGAAACAAGTGTTCAATTTATTTAAAATAATTATTAGGAGAAGTTTAACATTCGTAAATTACAATTAATTACTTACATTTTTAATCCGTTGCTAAGTGGTATAATGCATAGTTTAGGGCCGACCCTCCAAAATTGAGTGTTGGGTTTGCTAAATATTAATTACCCAGTATTTCAAGCTATTTTCACAAAATATGCATAATGTTAACATGAGTAGTATAAAAATAATAATCATCATCACTATGTTTCACAGCAAATTTTGGTACCATTCTCTCAGACTCCCATTGACATTGACTCAATCACTATTATTTTTGTTATGCCATTTACCAGCCTTTACGTATGCCGATGTCTCCATAATTTTTACGAGACCAAAATGTATATCATGCACCTACTGGAGGCTTCAGCCAAGGCTTTACCAATCTCCGCTATAGAAAATGTTTATGATAATGGACCAATAACAAGTGGAACACCAATTTTGATGTCGAGAGGTATAATCTCCCTTGACCCAATTTAACTTGCACAATCTACAAAAGAGTTTTTTGTCTGCGTTCTTTAGGTAGCGTGAGCTACAATGTTTTATGTTTTTGAGATACAGTGTTGAATTATTTCAGGCTACTTTCCCAAATAGTTAAGGTAGAAATAAATTCTTTGCAACCACCTCTTGTGAAAATTATGTAGGGTCAAGTTTAACTACTAATTGTCAAAAGAAAAACGATAATAACAGTCGGTAATTTAAAACTAAAACACTTGTAAATGGTTCCAAAGCTATTTAAGTTTTCCAGTCCCTTTTAAATAACAAATGAATTTTTTATAAATATGTTTATTCAAGTAAAACCTGAAAGTCAGCAAACATAAAATCTTACAATAACTTCTTCTTGCGAGTATTTCACAGCTCTTTCGACCGTCTTTCATATCCCAATCTCCATAGCTCTCCATCATTCCTGTCGTTCCTTTCTAGATCTCTTCTTTGCATGTCTTTACAAACTTGATACTGCCATTCCTCTCTGAGTATATCTCTTTTTCTTGTCTAAAGGAAACCACTCACAAACCTTTCTGGGATATTTCCCACAATGAAGCCTTTTCATGTGACCAGACCATTTCAGTTTCCAATTTATCTATAATTGATTTTTGAATCTGAATTCGCTCAATAATTTCTTAATTTCTAAAATATGTTCTGTTTTAGATACTCCATTACTTCTCACAAAATCCATTTGTATACTCATTAATTTTTCTCTTTCTCTTTTCCTTAAATCACATGTTTCTGAGCCTTATACTTTGTATGATAAGAGTCTAAAAGTCGTTTCTTAGTAGACGTGAATACTTCTTTTCGCCAGAGCAGCGAGTTTAACTTTCTAATAGCTTGTCGTCCTTGTGTAAGTTTTTAAACAATATTTTTTCAGGAATCTCCTTCTTCGCTATAATTCCACCCAAATATTTAAATTCGTGACACGCTTCTATCTTATCTCCATTTATTGGTATATGATTACTTCTCTTCTCTCCCACTACCATATATTTTGTTTGGAAGAAATTGATTTTTAATCCGGTTTTATTTGTGTACGTTTTCACAAGATTTCACAACATATACTCCATGTCATCATGTCGATCATTTGACAAAATAACCTGATCGTCAGCAAATAATAATGTATAAAGGCAATTTTCATCTATGTATACTCCCATACCTTGCCATCTTTTTAGACTTTCTCAGATGTAAATCTTAAACAAAGTAGGTGAGTAACAACACCCTGGACTCTGGCCCTTTGTTTGTCCAAATGACCGCGAAACATCGTTACCCATTTTTATTAAATCTTAATATAAATTACTGAAACTTGGGAATGATGAATAATGGCAAATATTTATGTAGTATGTAATAAAATTTTAAATTGAATAATTAAAGTACATTGCAACGAATTTGTCTCTAAGTACTACAATACTTACGTACGTATGTACTAAAGTATTTATTTATTTACGTCAAAAACAGTTAAAAACTGTGAATGACGTGCTATGAGGAGAAGAGAATATTGTGCACATTTTCAAAATTCTATAATCCCTACACTAAGCCATATACTACTTGAATTTTGAAGAGGAAAAAATAGAACCGCTCCGATGTAATAAATTCTATTTCCAAGGATAAATCAGCAATAAATTTTGGTCTCTTATCCCGCATGTCCTTTGTCAAGGAATAATACTTCCTGACGTGACAACATGGAAAAGATAATTTGAATAACTATACTTCTCACTGAATTCTAGAAGTCGTGCACAGATAATGAAGTTACATTTATGTCCAGAAGCAAAACAAGGGGCCATCTCAGCATTCGCTCAATGGATCAGGGAAACGACGAAAAACCCGATAGAGATGGGGGTCATTGACCCGAAGACTGCAGTACAATACTTGTTACAGGTTGTTTACATTTATACAGTCTAAATGGTAAACAATGCATTAAATATCACTGTTAAAATTAATGTTACTTTCCTTGTGATGCTGAGTATAGTCTCTAATTGTATAGAAACAGTTATGCAGCAGAAACGATTTCACTTGGGATTTAAACTTTTCTATCGAATTTAATCGTTTAATGTCATCTGGCAAAGTGATGAAAAATAATGTACATGATGTCATTCAGTGTTGTCGCTCGAACTCCAATGGCAATTTTTTATGCAAACCTTACGCCATTGGTTGAGTGTACCCCCACCAATGCTCCCCGAAGTCGATGCTGTGTAATGTGAGACTGGGGTGCGTGCGGGTGGAGGAAGATCCGAGCTTTCGTTATTCCAGAGGCAGGGCCTTTAATCGGGGGGTGGGCACATCCCCCCTCCCCTGCCTCTGCCTTGTGCGTGGTATCCGACTTCAGCCAATGAGCTTCAGACGCCAGTTTGCGACACAATATTAGCGGGAATTTTAAATCCAACCAGATTCGAAAATTATCACATCGTTACAAGTCATTGAAAGAGATTTATGAAGCATTTCTTCTAAATATTGCATCTTGTACACTATCGTTTTATTTTTTGTTGGTTACCGTTGAAAATTGTCGTTTTGTACCACTTTCAAAATGTTTCTCAACACTACTCGCTCTCCATGCAACATGGCGGCCAGCGTCTGGACTGGCTTTTCACACGGTATGCTCACGTGGTTCGTGACGCAAACTGGTGATGTGCAAACGAGCAAAAATCGGATCGCTGGAGGAACTCGTATGTATTTCCACCATGCCTCAAATGTAGATCGACATTCACTATGAGAGCGTCTTGAGATTGAGATTCACTATGAGAGTGCGTCTGCCTGCGCCTGCTTCACCGGGGCTAGGCCAACCCCTGTGAAGTGTCCTAAACCTTACCCCTTTCCCAATTCTGGCCGCTGGGTAGTGACGCAGGGGGCGCGTACATGCTACCTGGCGGTCCTCTTGACATCCGACAGACGAGATATTAATACAGCGCTCTCTGGAATATAGAGGGCGCTGATAAAATTGTAAGTATTAATGGAGGATTACTCCGCGCTCAACACTCGACTGGGGGCTAAGTGACACGTTGCGTCGATGATAATAATGAAGATAATCAAGACGCAACAAATGAAAAAACCTTTTCCAGCATTTAAATCACCTTAACTTTAATTATATTTTGAAAAAGACTGATGCATTTATTTCAGTGTTTATTATACATTGTCGTAGCATCTGTAATATTTTGACTTACAATCTACCACGTTTTTTAAATTGTCACCTTTCTTCTCACCTTGCGGGAGAGGAACAATGGGACTGGCGGTCAATAGAACATTGCTACTTCTCATCTTGCGGCAGAAGAGCGGAGGAAAGTGTACTGGCAATCGGTAGATCGTCGACTCTTTTAAGGGGGGGGAAAAAAACGGAAGGATACGTACTGGCAGCCGGCAGAACTTCGACCATAGAGTAAAGATGTATAGTCTCTTTAGTCTATGCTTCGACTTTTCTCACCTTGCGGGAGCAGAGTGAAAGGATGGGACAGTAGAACTTTGAACCTTCCCACCTCGTGGGGGGAGAGTGAAAGGATGCGGAAGAGAGGTTAGCAGACCGTCGATATCACACCTTGCGGGAGAAAAGAGACAGGTCGACAGGCGTTCTGCAGAAATTCGTCTTTTCATATTGCAGAAGAAGACTTCAAGGATTTGGTCTCGCGGTCAGCAGAACTTGGGACTCCTAACAAAACCGAAGAGGGGTTCTTTTTTTTTTATTTTAAGGGGGGGGCAGTCAAAACTTTTTTTGCCTCCAATGTTTTGTCACCTAGGAAAAATTTACAATCATTACAGAGCACTAGCTATCGTATTCCCACAATTTTTTAAAGGAGTACACTTTTACCCCAGGTACACATTTTCCATACTTCACCGTATACAAGCACAAAAAATTCCACTTTTTTCAAATCACCAGTATATAAAATGGGTAGCAATGCAACAAAAATTTTGTTGATTATTTAAATACATTAAAAACACAACCCCTAAGTAGTATCAAATTGAAAATTAAAAAGCGATAAACTTCTGAAAGTCTTCAATTACGACAGGTTGAACATCTATCTTTTAAACAGGGCTCGGACTCTGATGACCTAAAAATTCATTGAATTATTATATTTAAATTGAAAATTATATTTAATATAGTCTTTAGCTCTGATCTTCCAACAGTCTGTTTTGAAAAGTCAAGGAAGTTATCAAATATTTGTGTAATTTTGAGAGTTTGAAAAAAAGAGTCCACTGCAAAAGTTAATTTTGTCATGAACTGATAATAATAAAAACCTTGTTTTAGAGTGTCATTCACTAACAAAAAACATGAAAAGGAAACAAAATGTGTAAAAACGACGCGAAGGTCCAAAAACTGATCTAAAAATTGAAAAATGGCAAAAAATGACGCAATAACTGTACATTTCTATCACCTATATGTAATAATAAACATTCATTTACAAGTTAGCTACATCTAAAATGCACAAAAAAAGACGTCATGAGAATCCGAGACCTGCTCATAAGGGAAAAAAGGTGGCTTCTTAAGGTAGATTATATTACTTTGATGTTGATTTTTTTTAGTTTTTATCATTTTGTAATCTATGGAAAACAGGTACATTTGATCAAATAATCAGAATAGGTGATTTCCATTATTTCCATATTTAATACAAAATAGTACATCATTTAACAATACATCATAATCTTTAGACATTCTTTTCTGCATGAAGAACTTTAAAACAATAAGTAGACACCAGACAGACCCTTTACATTTTTTATGTATTGCACTTGAAGGACTTTGCAATGTGCCAGAGTAACCCTGCAGTAAGCGTGCATGAACTCATCGACAGAAATTTATTTTCCTTTCTTTTTAAAATCATTGGCCTAAACTGTTTTCAGTACCTTCCTTCAAAAGGTAGTTTTAAATCATTCTAATCTTTGAGTTACTTTTTATTCTTGTTCATTTTTTCCCAGTTGCAAATTTAGTAAATAAACTTTATATGGTATACAAAATTGATCTTGTTATTACAATACTTTTAACATTCCCAAGTCTTTTCTTTGTAGGTTCCTTTTATATCTAGATTTATTTAACCAATCTGCTTCATCTTTATATATTTTTTTCTAAGCATGAACTCTCAATCCACCATTACTGGCATGGAGGGGAACAGCAAATCACACCACAAGTCTGGAGGCCCATGTCATTGGGCAGCCAAAGGAAAAAAATATCTCCTCCTCTTGAGTTTTCTTCTTTATCTACTTGTGATTGAGAATGTACTAAAGAATCAATATTTGTAATTTAAAAAATGTTGTATGGCCTGAGAAAGATTGGGGGGCCCTCACAAAAGTTTGGCTGGGAACCCATAAAATGTGTAGGCATCCCTGCTGTAGAGTTAACAAGATGAATGGTAACAGTAATTTGGATTTACTTCAAGAAATTACAATGAATTCTAATTATGAAAAATATTCATTATAAGGAAAGTAGAAATCATAAAATGAACACATACTATATTGCATACCCTAGTTGCAGATCTCTTTAACATTAATCCTGCCTGTAGTGCAAACTAAATTTGCTTAAATCCCTGTCAATAAACCAGAAGAAATTTAAATTATTCACACGACTCCTTTACAACATATTGGTAAACAGGTTGATATGACAGCATTAAATGCTTTACAATGTGCTGTATCATTTAACCACTTTAGTATTATCTTCATACACTTCAATTACAATAACATATGATATATATTGGTTCTTCTTTTATAAAAGAAATAGAGCTTTGCATAACTGATTTTAGTCATGATATATTAATTTTATGAAATTAGAACAAAAGGCCATCTCCAAGATGGAAATAAAAGCCATAAACATTAAAGAAATTGACAGTAAAATATGAAAAATGACAACATTACCAATTACGTCTATTTGTTTGTGTGTTTTTTAATACAATACAGTGCTTTTCTGAATTTATCTCACTGCAAAAAATAATATAATTAGTTCATGTTCCTACAAATCTGAAGTTTCTAATTTACAGTAGATAGGTCTTTTAGGCCCTCAAAATTATATGATTTATCTTTTGTTCCATGTTCTAGAGTGATGAGAAAATGTACATCCTTTGAAAGAGTGTACAGTCCGTTTCTGTTCATTTAATTTGGTAACAAAATTGGACTTCAAAATGATATTTGCTTTTATTGTAATCAGAGATCAGTCTATTAAAAATATTTTCAAACATGTGGCATACGATAGTCATTCACAATAAAACAAATTGAATTGACAAAAAAGGAAAAATTTGGAAATGACTGTCTTATTTTATATGATAGACAAATATGCCCTAAAGAAAATAGTTTAATACAAAATAGATAAAAGTAGATTAAGACAAAATAAGACTTAATATTTGAAGATCTAAATAATGTTCTAAAACCTTGGCAGTGAATAACAAGGAACAAGAAAGAAAAGTTATGTGAAAAAAAAGTAAAAATGATCAAAACAAATTATCATAATTGTCCTCTAATAGTTCATAGTAAAGCAAAAACATTGTGGCTCCAAATATATGAAAAATATTTTTTTAATTAAGTCATTAACATAGCCTTGTTAACTACATTACAGAACTAATAATAATAATAATAATAATAATAATAATAATAATAATAATAATAATAATAATAATAACCACTGTCAATTCCTCATAATGTGAAATTGGCCCAAGCAGAGATGAGAACATAAAGTAAATAAAGCTTTACATTCTCCCTCATATCTGGATGCAGCAAATTATAAAAATGTCTACGTACTTTCTGATAAAGAACTTTTAGAATGAATTAATTCAATCTGTATCGACAATCAACTTGTCATTTATCTGTGTTGAATTTCCTATGATCAAGTGAAGCCAGTTATGCAAACAATTAATCTATACAATTAATTAAATATAAAAATTGTACTTTTGATGTGGAGTGCAGTTCAGTACTTTTCAACAAGTATTCCCACTAAAAAATAGACTGAGCATATAATATCAAAGTTATAATATGTATCAAAGGTAAGAAATATATTATCTATAAAAAGCATTAAATACAACAATTTCTTTTGGGGAATGTAATTATGTTATATAATAAACATAATGGACGGAAGTAAAGCTGACATACATCATTTCTGGATGTACACAAATTTTATCACTTTTGTAAGTGCTTCTGATACTTAAAGAAGAATCATACATTTAGGAATAGATGAGCTGAATATTTGGAGATTGCCAAATTTCGAACAGTTGGTACTGTGAATAAACACACAACCAGCAGTATATCTGCAACAAAATATATGTGATAAAGAATTAAAAGGAAAATTTATTAAACATTTCATAAAAAAATTACCTTTTTTGAAAGCTAACTACTTACATTGTATGACATCCACAACCAGTCTATCAAGGCTGCTAATACAGATTGAAGCTGAAACAAAAATATGACATTTAGATGAAGAGATCTTCAGTATTTTCCTGGTAAGGCATTCAAACCCTTCTACTTAATAAGAATTTTTTTGAAGTAAATATTATGTAATATTAGGTCTTCCAAATCCCCCAAAAATATTGTTAATAATTTAACAATATAATGTTTTGAATTTTTGTCTGGAATTTTCAATTCAAAATATTTTCAAGTTCTATAACAGTGGAGGAATTAATTAGATTGAGATTGAGAGATTTATTTTCTTGATAACATTTCCAAACTTCTTAACCTCTCACTTGCATACAACGTAAGATCCCAGAAAAGATTTTTCGGTTGTTTAATTGAAAACTATGATCCTCTCAGGCTTCCTGCACCATGCACATTAAGTTAGTTGTTCAAGTGGGCATTTGATGAAGTTTCATTGTGTACACTCATTTAATGACTTATGACTGTTGGTAGAGGTGTCAATAGGTGTGATATAGATAGAATATATGTTGGAAACAAATAAAAAATGTGTCGAGTATCTGTGTGTGATGAACACAGAGCATGGTTCTGTACAGTTTGTAACAATTAAAAACAATTCAGGCAAATACTACTTGTTTATAACCAAATTTCTCTAAATAATATGTCTTGCATGTAACTAGGAACATAAACCAAATTTGTAAAATTAATTTATGAGTTACATTGACAGTGATATCAGTCAAATATGTTCAAAATTCACAAATATAATAATTAAGAATAGGGTCATTTAATTTTTCAAAGTGTGAATGTAATTGTTATCCATTAGGGAATATAATTTGATGGAAAAATATGTTTGGAAAGTGAAGATTTAAGGTCCTGAAGTTTATAGAATACCTTGGAATGATGTGGCTTTAAATAAAAACTATTTTTAAATATGTTGTTAGGATAGTCCTAAAGCAAGCATTCATTACTTATAACTAGGGAGCGGATTTCTATGAATATTTTTGTCCGTTGCTTCACTGCATAACTAAGTGACATTTTTTGACATTTGGTTAAAATTGAATACTATGCAGATTAATATGTTAGTGCATATTTGGATGCGTTTTTCCTGTTGTTGCATAATCCTGTAATTACAGGCAAATATTTTGTATATTTCATTTAAATAGACACTTATCTCTTATCTCATTTATCTTTCCATAGAGTAGAAATATATTTATTTGTGAGCATTCATTGATTGGAAAGAGCTTTCACAATGTGCGTTTTTTTCCTCTTCTCTGTAGTTGATACAATACTTGAGCAAATGTAGGATATTTCTTAATATAATATTTTTAAACCAGGCAGAAGAAATGAAAGAAGGTATACAATGTACTTCACTAAGGTGCACATTTACTTCAATTATTTCTCCAGCAAAGTAAGCCAAGTTACATTATGTTTGGACAAAAATATACATTTTCATTCCAAGCACAATTCTCCTGAATTTTATCAAGAAAGGTTTATACAGGAAATGAAATATTGTTAATTTTAATTGCATAATAAAGTACGTATTTCAGAATTTTTAGGCCATAAATCCATATTTTTAAAAGCATATTTCAAGATTTTTAGTTACTCTCCCTACTTATTACATTTTATTACCCTTTAAACATTTACACAGCATCCTTTACTGAGTTTTGAATAAGGAATAGAAATGAGATATCTAATCTCTCTGATTATTAATATATTGACTTACAAAAACTGTTCAAATGATAGTCAGTGTATGGAGACTATTGTACTAATTTGATTACTGTATACGAAAAACTATATCCATCTTACAGATTATTCAATTTGAAACTTCTTTTCTCTAGCAAAACACAATGCATTGTTTTTGTTATTGTTACTTAAAATTAAATAAAAACTAAAGAGGTTATGAAATTTCTACATAACCCTTTATAACAACTTAAATTTTAATTAGTCTGATTTTTACTTATAAATAGGGCTTAGATATTTGTTGTTAATAAAAAAGGGTTCCAAAATATGCAACTGATAGCAGGCCTATGGAAACAAGTGGTGTCCCAATAGCATGTAGTTTCTCATACTAATTGTAAGAGTCACATAGTATCATCGTATTATATTTTCTATCCAAACACTTCAGCCATCACTTGAAAAAACAGTGTAATAGGAAATTACACAAAAACTAATATTTTGACCTCACCTTCAGGCTGAAAATAATGTAGGTTCTTAGTAATGTACTTCAGCTTCCAGGTCAATGACCCCCATCTCGATCGGGTTTTTGTCGTTTCCCTGATCCATTGAGCAAATGCTGAGATGGCCCCTTGATTTGCTTCTGGATGTAAATGTAGCTTCACTATGCGCACATTTTGTTGACCTTTCCTTTTGCTTATAGTGGTAATAGAGCTTAGGGTGAGTTTCTATTTGTTAGCAATAGAGAAAAATCAAATCCGTTCGTTTACCGTTACAAATAAGTTTTCTATAATTAGGCAACGAAAATATCTAGATTTTGAAATGTTAATCTCTTGCTTTTTTTAATTTTATTATTATTATTATTATTATTATTATTATTATTATTATTATTATTACTATTTTTTTCATCTTTCAACTATTAATAGATAAATAGTTGGGAAGGGATTCTGAAATTCAAGATAGCGTGCGCAGATGATTTTTTTCCCCCCATACGTCACATACAGTTTTTGACTAAATAAATACATAAATAGATATTTTGTAATACATGGAAAAACAAATGATATTCTGATGAGGGCTTTACTCTTTCTACAAGGTAAATGAGACTCACCTTATATGATTTCAACATTAAACACAAAAGTGTCAGATTTAAAGAATAAATTATGACTATAGATATTATCAGGGGGCAGGGCATCACAAAGAGGAAGCGTCAGTGGGTTTGAACAGACTGAGTGCAGAGGAGAATTTTGTGAAAGGAAATGAAGAGCTGGGGGAGGGATCTTAGGAGGAGTAGGAGAAGAATGAGGAAGGGGTGGGGAAAGGAGAATGAAACAAGTGGAAGTTGAAATGCAATTGGAAGAAATGAGTAGAATTGGGAATAAAATGATTATACATAAGAAACACTCAATTGCATAAAAATCATTGACTTACATAAATGTAATAACCACCAAGCAGCCAAAGACCAAATACAAGTTGAAATGCTATTCCAATTCCCATTGTTATTAACCATGGAAGTAACCATCCACGAATCATCTCTTTTATTGCCTTGTGAATGAGAATCGAAGTTATAATCAAAATGAGAAAATATGTAATAAATAATCCTCCAACCCATTTCATTGCTGAAATAAAAGAAAACTTGTTAGTTTGCATTCAATGGCTAAATGACGTAACACATACTATTTACAATTTTAGGTGTCGAATTTCACTAATGTAATTTCAGCAAGTAGTAAAACATTTTTTCACATATCTTTTAAACATACGTATTTTTTACACAACAAATCCAATAATTTTAATTTTCAAAAATTTTAAACATTTAATGAAATTGGTAAATTTAATGTTACAAAGTGCACTATGCTTCTCTCACAGCAACAAACTGAAGCAATATTTCAAATAATTTTGAAAACAAAATACGCAGTACTTTAAGATTCCTTTAATTAAAATTTTGAAGATCTCCTGTTTGGAACAAATCAATTTCACATTTGTTTGCAAAAATTTCCTCACACAAGAATATAAAAAAAAAAACTAAAAAATGGTTCAGAAGAAACTTCTTTAGGCCTTTACGCAGAGCATGAGTTTTCGGTAAAATAACCTCATTTTTATATTTAACATTCCAAAAATCTCAGCCACAGAATATCCATTGATAAAAAATACTGAGGTTTTGTAACAAACATTGTGTACTACTAATTATATAATACCTCTTATTCAATGAGTTTTTGAAACTCAAGAATATAGCATAATGAGCTGAATTTCAAGGAATCTAATAAAGAAAACAATAAAAACTTAATTAGAAAAATACATTAAAGAAAATATATTGAATAGATACTTAAGGTACCAAACCAAACTGTTTAAACAGCTGAAATTTCAAAAATCAGAAAGCAACATCAAAACATTTCAAATACTGACATATAAAGTATATGTTATTAGAGGGCCAATTTCAGTGCTATATCGGGAGTAATTATTTATTTGTTGCTTTACTTAAGAACAAAACAAAAACACGTAAGTGATGTCTGAGGGAAAAGTACTATCTGCACACATTTTCTATCCCTCTCTTTTACTATATGTAACTGAATTATGAATAAAGAGAGCAACATTTGATTAAAAGAAATATTAACTCTAGTGTAATAGAAAGAATCTGCATCAGTAAATAAGCTTTAGATTTTATTTCAATGTGCTGCTGTCAAAATAATTAATTTCCCAATATTACTGACCTCAAATAAATGTCTGTGGATAATGTCCTCACTGTCCAGAAACAAAACAAGGGGGGCACCTCAGCATATGCTCAATCAATGAAAAGAAAGCAGAAAAGAACCTGATTGATTTGGGGATCATTGGCCCAGAAGCTGAACTTGACCTTAAAAGTTGTAAATCAATTTTAACAGAACTGTCACCTGGCAATGTTTTGTAACATACCATGATACATGTATTATTTATGGATATTTTTGTAGTGAGCTATAGATACTGATGTCTATAAATGATCCTTATGTTACAATTAAACAATACCTTTATGTCATGATTTTTTTTTAATCGTTGATCAAGATAATTTAGCTAAAATCACTCATTCATAAATGATGAGCTGCGTCAGTCAGTCGAGCTGATGTTTCAGCCATCATGTTGTAACCTCCTAAAATACTATGTAAAAAAGGCCACAACATAATGGCCAAAATGTCAGCTTGACCAACTGTGACGCGGCTCATACTGGACAGCCAAATATCAAACCATGTTGATGGTATTTCTTATTATTTATACAATTTTTTTCCTGTGATCTAAAAGACTTGTTACTGTTTTTTCATTTATTTGTTTTAGTAATCTATTTTTTCTGTAAACTAATCTAATATTTGGTAAGTTTACCAAGATGTGTGGGATTTAGAGTGCTTTGAGACCTGAGCAAATGTAACCTATTATGCTACAGAACCTTAATGATCATCAGTATCAAGGCTCACATGGGTATTTCATTTTTTTTTACTATTTTTGCTTTCTTTAAATTTTCAAATTTATTCCCGGTTCTAATCCAAGAGAAACTCAAAAAAGACTGTATTTCTGTATACAATGAATGTATGCAAACACAAGATTAATCTTCAGTATAAAATGACCCTTTTCTAGGATGCTTTTGCTGAAATGCAAGGAAACTTACTAAAGCACATGTATATTAATGATGTAACATTTTTTTGCTTATAATCTTAATTTAAAGAATGTTCAGAAATATGAAAGAGAAAATTCACAAAAAATAAAACTTTCGCCAATGTTCTTGAAAAACTTACAATAGCGAATATCAGTTTCAAAGAATGGTGTGTATAGTTGAGAAGAATCCCCACCACTCAGCATATAAGAAATGAAAGTAATGAGTACAACACTCATAGCCTGCAAAAAACACAGTTTTAGTTCCACACATCAAATATTCAGATGAAACAAAATGGTAATTACACATGTTGATGATACGACACATAATTATTTTATATGCATAATATTTTATATGCGTAAATGCAATGAAATTCAATACATACAGTTGTGTAAACAGCAACTGAATAACTTCCACTTTTCACATCATTGTTCCAAATACATGGAGACCAACAAGTTTCCAACACAACCATGTTTACAGCTACGCCTATAAAATAAAAATCTCTTTTTCATATACACGCCAATTTTTCAAAGAAATATTCTTTGCGATCCTGCTGTATAACCTAATCAGTGGAAGCCACGCCCAACAGATTCTCTACAATAAACCTGCAAAAATATATTCAAGAATAGACAACATAAACAAATTATAAAGAGTCGGGTACCTGCAGAATTGTATAAACAATAAAATGTTTAACTTTTCAAATATTTCAACACTATACCAACAAAATACGTTTAAACGACATCAACAACGCCAAACGCGTCATGTAAACATCCCAAGGTGTTGCCAACTATGAGGATATAAAAGAAAGACAACGAATCTGAGGAATAAAATTATGTTTTGAAAAAAAGAAATAAATAAATTACATTATTTTCCTGTTCTATTTTCGTATTCGTCAACTACCAAAGGTTGCTCCAGTAAAGGGTAAAATTCTCAGGAAAAAGTCGAAAGAAATTTTTGTTCTATATTGTTGGAAGCACGATATATTACCGTAGAAGCGGTAGATTTGTTCAATTCAATTAGGAAACTTCATTGAGTTAACCAGCAAGTCTTAAATAAAAAGTTCGGGCCACTTTCGTAATCGAGAATAATGAGTAAAGATCAAACCCTTGATGATCAGTGCGAGCAAGATGTTGAAGATGGGTTTTTTCAAGATGTGGATGTTTTACAGAGTCACGGCATAAATGTGGCCGATATAAAGAAATTGAAATCCGCAGGAATATGTACGATCAAAGGTATTCAGATGTCTACTCGAAAACGCTTGTGCAGTATAAAAGGCTTTTCTGAAGCTAAAGTTGATAAAATAAAGGAAGTATGCAGCAAAATTGCGTGGCCTGGATTTTTAACAGCACTTGAAGTTAGTGATTTACGAAAGTATATTTTTAGAATCAGCACAGGTAGTCAGGAACTTGACAAACTTCTTGGTGGAGGAATAGAATCAATGGCAATCACTGAAGCATTTGGAGAATTCAGAACTGGAAAAACTCAGTTATCTCACACATTTTGTGTAGCAGCACAAATGCCAGGGGCGAATGGTTATATGGGGGGAAAAGTAATATTTATAGACACTGAACACACTTTTCGACCAGATAGACTAAGAAGTATTGCCCATCGTTTTAATCTAGATGAATCAGCTGTGCTGGATAATGTTCTTTATGCAAGAGCATACACTAGCGAACATCAATATGAATTAATGGACTACATTGCAGCAAAATTCCATGAAGAACCAGGTGTTTTTAAATTGTTGGTAATTGATTCAGTGATTGCATTATTTCGTGTAGATTTTAGTGGCCGTGGTGAATTGGCAGAGAGGCAACAGAAACTAGCACAGTTTATGTCCAGGTTACAGAAAATAGCTGAAGAATACAATATAGCAGTTTTTATTACAAACCAAATGACAGCTGATCCTGGTGCAACACTCACTTTTCAAGCTGATCCAAAAAAACCTGTAGGGGGGAATATTCTTGCACATGCTTCAACTACTCGCATTGCTCTTAGAAAGGGTAGGGGTGAGAATAGAATTGCAAAAATTTATGATAGCCCGGATTTGCCAGAGAATGAAGCAACTTTTGCTATTTCTGAAGGAGGAATAATAGACGCAAAAGACTAAAGACAGAATTGTTCTTTCATTTGATTGAGAGGTATACTGTTAACACAGTAATATTCATTCTTGTTCAAACAATAAGGTACTGAATTATACAAATGTTTAAAGTAGTTCGTTGGGGGGGGGGAGGTTAAATAATGTATCTTAAATTGCTTTGTTAGTCAATTGAAAGCAATAGTCTGTCCTGAGCAAAATTTTCATAACGTAATGTAATTTATCTAATTGATCTATGCAAGCTATATTTTTATTGCCAAGAATGATTTTTTTTCTTCATTTGGTCTCTCTATTTCTAGGCTCATTTATAAATTATTTACTCAAACTAGAGAGTAAACTTAAATCTCCTTGGTGGCAATAAAAAACATTTTAGTCTTATGACATAATTTATTTGACATTCCAATTTTTGGAAAATGAATAACACATGCATTGTCAGAGTACTTTTATTCACTATCTCAAAGTATTTTAATTATTTTCTGATTTTTAATATTGTTTATATTAATTGATAAAGTGATAAGAGGTTACTACTGTTATTTATATTAAATGGTAAAGAGTCACCCTAAGTGATGCGTATTTGTATAATATGTTATTTCTGTCTCGTATGCTTATAATTTTAATGGTATTATTTCTTGTCTTGTTGGGTACAGTCGTGTTAAAAGTGTTAGGATGCATAATTTGAAATTAACTTTCGCTGGCTACTCAGGTATAAATTTTCTCTTCTTCATGTTTTATAGATCCATATTATAACGTGCTCAGAAATGCAGTAGCAATTAATAATGGTTGTAGAAAATGCATGACAAGAAAAAAACTCAGAAGTGTTTGTATCACTTCTTTCCAAACTTTTAGTTAAAAAAACTATTTATTGAATGTTATTTAACAATATATGTTAATTTTATTTTAGTGTTTCTGTAATGTTATAAGTGAGTTATAGATTTAATTTGGCATTGTGAGAGCAACTATTTTCATAACAATGTAAAACAACACTGCAAATAAATTGCAATAAAGTTATTACATCATAATTATGAATTAGTTTTAGAAATGAATTCATAACTTTTCAGGTTTGGAGAGAAAGAAAGAAAGAAAAGGGACGGGGAAAGAAGCTTTTTTAAAAGAGAGACTACCTAGTTGTTTCTGTTTTTATTAATTCCTTCTTGGTGGGAGTTATTGGGGAATATTACCTTTTAAACTTATTTTTTATAAAATACTGATTTTCATTATTCAAACTGTCAAACTAAAATGCAGTCAGCTCTGCCAAGTAGTGTATATGTAGTGCATCCAAAGATTAACTCCCCCCCTTCTCTTTCAATATTTCAAACATATAATCATTACCAATTACACCAATTTTCATTACTATTAATGTGTTTTGGTAATAAAGAAACTAGTAGCGAAGTTGCAAAACAAGTTTGCATTTTACTTGAAATTGATTTTTTACTTGTGATATCTCTTTTTTTGGTTACAAATTTGGAGTTGTCAATATGAGCAAACGAAAGTGAAATTTTATTGTCAGCTTACTTTATTATATATTTCTCTTGTTTTTTGTGTTTTTTTATATGCATTTGTTGTGATTCAATTTGAGTGTTTAATGAATATTTTGACACATAAAATTGTAAATTCTGTTACTTTATTTGAAATAGTTAAAAAAAATCATCAAAATAATTAGCGTCAGCAAAAAGTTTAAAGACACCTATCAAAATATGACAGTCAATAATAGACCTCGAACTCTCCTTCAACCTGCACATTATAATCATGGAACTGAAACTACAGTAGAAATGTAACTCGTTGGTACAATTAAATCCTTTTGAATTATAAACAAGTTTTTGTAATTTTAGGCACACTTTGAAAAATATGACTTTTAACGACAACAGAAATTACAACTTGAAAATGGTTAGAAAGAGATTTATGAACTTTGCAATGCAAGCAAGTCATTACAAGTTACTTCTGTTTGCCAGAAAAAATTCTTTTAAAAATTTTAAGGGATATTTTCAATTTGGTGAAATATTCCATGACATTCTGTGTTCATTCTTTCTCCATATGAACATGTATGTGGCTAAATATTTGCTTCCTATTCCGAGGAGATCCAGTGTGTCCTAAATCATCATATCATATCAGTGTGTACTAGGAAGCTTTGACCACAACTACAGTAGATCAGCAGAGCTGGATAATGTAGCAGCTGAATTGATTAAGACACCTGAGATCAGAAGCGGGATTCAGTCGGGAGCAACTGCCCCCCCAATGTTGGGACACATCTTTTTTTTAAACATTTTATTTCGTGGATCTTCAAATTTATATCATGAACAATTTACTTTTTTCTGTATTTTGAAAAGAAATTTAATAATAATTAAGTGAACAATAATTTTATTAAGCTGAGCTATTACGATACATTAATAAATTGATGAACTTTAATTCAGTAATAAAAAAAATTCAGTGTTACTGTGAATATCCCATGTTAATAAACCATCTTTCAATTATATTGCTTTTAAATTTTTAAAAATTTTTCCAAAAAATAAAATAGGTTCTACGATCAATTTACTCATTATAAACGCGAATATTGTTGTTTTAATCATAATGTCAGTTCCAATATTATAACATAAAAATTTCATTTTTTTGGACAACAAAACAATTTTTTATTACACATTTATAATAAATACTAAAATAAATGCTCAGAAATCTTGCAGCCATTTAAAGTAAATGTGACTTAAACGTGATGGGGAGATGGTAAAAATTGTTTTTATTTTTTTAACTACAGCTCAGCAATCGAAACTCGTATTACGGAATGGAACAGACATTTTCGTACTAGTTAGTTTTTTAATTTCTTTGGTCTGGGCAAGCTTTACAATCTTGCCCTATCCTCTTGCCAGCTGCCAACTATCCCCACCCAAAGTTCCTTTTTTTTTTTTGAAAATTTCTAAATTTTTGTGTTTTGTAATGGTAGAACCAAAATATTACTTTAAGAATATTAAAGAAGAGTAAAATCTCGTCTTAGAAGGAAATTTTTGTTGAAAACTTTGAAGACGTTTTTAAGAAAATGGTGTTTAAGCGTTACTGCAAATGTGAAATTTGAAACTTTTTAACAGAAATGTTTTGAAAAACTTCATTGGAAGTCATTTGTAGCTCTTCCACTCACAAATGCAATAGTATATATGCTACAATTTGCAAATCGGTGGAAAAAAAAAATTGTTAAAAAAAGTTTGAAGAAAAAATTAGGAGATCTTTTTCAAAAAATGGCATTTGAGAGTTTCCAAAAATTCAGAATTTTGAGCTTGTTTTCACTGAAAAATTTTGAGTTTTTGAGAAAATTTTTGACATAATTTAAAGCACATTTACTTGTAAATGCAATTATGTGAACAAAAAAATAGGCAATATGGTTTTTTCATGGGTTCCCCCAAAAAAAAAAAACATAAAAGATATGTTTTTTTTGCTTAAATTTCACATATTGCATGCAATACTGTGCGAAAACTACTAGTATTTTTAAAAAAATGTACATGACCTCAATGAAAGAACTAATTAAGGAAAACAAATTTCATTTTAAAGGAAAACATCAATTTTTAATTTTGTAGTTGTAGGAAGTCGCTGAAAAAACTCAAATTTTTGCAATTATCGAAAATTCGGTGTTAACGGAATGAAAGTCGGACCTATGCCACCTCTATGATCTTATTTCACTCTATTCTTACGTGAAATTTAAAGAAAAAATTTGAAGCGATTTTTGAGATATATTTGAAAATGTTCTGGGTGCTTCATGTAAAGTTCCCCCAAAATTAATGAATATTTTTCAAAATCGCAGTTCTTTGACTCAGACCAGATTGGCAGGAGTTTCTTCAATTTGGGAAAAATGCTACACATGGTAGTGTGGTTCACATATACCAGACGGAAGGAAGTTTTGCCGTCATTCGAATTTTCGGTATCAAGGACCCTCAAAACATGGATTTTAGCTGCACCACGTGTTAGAGGATTTTGTTTCTAAATTTAGCAACTGGATTTATCTACTTTTATATTAATCAGGGCTCGGCAATAAGAGGTTTTCTACCGAAAGTTCATAGTTCTTTCGCGCAGGATGATGTAACTTTCTCTCTATCGCGTAACCGGTAGCAAGAAAGTAAGAATCACAACAATTTATGTTTTGAGAGGAACTTTTCAGATTTTGTCAAGCCTGTTCCAGGGTTCACGGACAGTAAAAATTATTGTTATTGTTTTTTTCAAAAAAGTTTCTGCTTTTGAATTATGCCTTGAGAAAATATCAAAGTAGTAGTCCTACAGAATGGCACAGACTTTCTCGTAGTGTAGTTTTCTCATTTCTTTGATGTAAACTGGCTGTACAGTCTTGTCCCATCCTCTTACCTGCTGCCATCTGTAGCCACCCAATGTACATTTCTTTTTTTACATTTTTTTTTATTTTTCAGTTTTCTAATGGTAGAACCAAAATATTACTTTAAGAAGGTTAGAGAAGAGTAAACCTTGCCATAAATGAGAATTTTCATTGAAAAATTTGAAGCCATTTTTAAAAGAATGGCTTTTAAACGTTCCTGTAAATGCAAAATTTGAAACTCTTTTCACAGAGAATTTTTGAGTTTTCCAAACACTTTTTTAAAGTCATTTGAAGAACTTAACTCATAAATGCAATAGTGTTTACAATTCGCTCCCCAAAATGAAATTTATATAATTTCAAACAGTGCAATTACACTACCCATTGCAAAAGTGAAGAAAAAATTTGGAGTCGTTTTTGAGAAAATCTTGTTTTTGAAATTTTTTACAATTGCAAATATTGCCTGCTATACTGTGAGAAAACTACTAAAATTTTCAAAAAATGTACGTGCTCTTAATGAAATAACTAATTATGGACAACAAATTTCAATTGAAGGAAAAATCTCTATCTCCAATTTTGTGGTTGTTGGAAGACGCCGAAAAAATTCAAATATTTGCAATTTTCAAAAATTCAGAGTTAAAGTGAAATTCATAGTCTGTGAAAATAGGATCTATTCCACCTTTATAAGTGTATATTTCTCCATTTTTACAAGAAATTTATAGAAAACATTTGGAGCCGTTTTTTGAGAAAATGTGGAAAATGTCCGGGGGGCTTCATGTACCCCAAAATTTTGAAGAAAGCTTTTTCAAAATCGCAGTGCCTCAAGTCGAGCCAGATAGACCAGGGAATAACCATTTAGGAAAAACTCCTACTGCGGTTTAGGCGGTAATGGTTTTCACAAATGGAGAGGTGGACAGATGGACAGAAGGGCGTTTTGAAAAGCTCTTTTTTGGTATCAGGGGGACCCTAAAATGTGATTTCATCCAAACGTCCGATGAAATCTCAAAATCAATTTTCAGCAGCATTACATAAATTTCTCTATACAATGTATATTACTTCACATATATGTATGCATACGAGAAAGTAAAAATGTTTTTTCTGATAGTATAAATTATTTTCTTATATTTCATGTTTTTTCAATCGGATAAAATAGTGTAAAGTTGATGAAATAATTCTAAAAAACAAAACTCGTTTCTGGCTGTAGAGGGGTGTGAGTGGTGGGATGGGAACCAAGGAACCTTTCAAAAATCTATTTTTATGTTAAAGTGTAACAATTCATATGTCATTTTGTGTAGGGGATTTTTTTACTATTGTATGCGGGGGGAAGGACCCTTTGCCCCCTCCAATAAAAGATCCGAAATCCCACCTCTGCCTGAGATCATACTCCAAAGAAGACCCCATCTCATCATAAGAGAAACCTGTGAATTAGAATGTATCTCTAACCCTTCTGACGTCACATGCCATTTGTACTCATGTGGGGATGCCTGATATCCCTATTCTTTTCTTTCCAATATTACTAACAATTAATGCCATTTTATTCTTTGTTATATTCCTTGAATACATGTTGTTAATTTTTAAATTCTTAAGTTTATAAATGACTTTAATGTTTTAAATGCAGTGTAATGTAAGTGGTGATGATATGTTACTTTGCTTACAGTAACTACTACGATTTAAGTAATTTTTTATTTGTGTATGAAAAACCTAAACAGTATTAGTATTTACTTTTGTTGTGTTGTTGTCACTAACCTCTTATTTTTCTTAAGCATCACTAGTAATTCATTTTCATGTGTAATTTCAATGTGTCCTATTTTAAGCACATTAATGCACATTACAGATTTTTTTTCTTGGGGGGAAGGTAAGCAAGCTGTTGAAAGGTAATGTAAATTCCAGAAGAGTAGGACAATACAATTTTACTTGGTAGTTATCGCAAATGGTCGGGGGATGCTTATAGTCCCTGTGCAACTATCGAAGAGTTAATAAATAGGACCTAGCAATAATTTGTCCTATCCATGGAAAGGAAGACCCACTAAAGCCCCAGAAATTCAGAGATGTTACACTGTTACAGGCTATAGAATGATGTTGAACTGTACTGTCTGTTTACAGATTTCAAATCTGCATACGATAGTATTATAATGTCAGAACTTCACTTGGCAATGGAAGAGTTTGGAATCCCACTTAAACTTAGAAATCTCAATGGGGCAATGCGGAGAAGAGTTAGATGTAGAGTGAAAATGAAGACCCAACTTTTGGATGTTTTGGAAACCAACAGAACTTTATTAAGGGAATGCACTATACTGCATGCTATTTAGCATTGTTTTAAAAAAAGTAATACAAGATGCATTCTGAAGTAAATAAGAGAGGAATGTTGTATAACAAAAGCAACACAAATGTTTGCCTATGCAGATACCATAGTTATGTCAAGGACTAATAAAGACCTGCAAGAAGGGTTCCTAAAACTGGAAGAAGTTGGCAGGAAGATGGGACTGACATCGAATGAACTAAAGGCAAAATATCAAAACGTTGCAAGAGAATCAATAGAGTGTTTCAGAACGTGAATAAGTATTTGAGTTTCACAGTTTAAATATCTTGGATATATTATCACTGAAAAGAAAAACATGAGTGGTGATGTGAAAAATAGAATTGCTATAGCCAATATGTATTGTTTTGGTCTAAAAAGTCAACTTGAATCAAAATTAATAAAAGCATCCATAAAAGTTATACTGAACATAACTTTAATAATGAGACCAGTGTTCTTGTATGAATGTGAATGTTGGTCCCTAACCAAAAAAGCTGAAGAGGCTCTCCACATTTTTTAAAGGAAAGTCCTGAGGGGAGTGTATGAACCAATCAATGATGGGGGAGGGTGGAAGATAAAATATAATTCTAAATTGTATGATAGGTTCAAGAACCTGATCTTATTCACATAATCAAGATCTCAAGATTCTGAAGGCTGGGACATGTATTCAGAATGGGAAGTGACAACTTATGCTAGAAACTTAAACTTATGTAGCTCGAAGGAGCTAGATGAGTTGAATGTCTCATTAGATAGATTGATGATATCAAAAAAGTTTGAAACTATTGGGAGTGAGGTGTTGGAGAAGAAAAATCTTAGAACTGTCTGAGAGAAAATCATTGACGAAGACTCACTCAGAGCTGGTGAGCCAACAAAGAAGAAGAAAAATAAAGAGCAGGGGAAGAATTAGAATATATTTATTTTATTTATTGACACATGTATTTCTTTATTTTGTTCTTTATTTATTTACTTATTTATATAATTTAAGTTAACACAGTTTACTTGAATTCAAATTCACTCATTTGTGCAAACTTGCTTTTATTCATAAAGAGAATGAATTCTGAGTTAGAATTCTTAACATTACAAATAATATTAATGTATTTCAACAGTTGAGTGTTCAAATTTTCAAGTCTTCCCAATTTCATAGACATGATAAAAGGGCAAAAATACTCAACTCAAATTGTTTGTCATTATGTTATCATGCTTTAACCGAGGGCAAAAAGATGCTATATTTTCTAAAGCCTTCACTACATTTAGAGCAGATCACAGTGAACAGGTTGTCCTATGTTATTTCTTCCACAAGATTAATCTATTAATTATATGATTGGCTCAGTAGACGATTAAAACATTAATGGAGTTTGGTATATTTATATTAACATGTACTATTTAGAAAGGGTGTGGTAAAAGAAATTTAAAAAATTGCGTCTCCTCAAAAAGTCTGTATATTCTCAACACATTTGTTCAACAACAAATAACTGTTAGTGAAGAGAAAATATTGAAGTATTCTTGTCACTATCATAACAATGTAATTGATGGTCATTTTATATAATTATAGTATAATAATAAATTCAGAATTGCTACATATGAAATAACAAAGAATGCTTTAGATTAAAGAATGATGAACAAACTCGTACAATAAACCAGTAACATGATCCCTGACACATTAAAAGAGTACATGCACATGTAGATTACTTACTAAAGGGAAAACAAAATTATTGTTTGACCACTTGTTACAGGAATTATTGGACAAAATTTACAATGCTCTTATTACAAACAATAATATGGTATCATCTATTTTTTCAAACCTTTCTTTTCCCTTTAACATCCTCAATCCTTCTAAAAAGAGAAAAGAAAGTTCATGGAAAAGCAGTTCTTGGATAATGCAAGGAATATGATTATCATATAAAAATAACGTACTTGTTCCTTCATTTCTAAACATCGTAACGTAACCTTTGTTTTCCATGTCTTTTAATGAAAACATACAAGCATTTTAAGGAAAATCCTAACAAAGGCAGAAATTATGAACTAATGGTGCTACAGAATGGTACAGACTTTCTCATTCCAGATAGTTTGCTGACTCTTTACTGACTTTGGTGGCTCAGGGCATTCATTGATGTCACTGCTGTGCCTCTGACGTGGAGGTCATAGGGTTGAGATCCCGGTGACAAGATATTCGACACTGGCTGCATAGCTGGATCGAATTCAGCGACTGTCTAGAGAAGAATTCTATAGGCTGGCTGTTCTGATTGGTATTTTTCCGCGGTTTCTCCGATCAACACCAGGCGAATGTCGGAGCAGTACCCTCATATGGGCAATGGACTGCGCGCGATCTTTCCTACCTCTTCCTTGTCCTATCCTCTCCCCTTCTCCCCTACACTAACATGCACTACTCTACTTCACGTGTCGGGAGACCAGTCAGGAAATTAGAGCTTGTTCCGTGTGGGGCGGTGCCACGTTGGTAGGAGATACCTGGTTGGGGAAAACCCCGCAAGGCTACGTGTAGGTCGGCGCCGCGTCTCGCAATCCAGGGGAGGGGGATCACCGCCACCTCCCGCGATAAAGCATGCACTACACTTTTGGGACTGACAACTTTAGCAGTTGTTGCGCCCGGAAACTTCAATCAATCAAGCTAATTTCTTCCATACGAGCTAGCTTTTCGGCTTTGCCCCACCATCTTCTGCTGCATATGGGCGCCTAAAATATATTTTTTCACATTTCTTAACTTTTCGGTCTCCTAATATGCACCGAGGTGACAAAAGTCATTGAATACTTCCTAATGTTGTGTCGGACCTCCTTTTGCCCGGCGAAGTGCAGAAACTTGACGTGGCATGGACTCAAAAAGTTGTTGGAAGTCTCCTGCAGAAATATTGAGCCATGCTGCGTCTATAGCAGTCAATAATTGCGAAATTGATCCCGAAGAAGGATTTTGTACGAGAACTAACCTCTCGATATATCCCATAAATGTTCGGTGGGATTCATGTCGGGCAAACTGGGTAGCCAAATCATTCCCTCGAATTGCCAGAAAATTCTTCAAACCAATCGCGAACAATTGGTAACATAGCGAGGTGACATCACGCATTATCAGTGACAGATTTAGCGTTAAGCTAAATAAGTTAAAGCTTGGGGTTTCAGACTTCAAGGAGCCTAAGAAATTATAAAAAAATTGCAAATTTGCTAAAAGCATTATGAAAATATACTTATACAAATTTATAATTAGTTCCCGTACAGAAATAACAAGTGGTGCTACAGAATGGCACAGACTTTCGCGTAGTAATGTTTTCTTATTTCTTTGGTGTGGAATGACTTTACGGTCTTGCCCCATTCTCTTGCCAGCAGCCATATATCGCCGCCCAAAGTACATTTTTTTGAAATTTATTCAACTTTTCGGTTTTCTAATGGGAGAACCGAAATAATCCCTTAAGAATATTAAAGAAGAGTAAAATCTTGTATGTCGTCTTAAAAAGTGCAATTAGCTATATTAAAGAATAATAAAATCTTGTATGTCGTCTTAAACAGTGAAATTAGCTCTATTGGTTCGAAAAGTTTGAAAATTAATTGAAGCTGTTTTTGAGAAAATGGCTTTTACACGTTTCTGAAAACGCGGGATTTTGAGCTAATTTTTACAGAAAACTTCCCAGCTTTTGAAAAACTTTATAAGACATCATGTGAAGCACATGTACTCATTAATGCAATAATGTGAACAAATCGCCGCTAATGTAAATAAATATTCATCCAATATTGAGCACAAAGTACCAAAATGTTCAAAAACATCTACACGAAGTTAATGAAAAATTAACTATGGAGAAAAAAATTACTTGAAGAATAAACCTCAATATACAATTTTGAAACAGAAAGAATAAGCCAAAAAATCTAACTTTTAAAATTTTCGAATATTCAGAGTTATTCAGAAAATCAGACCTATGCCATCTTTATAATTTTACTCTATTCTTACATGAAATTAAAAGAAAAAAATTGAAGCCATTTCTAAGTAAAATTTGAAAATATCCCTGGGGTTTCATGTAAAGAACCCCCAAATTTTAAAAAAAGTTATTCAAAATCGCAGCGCCTCGAGTCGAGCCAGATCGACTGGGGAATATCCATTTTGGAACAAATCCTATTATGATTTAGGTGCAAACATGGTGTAAGAATACTTACGCCATGGGGGCAAGTGGTGTTCACATACGGACGGACATGCAGACAGACGAACGGACGTTTTGAAAAAAAAAAAAAAAAAAAAATCCCTTTTTCGGTATCGGGGGACCCTTGAAAACTCAAAATCGATTATCCGCAGGCATTACATAACCGTTTCTATACTACGTACTAGTTGAATGTGGCGTCGCTAATGTTCAACGCATAAACTGCTTTAAAAGTATCTTCATGTGTTGAAAATTTCTTTTATATGTTGCTTTCTTCAAATATGTTCTAACAGTATCTGGCATTGGACTTAACAATGAATTGTAGTAGCTGATTATGTTATACTCCCGTTCAAAACTTCCCAGCATCTAATGGCTTTGAATGTTAACTCCATACGATATATGAACTGATAATATTGCAATTTCAAAATTATAATTGCCGTAAAAAATACTTGAAAGCATTGATGATGCGAATAGAGTTTAGTATAGCTTCATTTTTTGCTAATATGCACGATAATGCACAAAGATCACCTGTGAGCTGTTCTTCTGGGTTATTCTCTAATCATAATGTAAGATCATTCACAATAAGTTCCGTAAATTCAGTCGCAAAATCTTTTAAAATTGATTCTTCCCCGGATTTGCTTAACGCTTCCATATTTCTCTCCCCTAGTTTTTGAAGAGATTATAACTCCACAAACTCAGTCTAATTTGTGTGTTCTGCCTTTCCTGCAATTGTTTTATTTATTGTTTCTGGAAATCTATATAAACATTGAAAACCATTTTGAATCTTTATGTGAATAAGGCGTTATATTTGCTTTTTTTTAATGTGGCGGCTGTGGGTAGTATCTCCAAGATAAAATCTGGCACGACTTTTTGCGTCTTTCGTGGTCCTGCCGCAAGGTGTCGCATGGTCGCGACCGTATCAAGGAGTGCTGCTGATCAAGGAACTCTATCGGCAGGACTGAGAATTTCTGAAAATACGGAATTTGAGTATGTTTTCACAGAAAAGTTTTGAGTTTCCGTGAAAACTTTATCTGACATGTTTCAAAGCATATGCACTAGTGAATGCAATAATGTGAACAAATCGCCTCTAATGTAAATATTAACGACGGGAGAGGCTAGTCAAAAAATTACATTTTTGTACTTAAAAAAACAAAGGAGAGAGAAAAATGGCGTTTATGTCATCTTAGAGTGCGTTTAGCACTATTCCTACCAAAAGTTTAAAGAAAAAATGGAGCCTCTTTTGACAAAATATTTGTTTTTATTTTTAAAATTACACAAATTACTCACAAAAACTACACAAATTTTCAAAAAAATATGGTGTTAATCAAAGAATTTATCATGGGAAACAAATTTCATTTGAAGGAAATTGTCTGTCTTCAATTTTGTAGATGTAGGAAGAAACCGAAAAAATTTCAATCTTTTAAAATTTTCGAAAATTCGGAGTTCATAGGGAAAATCGGACCTGTGCCACCTTTATAAGTGTATTTTACTCTATTCTTACAAGAAATTTAAAGAAACAATTGGAGACATTTTGGATAAAATTTTCAAAATGTCCCTGGGGCTTGATATAAAGTAACCCCAAATTTTAAAGAATGTTTTTAAAAGTCGCAACGTTTCTAGTCGAGCCAATCGACAAGGGAATATCCATTTAAAACAATCCTGCGTATGTTTAGACGCTAGTAGTGTTTATTTATTTATTTATTTATTTATTTATTTATTTTAACGTCAGAAAAACAGTTAAAAACTGCGTATGACGTGCTATGGGGAAAAGTGAATTGTGTGCACATTTTCAAAATTCTGTGATCCCTACACTTACTCATATACTACTTAAATTTTGAATTTTTGAAAGGGAGAAAAAAAAACAAAAACTCCCATGCAATAAAATCTATGTTCAAGGATAAACAAGCAATAAATTTTGAATTTTGAAATTTTGAAAGGGAGAAAAAAAACAAAAAAACTCCCATGTAATAAAATCTATTTTCAAGGATAAATAAGCAACAACAAGTCTGTGTTCACAGACGGATGGACGGACAGACAGGCGGAAGGATGGATGGACGGGAAGACGAGCAGACGTTTTGAAAAAAATAACTTTTTCTGTGGCAGGGGACCCCAAAACGTGTATTCCGCGAAATGATTTTCCGCAGCATTACTTAACTTTCTGTGTAAAACGTATATTACTCCGAATGTAGTACTTATACGAGAAAGTAAAAACGGCTAACTTTCGGCTGAAAAACTCTTATGGTAGCCAGAATACATGTTTTGTGATTCTTCGATACCGAAAAATCAATTGACGGCAAAACGTCTGTCTGTCAGTGAACAACACTTGTGGCTAAACAGTTCATCATATTTGTGTGAACATACTTTCTGACTGCAGACAACAAATTTTCATTTGCACCGAAATGCGAACCTTAGCTGTGCTCCTTGGTTGGAAAAACGTGAAATCTCGTTGGGGCAAAATATTGCCTTAGGGACTTAATTTAATATCGGAAACCTTCCGGGGTTCTTTTACATTCCAAAAGCGCAAAAAGGCGTACATGAAATGTTAATTAATATTACTTGCATTAGAACGCCTCAACTGTATTTTTCGTAAATGTAAATTCATTAAAGTGGTGAGGTGGAAGAGAAGGCCGTATGGCCCGAGCCTTGCCACAAATAAAGACAATGTTACTGAGGATTTCCACCCACTTCCAAGTTTGCATCCGCGAACTGGCTTTAGGAAACCAGAGAGCTAGCCACCATTCAACACGGGTGAGGGTGGGGGTGGGGCTTGGAGAAGGAAATGAGACAGTAAGTCTGGGTAAGAGTGGCAACAGTTGTAAGATTCCTGTGTGAGCGTGTGAGTCATAGAATATTTTAGATTTCTGTTTTCTACTTAAATATTTTCTCATTTACTGTATACTCCCAAAATAGAAGCCGACTAAAATACTACGAACTTTTTTTAAAACGAGGGCACTAACAATAGGCAATTCATGAGCCGCGTGGTCCAAAATTATCTTAATAGGCGTGTGTAGGACGCGGTTGGACACGTGAAATATTCGCGCACTAACTTACGCGGTCGCGAGACCAGAAGAAAGAGCTGATCCTTTCTCTCTCAGTTGGTCTTGGCAATTGAAGTAAGGCACTGAACCATATGTCTTCCAGACTCCATTCTGAATTCCTATATTCGTAAATTTACGTTTTCATTTTATGCCTCCATGCGACTGGATGAACATCGTAAGAAGTCGTGAACTTGATCAAAGCATGAAACATAATAATTTGAACATATATTATTTAACATATTATTCGCATATATATATATCGCATAACATATTATTTTGAATATTTAATATAAATATTCAAAATAATATGAAAAATATAACATTTTCAATTCAAAAGATTAGTATGAAAATAATAAATACAATTTACAGTTTATGACCAATGTCCAAATGTAGATAATTCGTGAATTAGCTTATTAACTTTCGTATTATCTGAAATAGAAACAACTGCGAAGCCTACGTCGGACTTTAGCCTGTTGATGTGAACATTAGCCAATACGAGGTGGTAGGGTTGGTGAAGAATGCTATGGGGACAGAAATTTCGGAATATATATGAAAATATTTGGATTAGACTGCTCGTAGGAATATTCTAAGTTTAATGAAAGATGTGTCGTTTAGAGTCACTGTTATAAAATTTAAAGTTATAAATTATTTAGTTAACCTAGTTATAAAATTTCTACTTTCACATCTGCATCTACCCTAACCCAAACTCACTATATACCTCAGTTAACGTTTCATTACGTATTTGTGTCCGAGTATTTCGTATTTCGCGTCAACCACTTTGGCCATTGGAGTAGTGAATGTTGTAGAGGGGAGGTGTTGGTGTTTCTTCTCCACTGGAATGTAAGATCTGGTGCGGACATACACGTCGAGTAGCAAGGATTTCTCCCTCCAGCTATCAGCTCCCAGCGGAACACCACCCTACTCGGGATAAGCTCTAAGCTCCTGACTGATCTTCCGATGTGTGTAGTGCATGTACGCGCGTGTGTGTGTATGTATGTATGTGTGTATGTGCGCGTGTATGTGGGAGGAGAGGTGGGGACAAAGATGAGGAAGGGAGGATGGCACGCAGTCCGCGACCCGTTTGTTAGGGTACTGTCCCCAGCATTCGCCTGGTTTTGATCAGTGAAATTACGTAAACTTACCAATAGTAGCAACCGACCGCTTTAATTCTCTTCCAGACAGAGACTGAGATCAAGATCGAAAATTCGCCACCGTCGAGACTTGAACTCCAAGATCTCCAGTCCAGAGACACTGCAGCGGCAACGGTTGTTGTCCCTGAGCCATCTGAGCCGGCCATGTTGTTCGATCTTCGAAATTTATCAAAAAGCAACCTTGAATCTGCCCAACGAATGCTTTTCTATGCATTTTTTTTACCTAAATATTTCTCGCGAACACACAAGATGTTTCATATTCAGTTATCTTTTGTCAGCGTGTTGTGACAAATGCCATTAGCCGAATGGTGTCTGAAATGATCATTCATATTTAGCAGTGTTTTTCAAACACCACGACATTGACTGAAATTTAGAATTAATTAGAGCATTATTAAGCATTAAGTACTATTCAATCAATTATTACGAAGTTCTCAGGCCTCCTTGGGGAGGCGCGCCTCACGTATTGAATAACACTGCTGTATAGCGTTATACTCGTAGGCTCGTCAAAACGTAGCCTCGTGTAAACGATTTACATAATATAAATTTGTTTTCTTCAATACCTGTTGCCTATTCAGTTCATCTTAAGGAGTATTATGAAAATATCAAAGTTTTGCTGAAATTTGTGAAGTATGAAAAATATTCTTGGACAATTTGTGGGGATTTAAAAGTATTTGGAATGTTACTTGGGCAATGCGGCTAAATGAAAATGTCACGTTTCATTTTAAATGAGACAGACGACCCAAAGACAATAACTGGAAGATAACAGACTGATCTAAAATAATAAAAATCTAGCTCGGTTTCAAGAACGTAATCAGTGAACCAATTGTTCAATCAAGCAAGATACTAATACTTCCACTTCATATCAAGCTTCGTTTAATGAAACAATTCACTAATGCATTTTCAAAAGACGATGATTGCTGCCAGAATTTTGTCTAAATTTCCGAAAATATCTTATGAGAAACTTAAAGAAGGCCTGTGTTTAACTTAAATAAGATCTTTGTTGAGGCCACAGATTATAAATTTAATGAAAGATAATTTTGAAAGTACAACGAACCAGTGGAAAAAGGGCGTGGGTTTCGTTTAAATAATTTGTGCCTAAGGTTTTAGGGAATAATAAAAAGTTATTGTTAAAATACAGTTATATAATTTCATGGATTTAGGATGCAACATGAGTGTAAAACTTCATTTTGTACTTTCTCGTATTGATTCTTTCCCTGCGAATCTCGGCGAAGTCAGTGAAGAACAAGGATATCGATTCCTCTAGGACATCAGAGACGAAAGAGATCTACCGGAGAAACTGGAATACAAATACAATGTCTGTTTACTGTTTTAACCCCAGCAATAATTTGTTGCTCAAATATGCAAACATTTTGTTATGGGAAGGACCGAGCTCCGAGCAAGTCCATTGGATCCACATGCTAAATATAAACCATTGTATGTATGATAAGACAAATATTCTTGCAATTGATAAACATACACAATACGCTCTAGAAAGACTCTGCAAGTTAATTTTGCTTAGTAAATTTGTTTTTATTGTGAAATAAAAACATTAAAAAATTTATGACAATGAAAAAGGGATTAACAAATCTATTCATCTGCATTATGTTTGCAAGTAGTAACTAAACGGTCATTGCAAAAATGATTTTTACATTTAATGCATAGAGTTTTTGTCTTTATATTTTTGGATTGGATATATGTAACATCGGCTTTTTATTTTCACCTGGTCGGACATTTTTTCTTGTCTTTTATTCTTGTCCATGATTTGCACAATGCTTTTCCTAATTTTAGTATAAAATGACGTCGCTTACAAGAGATCTTCTTTTATATTCAGGATGGAGTTCATAGTATATAATGAAGACATTTAACACACTAATATCCAACATATTATAAAAATTACCAAAGGCCAATGCCTAGTCTTTCTTTTGGAGCTGTTATGTTCGCACCATTTTGTCCATGGTATCGACTCCACTCTTTGTTTCGTTGTCGGTGAAGTCCAATTCTACTGCATAATGCATGGTGCTGAGCAACATTACGACACTAGTATTTTTAGGACAGTATGATATCATAGTAGCGCCACTTTGAAAACCCGATAGAATTGAATATATTTCTCGTCCTCTGGGATTATTGAATTACACTGGTATGTATGCTAAATTTTTTCTTGTTGTTCCAACTACGGACAACTTTTTAAAGCAAAGATAACGGACCAAGTATAAAGATGTGAAAAAGTTGTCGCAAGTTACGTTTCTACCCTATTTTTCAGTTTCCGATACCAAATATTTTACTGCACTTTCTCCTAATTCCCCCCTCTTTCTTCACGTTCTTTGCCAGTGTATATGCTGGATTTCCATGCATAGGATGTTGCACTGTAGTAAATTGTTCGAAATTTTGATCCCGTATTTCCGGGCTTTGACGGAATCTATGGGCGAAAAGGGCAACGTTCTCCAAAGGTGTTCATCAACTGTCAAACACTATCCAGGCAAGTAAGGATATTGTAGAAAACTATTGCACGTAGTAAAGATGTTTTGTATTGGTTGCAAATAGGCAGAGGATCTATGACGTCGCACAGCAGCATCCTCAAATCTAAGAACTCGTAAAATCTGCTGAAATCTGTTTCTACTCATTGCATCTCTGAACACATTTCTGCCGTCTGCAATGCTCCATAATAATTTCATGACTTCATTCTCTGATTTATATACACCAATGAGAATCACAATATCCAAAAATCTTCTCAGTTCTGCAATGGTTACTGCAACCCATTCATTTACAAAAACAAATTCATCTTCCTTATTTATCCATTTACATACTTCTTCTAAAACTGTGTTACGAAAAACTAAATTAAAAGAATTTTCAATAGTGTCTGTTTCTCGCTTTGCATACCTAGTTTGTCCTGCAGCACTGATATCGACTGCAGTACTCCTGTCCTGCAGGACTGCTGTCCTGCAGCACTCGACCCTGATTTAAACGGTCTGGGGCCGTCTATAAATTTTTAAATAATATTTGTTTGCTGATATTTATTTATTTATTTATTTTACGTCAAAAAAAGACTGGTTGACGCCATCTTACGAGACGGACGCATCTGGTTGTGCTCTTCACATTTTGTGTTTGTTGATAAATTTTCTAATCAAATGTTTCAATTCCTTCTTCATTTTTGTTAATCGATCCAAAACCAACTATCACTGAGAATTTCATCTACTCCATGTCATTATCTGATGGGATATACTATCGTGTGAATCACAATCCATGTCATTCCCGGTTTCAATAAGTTCAATTTCCTCTGGCATAAACCGGCTGCGATACATTGATAGTTGTTCCTGTTTTTCTCTCGATAGCCTGCTACGGACCTTTGCCGACCAGCTGTGACCCAGGCTCTCGGCCATGGGATAAGGGGTTTGTGGGGTTAGCACGAACCGTATTTCTTCACCGTAAATACTGAACTTCATAATCTTAGGGTAGGCTTTCTCATCGTCACACATCACTAAATTCTGAGACATTTGTAAGGAAAGCGCACAGGTGTAATTAATTTGCCTCGGCAGGGAATCGAACCCAATTTCGCAAAATTTCTCTTATTTTAAAATGATTGAATATGACATGTTTTAAATAATTGATTTACTAGAACAGATTTCACGTAAGAATGACATCGCGATTATCAATATTGTATTTTTACAATGTTAATTTGTTTGCAAATTTTGAAAATACAGAGAGTGCGCCGAAAATGAGAGAAGCTAATTTTATTTACTATGCTTTGCTATATACAAGAAAAAAGTTAAATGAAGACCAACACACAGAAATGTATATTTTTCTTTATACATATGTTGCGGAAAAAACCTGCAAATGTGCCAAATCCGCATCTTACTAATGCCATTTTGTTCCTCAGTAGTTGGAAGTCACGTCTGAGGACGTGGATATCCCTGGTACCGTACACCCGCCCTGCTACACGTACCTTCAGCCCTGCCTCCGCCGGAATCAAGGCCGCGACAAGGCGAGCGGAAGTCAGACACTTAACGAGGGGCGGCGCGGCTGTGATCGCACCTCCGAGATTTTAGATTTTCTATTTATACGACGGTGCGGGAGGCGGCTGAGCACGCCCTCCCCGGAGGCAAGCACTCGCGAGGGCGGGCTGGGGAGAAGCCGGCTGGGTGTGGCGGGCGGGCGGTCGGGGAAGGGGGGGCCGTGAGAGGGGGGTAGCGGGGGGGCAGGAGTCCGAGCGGGCTTGCGGGTGGAAGAGTAGATTGGCGTAGGAACGATTGGGTGGAAGCGCTGGGGGCCGCGGGGGAAGGTAGGCGGGCGTGAATGTGGCCGGGGCTGGAGGGCGAGTGGGCAACGGAAGGGAGGGTGGGTGGCCGGGCAGGTGGGCGGGCGGGCAGGCGGATGGGTCGGCGGAAGAGTGTGTCAAGTGGCGGATGGGTCGGCGGAAGTCAGCCGAGAGTAGGGAGGACGGGAAGATAAAAAGGGCGGAAAGGCGGGGGCGGGAAGGGGGAAGGGCAGGGTAGCGGTTTGATTTATTGATTTTTCGTGTTTCCGGGCGCGTCAACTGCTTTGGTCATTAGTCCCGTTAGTGCAGTGCTTGTTTTCCCCGGGAGATGGCGGTGATCTTCCTCCGCTGGATGGCGAGATCCGGCGCCGACCTACCGTCGGCTAGTGGGGTTTCCCCCTAACCAGGACTCTCCCACCTGCGGGGCACCGCCCCAGCTGGGAGAAGCTCTAAGCTCCTCTCCCGGAATATGTGGTAGTGTAGTGCATGTTAGTGTATGTGTGTGTGCGTAAGGGGAGAGGATAGGATAAGGATGACGAAGGACAGATCGCGCGTGGTCCGTGGCCCGTGTGATAGGGTACTGCTCCGGCATTCGCCTGGTGCTGATCGGAGAAACCACGGAAAACTACCGATCAGAGCAGCCGGCTGCTAGAATTCTCATCTAGACAGCGACTGAATTCGACCTAGCTGAAAAGGCAGTGTCGAAAATCCTGCCGCCGTGGGGAGTGGGAACCTAGGACCTCCCGGTCAGAGGCGCTGCAGTGACATCAGTTGATGCACTGAGCTCCTGGTCAGGGTAGCGGAGGATGGGGGATGGAGGAAGCGGGAGGTGCGTGAGTGCGGGGGGGGGGGGGGAGGGTTGGGGAAGGGGGGGGGGGGCCGTGGGGGGCGCACTCACCCGCGGGGGGAGGATATGACAGACGGAAGGGGTCATGACGTGGCGTGGCGTGCCGGGTTGTGGCGAGGCTTGGCGGAGCTGGGCAGGGGGGGGGGGGGTGGAGGGGCAGGGTGGCGCTGGGCGGGACGGGTCGGGGAGAGGCGGGGCGGGGCGGGGTGTGGGGGGAGGGGGGTGGGGCGGGGTGAGGCGGGGAGGGGGGCAGGGCAGGGCAGGGGCGGGGCAGGGGGCGCGGAGTAGGGGCGGGGGGCGGGGCGGGTCGAGGCGGTGGCGGCGCAGAGAGCATCGTCGTCGCGCCGTCCGCGCCTCCGCTTCACTCATCGGCACCGCCCCGCTCCGCTCGGCGCGCCGGGCGTGCCCCCCGCGGCCTTTAAATATCCGCCAGATGCACAATTGCCGCCCGCGCGCCTCGCACTGCCGCGCCCGACGGCGAGCTCCGACGGCGCTCGCTAAAAGCTTCGCTGATTTGCGTCGTTTTCTGTTCGCTGGAGCCGAGCACAGCGCAGCACTTGATGTACTGGAGAAGAATTCAAAGATGAAGAAATGCACACGCAGATCATGCCTAGGACTGCTGCTTGATCCAATACTAAATAAAATTTATATTACTTGTAAAAGTGTAAACATATTTTAATATTAATTTTTTAATTTGCAAAGGTTATTATTTCAATATTAATTTTGTTTGCATATATTTTACATTCAAATATAATTAGGCTCCTTTTAATATGCTCATGCTTAGGGGCCCGTCGTACACCAATTCGCCAAAAGGAAATTGATTTGAATTGTCTTTGAAAATGCTGTTTCAGAATGTGATTTCAATTTTTTAATCTTGGTAAACCTTATCCCTTTCCTAGTAGAATGAATTCTAAATTTCTCAAAGACAAATTACATTATCCGTAGTTTTATTTTCTCTTTTTCTATTCCAATCTTCTTATCTTTACATTTTTTAATACTCAAATTTTACATTAGTAAATTCTCTTAAAGAGGTTACTGTTAGTGTCCGAAAAGACTGTCCTCTTTTTGTAAATTTCAATGCTCTGAAAGACATATTATCGAACAGAAAGTAATATATTTTTTAAAAAATAATATGAATTTCGTCTTGAAATACCATTAGCTTAAGATTGATGGGAATACTCACTTAGGGATGTGAAGCGATCCGTCTGTGGTAATTCTTTGGAAGACTCGAGTAAAATTACAATATATACGGCTGGGAGGTATGGTATTGAAAGTACCGGTATCCACTGCTTAAAATAAAATAATATGACTGCATCGTTATTGTTAAACTACGCAAATCAACTCTATAAAACTATTGTCAACCTTTTTATTTAACTTCTGGAGAAAATTCTGAACACAAATCTACTATTTCAATGGAGTTGTCCTAAAAACATAATGCCGTTGGGCACTATAATTCTGTGAATTCCATTTCTAGTGTTCACAACTCCGCAGGAAAACATATTTGCCAAATTTTACGCGAGAAAGCTGAAGATTAAAACCGTTCAAACGTTTGATGGCCAGAACACAAAAGAAAACCAGGAGTAGATGTCTGGTTTCCTCGGGCTCTGAAATGTCACTTGTGGATTATCATAACTGGGAAGCGGATTTTAATGAAAAGTCATGTCTTTTCTTTCCAGTTTAGAACAATGCTTTTTAGTGCAGACACTGATTTTTTTGTCACGACAAAAGCAAATGAGCCATTTTTATGTCATTTTGTCGACTTTCACAAATAAATCTTTTTTACCTTTTTCCTAATGCATTTTATGCTGATTTCATCGATTTTAATATCATTTTAATTCTACTTGCTGCAAATAACATTTTCGAGATGCAACAAATGTTCTCCAAAGAATGACTCAGAAGACCATTCTGCGCTCAGAAATTGTAATGTCAGCCGTTGTGGGTATGTAATCTCAGGTTCCTGCTAGGCCTATCATCGCCATTGACAGTTTGGCTGATTTCGGGATAATTAAAGACAGATTTCCTGGTAAAGAACGGTCCAAACCAAAGTTTGCAACCTGAGGTCACTTGAATGAAAGGAAGAAGCCTCGACTACATCAGTAACATATCTAACATTAAGATTTGCTCATCTGAACTGGTTTTGATCAATTTTTTTTGGTTTTTGTCTTTGCTTTTATTTAAAAACATTTTAAGAGCATTGTATTGATTATTTTGGCGATGTTTCAGGTCATCAAAATTCGCCCCTAATCGTAACCATTTGGACTCATATGAGGAGCTGATTGCAAGATTAAAACAAAATGTAGTATGTAGTTCTGCTTCGTTCCGAGGGACATGATTGACTCACATTGCAGGTACGATTGCAGAGTCATGAAGGTGACGAGAAGGACATTTACAATGATTTATAGAATATGGAGCAATGAATACTGGTGGATTTGTAATAATAAGTCTCCAGTGACTGAGGCTTTCTTAGGAAGCTGTTGAGTCTCATCAGGCATAACTAGGGGGCGGATTTTAATGAAAACTCTGTTTTTTTCTTTTCACTTTAGAACAATGCCATTTAGTACAGAACTTCATTTTATGTTATGACAAAAGGAAATCATACATTTTTATAGGTCATTATTTTGCATTTTTTTATTTCGACTAATAAGCCATTTTTTACCTTTTCTCATAATTTTTAATGACTTTTTTGCTGATTTAATCGATTTTAATGTCTTTTTTAATGGTACTTGCTTCGAATAATATTTACGAGATGCAACAAATGTTCATCGCAGAATTCCTCGATTTGTTCGCTCAGAAATTGCTTTGACAGCCGTTGTGAGTATGTGATTCTTGTGACGTATATTGGCGCCATTGCCGGTTCGGCCAACTTGGGGATAACTAAAGACAGAGATATCCTGATAAAGAACAGACCAAACCAAAAGTTTGCATGCTGCGTTCACACAAAGGAATGGGAGAAACCTCGGTTACAGCAGTAACTAATCCAACAGCGTGCGTTGTTTATCCGAACCGGTTTTGATAAGATATTTTACGTCATTTTTCTTTGGTTTTATGGCAGATTTAAAGCATTTTAAGAGCATTTTATTGAACATTTTTGGCGATGTTTTAGGTGATCAAAATTCGCCTTCAATCGTAACCATTTGGACTTGTACGGGGAGCTGATTACAAGATTAAATGTATTATGCAGTTCTACTTCGTTCCGAGGGACATGATTGACTCACATTGCAGGTCCGATAGCAGAGTCATGAAGGTGACGAGAAGGACGTTTACAATGATTTATAGAATACGGAGTAAGGAATACTGGTGGATTTGTAATACTAAGTCTCCAGTGACTGAGGCTTTCTTAGGAAGCTGTGGACAGTCTCATCAGACATAACTAGGGGGCGGATTTCAATGAAAAGTCTTTTTTTTCTTTTGACTTTAGAACAATACCATTTAGTACAGAAATTCATTTTATGATATGACAAAAGGAAATGACCCTTTTATAGGTAATTATTTTGGATTTTTTGTTGATTTCGACTAATAAGTCATTTTTTTACCTTTTCCGTCATTTTTAATGCATTTTTGCTGATTGAATCGATGTTTTAGGTGATCAAAATCGGCCCCCTAATCGTAACCATTTGGACTTCCATGAGGAGGTAACAGCAAGATTAAAACAGAATGTACGTGTGACGTTGTTCCGAGGGACATGATTGACTCACATTGCAGGTACGATAGCTGAGAGTCATGAAGGTGACGAGAAGGACATTTACAATGATTTATAGAATACGGGGTGGATTTGTAATAATAAGTCTTGAGCGACTGCGGCTGTTGACAGTCTCATCAGCCATACCCCTCCGCGGGGCGGCTCGGCGTTCACCGCGCACGCACGCCGGCCTTGAGCGGAAGGGGCGAGCGGCGTGGCGCGGCCGCCGTTCCGCGGCCCGGGGCTCGTGACCCGCGCCGCCCCGGAGGCCGCGCGTCGTGCCTCGGGCGGGCGGCGCGGTGCCCGGCGGGCGCGCTCCGCCCGCGGCCATAAAACCGAATCTCATCTGAGCGCGCGGACCAAGACGAAGACGAAGGGGCGATCGGCCCGCGGGGGGACGAAGAGGCGGTGCGCGGAGCGGGGCGGGGCGGGGCGGAGAGGGCCCCCGCAGGGCCCCCGCCGCCGGGGCGCTCGCGTGTTCGTCGCGTCCGTCCGTCGTCGCCGGCTCGTCCGTCGCCGCCGCCGGGCGTGTATATAGACGCGTGGCCCGCGCGCGTGCCAAAGGGGGGCGGGACCGCCGGCGCCGCCGCTTTGTTGTGAGCACGCGTGCGTCCGCGCGCGCTGCCGGCGCGGGCGAGTGCGTAGCCGCGCGTAGTGAGTGGGTCAGTGCCAGAAAAGGCGCGCGCCGCTAGACGAAACGCCGGGCCGGGCCGCGCCGCGCCGCTGTCAGTCGCGGGCCGGCCGTCGACGCGTCGCGCCGCCGTCGGGAGCTGTCGCCGGTGAGTCCTCCGCCGCCGACTTCGCGAAGGTGCCGCCGCGTCGTAATGACACTTGATGCGCGTGTGATTACAAACCTGTCAACGTGAATTACATGTTTTATAAACAGGTACTTTTTTGGTGCTTGATGACGAGGCGGGCTTGAGGGATACGGCTGGAGAAGAAGTTGTAAACGTCACTCGGCCGCCGCTTTCCACGTGTGTTTTGTCAGTGATAATTTGACAGCTCCCAGGCGCCGAAACGGAGCACGCGTTTTCCTCGTAAAGGAGGATCCCCCCTCGGTCGCCCGCCTTTTGTTTTGAAAATCGCCGCTCCCCCGGAGGTGTGTGACGGTGTGGTTGGAGTGATTTCGGTGCAGTGCTAAGTCAGTGTGGGCGGGTTTCGCGGTCGGGTGCTGAGTGCGGTTAATTGGATCGAGGGCCCTTTTAGCGGCCCCATTAGGAGCGGGCGGGGCGGGGCGGCGCACGAATCGGCATGGCTTTGCGCGCTGCACCGGTCGAGCACTAATGAGGATGGCCGTGTGTCGGGGTGCGGTGACCTGATTAGTGCCGAGTTCGAAGGCGTCAACCTCCTCCGCCGCCATGTCGGAGGCGGCGGCACGCGCGAAGCCACCTCTGCCTCCTGAAATGTCTTGGAACGGGCGTCGGGCCGCGCGGGCGCACCGCCACCGCCGCCGCCGCCACCGCCGCCGCCGCCGCCGCGCGGCCGCCCGCCGCGACCTGGCAACCCAGCGAGCAGCTCGCCGCCCGCCGCCGCCCCGGCGGCCGCCAACGCCGTCGCCTGCGGGCCCTTGTGTTTCGGCGGCGAGCCGACAGATCCCGCCACCTGCTACAGGCCCAATGTGGCCGCCTCCAGGATCCCCGCGTGGGGAAGGTAACTTCTTTTCGAATTGTATTTTTAGTGTTACCTGTGGTTCATGATACTGCGAGATATCTGTTGTGAGGCTCGTGACACTGGCGGACCCATTCTTGGGCATTTCTGGGCATGTGTAATGATTCAGTGAAGATTGTAGTGTTGTCAATTCATTGGCGTAGCTAGAGGGACGTACGGAGTGATCCGTCCCACTACTACATAGCATATCCTCAGAATATTTCTAAAAAACAAAATTCGAATTCCTGTAACCCTTTTGGAGGACACTAATATTTCGACTTCATCTGTGCCTGCTGCGCTAGATGGGCACTTTATTAAAATATTTGTGCATTTGAAAACTGGAGCACACACTCCACGGGTTTGTTGATTTTTAGATACCACGCTACGTGTTCAGTGTTTTTTTCAATCAAAACATGGTGAGGATATGGTAAACCATACTTCACTTTAACAAACGAAATCTATTCACCGAGCACAGGAATCGGTGTGAGAATACAGAAGATCCTTGAATCGCCTTTAAATTTTGTTTGATGAAAGTAATGAGTGAATGAATAATAACAAGGTGTACTTATTGCGTGGAGTGTTATGTTCATTCCTCTCTGTCTTCAAATCACAAATGAGGAAAGTGTCGTCAAAGACTAAAAGATTCAACTAAATAAATAAGTCGTTTTAAAAACATTCACTTAGGCTCGCAGAAAAAGCAAACACTTGAAGTTGTCAGTGTGTTTGAGTGTGTTTTTGAGTAATTCCCAATTACAAGTTTTATTTACGATGTTTAATGGTTAAAGTGTTCTTTTAATTTGTTTATATTTTATCAAATTAGAGTGTAACGACTTCGCCAACGATAAGTACAGCTCTCTGCGATAAGTTACCTGGAACGTCTTTAATTTCACTGATAAATTCCAATTAGCTGCCGCTGAGATTTTCTCTCGCCCAAGTCGCCCGCCGCTGACAAACCTACAATTACTGAATATTCTTTTTGAATAACTAACATATATTTCGACTCTAGGAATTTGTATTCGTTCAAAATTCCAAATACACAAAGTCCGACTATCGGCAATACACCATTTCTATCTTCGGAGTTTTAGTTTTTTTAAATTTATTTTACGTCAAAAAACAGTTAAAAAACTGCGTATGACGTGCTATGGGGAAAAGTGAATTGTGTGCACATTTTCAAAATTTTGTGATCCCTACACTAAGTCATATACTACTTAAATTTTGAATTTTGAAAGGGAGAAAAAAACAACAAAAAAACTCCCATGTAATAAAAGCTATTTTAAGGGATAAATAAGCAATAAAGTTTGAAAGTGAGAAAAAAAACAACAAAAAAACTCCCATATGATAAAATCTATTTTCAAGGATAAATAAGCAATAAATTTTGGCTCTTATTACTTCCTGCCGCGACAACATGGAAACGATAATTTGAATAATTGTATTTCCCACTGAATTCTAGAAGACGTGCACAGAAAATGAAGTTACATTTATGTCCAGAAGCAAAACAAAGGGCCATCTCAGCATTTGCTCAATGGATCAGGGAAACTGGTAGTTGTATTCACTTGAACTATAGGATCGGCTGAGGTGGCTCAGGGCATCAGTTGATGTCACTACAGTGTCTCTGGCTGAGACGTCTTAGGTTCGAGCCCCGATGGTGGCAGGATTTTCAACACTAGCTAGAGAGCTAGATCGAATTCAGTCGCGAATGGAGGAGAATTCTAGTGGCCGGCTTCTCTGATTGGTGGTTTTCCGTGGTTTCTCCGATCAACACCAGGCGAATGCCGGAGCAGTATCCTAACAAACGGGCCACGGACTGCGCGCAACTTTTGCTTCCTCTTCCTTGTCCCATCCCCACCCTTTACACACACTCTAACATACCCTACACTGCCACACATGTCGGGAGACCAGTCGAGAGCTTATAGCTTGTGCGGCTGGTAGGATATATCTTGTTTGGGAAAATCCGCAAGCCGAAGCGTAAGTCGACGCCAAATCTCACCTTTCACTGAAAGAAGATCACCGCCACCGCCCGTGATAAGTCATGCACTTGACTGACGGGACTAACCATCATAGCAGTTGTCGTGCCCAGAAACATGAAATAATCAGTCATTGAACAGTAGGTAAACATGTCTCAAACCTCCTTCGAACTGTGGCCAACCCGTTTCCAACAGTAGGCTCTTTCAATTACAGTTTTCTTGAATAATTTGTCTAATTATTCACAGATTGTACATCAGATCTCCACCTCCAATCATATTTTTGTCTTTCCCCTCCACCACCATCAAGATACCGGGACCACAGCAACCCTTTCTATAGCTAATATTTCGTCTCCTAAGAACCTTTTAAATATTTACTGTTAATTTGGGAGGTCAATGCGTAACAAAATATTTCATATCTAATAGAGACATTTTTACTAATAAACTTGCAATTATTTAGAAGAATTGAGTAAAATTTGCACGTCTAAGAGTTTATAACATCGCTTGTACATTTCCCAAAGGAACATATTAAGTGCTGCTTGGATAATTTATTTCTTTTTTCCACATTAATTTACTAAAAATATATTTCGATACGTCTTTTATAAGTTTCAATTAATATTATTCTCTGGGATCTCTTTGACAGAAGAGGCGTGGGGGCTCTCCACGTGTACTCGGGAGTGTGTCACATCCCCACATCCCCTCGGAGCGCTGGATGGAACGGTCCTCCCATGAGAACAGCCTCCGTCTCTGGATGTCGTGCTAAAATTAACATTACGCTCGGATAGAAAGAGTTGAACTTCCTTCAACGCTGCCGATTATCTGTGTCGCCTCGGGTTGCTCACTCGTGTTTTCTCAGCAGTGCGAAGGGATAGGATTGAAATTGCAGTTCTTCTAATGGATCTCCTTTCTAGCGGAGACAATGGATCTCCTTTCTCTTACGCTGTGATTTTCTAACTTAAAGCCATGTGTGTAAACGGGTTGATTATACGCGTGCTAAGGTGAAGCAGAAACTAACGCTAAGTCACTTTGAAATTGAAGAGATGGGGACAAAGGCAGAATAAGAATGCAAGCACTGTGGTTGATTTTTCTATGCTTTTTAACAATCTGTATATCATGTAAATTCGTTCGCACTCACTAAATTACTGCAATGTAGAGAAGTATGGAGTGGTAAAAAATAAATACGTATTGTATCACTAAGATTCAACCCTGTAAGAAAAGTAACAGCTTTTGCGTACTTGTTACACGAGTTCGACAGTCAATTATTGAATGCAGTCAACGTACTGTGAAGGTTTTGGCAATGTGTAATTATGAACTTATTTTGTAAAAATGTGAGTACGTAAACGGTTTATTGAAGAACTTAAAATTAAAGAACTAGCACTTAGTGAAAAATTTAATCCTGTTGTATGTTTGTAAAAATTTGTATAAATGTTCTCATCTATTCTTATTATAGTTAACTAGATTAAAATGTCGGGATAATTGATATTTTTCATATACGATTGTTTCAAACACTATGAGAATCAGAATACAACGTGAAAATATGACGAAATTAATCTTCTCAGATTTAGATTGAACAGACCATATGTTAATTGAAGCTGCCGTGCTTTTGGGCCCAACCCGATACGAATGAAATTAAATCCTTAAGTTTTTACCGTTCTTATTTGAACCACCCCGTTTAATTAGGGCGCATGAGACTACAGTCAGTATTTCCTCCTCTGAAGATAGTAATTTTGGAGAACATTTCGTGTGGTATTAAGGTTAGATTCCCCCTCCTATGTTTCCCATGTTAAATTATTAATCCCGTTGTCTCAGGAACTATTAGAGAAACAATTGGAAATTTTTACTGTACTATCCACAGCTTCAAATTGTCTATTAGAGACATCTGTAAAGGAATCAATGAAATGGGTTAAATAGTTGACGAGAAAACGGGCATTTGTAACGACAAACTAATTCGAAAAAACGCTCCTCAAGTTTTTACTAGGAATTAATCATCATATTTCTTGTATTATTTTACTTAAGAAACTATCTGTCCCAAATTGATAATTATACTTTTGCTGATATCTAGAAACTGTTTTCTTTTCTTTCTCAGCCGAGATCTCTCCTTTTCTCGTGGCGGAAGGGCTTGACTAGATCACTTCTGGAGTCAAGATTTTCATTACTAAATGTATATTCCGCATTACATACATTGATAACCCCAACAGTCTTCAAGATTGATTTTTTTCCCCTTTGTTCATAATCTTTTTAAAATTCATTAGGGTTTAGCATTTGAGTCGAACTAGTTGAGATTTTTTTCACGCACCAGGCTCTCTCATCGTTTACCCCAGGAGAGAGAAAATAACCCTTCACTTTAACAGAAAAACAACACGTCTGCGAGACTGCACAGATAAACAAGATAACCAAACATGAAACTACAAAAACCACTTCGGGAGTAAATAGTTTCAGAAGTGTGACTGTTTATGTGAAACCATGGAACATCAGCATGTCTGTGCTGATGAACATTCAAAATGTAATAAAGAAACAAAACAACAATTTTTCAATAAATAATATATCAAAATCTTCAGAAAAGTACAGAGATTATTTTAAAATCGAAAAAAATCCATATTTTTCTCATTTTTTGGGTGGAATCTTACTTTAAGGTAATTGAACAAATTTATTGAAATATTTCATCTCCAACATTTAGTGAGAAAATATTAGCATCAGTAATATTGAAATCAGTACTTACTGATAATCCTGAAAAATAAGTGATACATTGTAGGGCATTCTATTCGTCCTATTGCAGGAATGAAAAGAAAATAATTCATACAGTTAGTTACTTTTCATTAATTGTATCGCTGATATGAATTATTCAACTATTCCATACTTACATTAATGTAATACATAGTTTGGTGTTTGTGTTATCCTTAGATGCACCGCATTGATCGAAATGTTAACACATGTGAAGACATATTGCTACATCACTTGAATTTGTTTAACCCGGCTGAACATCTTATCTCTGTAAATGGATTAGAATCTTCTTTGAACGTTTATTACTTGTTATCAAAGTATTTCGATCTAACAATATTCCAGCAGTCATCAAACGCAGTCGGTAGCGGGAGAAGGGTCCTTTCTGTATTTGATTTTCATGAATTCTCGATGGTACCTTCAGTTCTCAAAACAACAAAAGGCAAAAGTTGTATTATTCAACAACAAATCATAATTTGGCGTAGACCAAATGGCTAGAAACTCAACAAGACAAACGAAAAGAGAGCCTCTTACTCTTTTTCGCCAAAATTATGGATATTGTGGGAGTGAACGCATACATTTGTTTCGAATTCCTTGATCATGGCAACTGTTGTGGCTGCCCGCGCGCATTCGCAAGTCCCGCCACCGAGCCACGTAATGGCAGGAGGCGCGCGGGCCGTCACGCCAGAATGAGCGGGCAGAGACTCGCCGCCGTCCTCGGCGGCGGGCCCAGCCAGCGAGCCGCGGCCCGAAGAGGGTATTTAGCGGGCCCCCTCACACCAAGCAAGGGTGTCGGGATCCAGTCAGCAGAGAAGGCAAACAGGAGGAGCGCGCACGGGAGCAGCGAGAGGCAGTGGCGGTAGACCTACCGCCCCTCTTTTTCTACGCCATATGGAGACGGCGTGACGCCCGACCTAGTGGAGGCGCGGGCCCGGAGCCTGAGGCGCATGGATCGCCGCAGCGACTGTACCTAAGACTGGACGTCAGCCGAGAAGGCAAACAGGGGGGAATATTGTATCAAGAGAATTTGCCTTGTATAAAAAGAATAAATAAATAATCTTTTACAAACACCGTGTATAGTGGATATAACCGCAACATTAAATTACAATAATTGTACATGTACTAGAGCTTTATTTAATACCTCCTAAAAATGTCGTGTACTACAAATGATGTTCTAAAAAGCTAAAAAGCGAAATACCAATTGAGAATAACATAACTGATAGCCTGTATGAAATAGGCGCGCACGTTCTAGGGTTAACCAGACCATAAGTACTCGTACTAGTTAAATTCATTGTTATATTTTCGTGCTTTAAGTCTTGAATTCGATCTTTCCTGTTCCTTTTAATGTGCATAGCTTTATAGAATGTCTGTCTTTATAAATTTCGTATCCGCGCAGAAATGAGAAAACTAAGCAGCCTGCGGCCACAGGAGAGGTGTCGATTTTTTTGTCTTTCCAAGTTCTCGGAAAAAATAAAGACAAAAACAAAAAACAATTAAACACATTAGATTTTAACTACAATATGCAAATAAACGAATTATCGTTAGGTATATAGCGCGGCGCTCGGCTAGACTGCTGTGGCTGGCGGGTTACAGCTAATTACGCTGATTACAATTTACACGAGTATTACTACGTAATTTCGTATGCGCACAGAAATTAAGAGAAAACTAAACATCCTGAAGCCATATGAGAGGTGTCAATGGTTTCGTTACATATCCAGGACCTCGGAGAAAATTCAAAACCAATTAAACTGATTCGAATTTTACTAAAAATTCAAATATTTGCTCAAGCAATTCTGCCTATTTTCCTACTGAGATACCAGGTGTAGTTTCATACTCGGCGCATCACTGCTTACAACACAGCTGACATGCGACAACAAGGCTCCGAAGAAGAGCTCGTAGTATTAAATATTTGCTATTATCATGTTCCATCGTGTAACTGCATTTTTTTAAAAAAATTAATTTAATTTAATTTATTTAATTTTTTTAATTTAAAAATTATTGGTATCATGTTATTACAGTATTAGTGAAGACTGTCATTAAATGTATTATTTATTTAAAGATTTTGAGATTAGGAATATTCAATATGCGTATTGCCTCACAGTATCGTTAACCAAGCGGTCCTAGGTTTCGAGTCACGAGTTGTAGTAGGATTGTCATCACTTTCGAGATAGCTGGGTCGACATATTGCGTATCATAACGCAATCCGTTCCCTGTTACATACGCAGACATTTCGCACACTTGCTAAAAAAGTGTCAGAATTCAAAATTTCAAGTTTTCCATAAATCACAAAACCGTTTGTGACAATAATGAAACATTACTAAGAAAAACCAATTTATCTGGACTAATGAAGATGGTTATAAAGCCAGAATTATATGATGTTTTAGTTATTTCTAGCTCCAAAGAACTGATGTTTGCTTTAATTATGTCACTTTCAGTGTCTTCGTCAGTGATACAGCGAGCGAGCGAGAGAGAGAGAGAGAGAGAGAGAGAGAGAGAGAGAGAGAGAGAGAGAGAGAGAGAGAGAGAGAGAGACTAACTGTATCTCTCACGGTTTGTCACAACGCAGTTGGCTCCAGTGTTTAAAATCCTTACGCCCCTAACCGTTATGAAGCAAAATTATCTCAATCATTTTTTCTTTGCATTCATTTAGCACAATTTGGTTTCAATCACAAACGAATCATTTCAACCTAGTATTACTCTAAAATTCTCTTTAAATCTTCAAATGATTCGTCATCGCTGCTTTGTAAAATCAGCGTTGATTTTTCTATAGATTCCCCTTGCAGTATCTAAGAATGCTTTATAGCGCGTAAGTAATCTCCCAAACAGTGAAAATATTTAATTATACGTTTTAATTATTTATGTAAATATCATTGACTACTTTTCCTTTAGTTTTCAACGATAATAACTTGCTAGATGTGTCTTTTAACGAAAAAAAAAATAAGAAAAAATAAGCTTACAAACATGAGTTATGCGATGATTCTCCAAAACACCGTTTTCTGGTGGAAGGGAGCATTTACACCTTTCCTTAATGAATGCTCTTAAGAAGAAACACTATATGATAATAAACGATTCTGTGTGTAGATATATCTCCTGATAAAGTGAGAAAATGTAGTGTAATCTGCCAAAAAAACTGTCTATATTTCGCAAATATTAATATTACGTTTTAAACAGGTTCAATTGTAACTGATTATAATTTAGGATTTTAAGAAATGCATATCCTTAGCAGATGTATGCAGATGCAGAATGATGTACTCAGAGATGGCGAAGGGCCAAGAAGAGACCCAGGGCGGTTCCGAAGGGATGGTAGCCAAGCCGAACCCTTCAAAGCCAACTCTTGTTTTGTTTATGAAATTTCACTAACTTTATTCAAAACAATTACCGTAAACAGATCTCATCAGACTTTTCGACACTAGCTTTTCAGCTAGGTCGAATTCAGCTGCTGTCTGGACGAGAATTCTAGCGGCCGGCTCCTCTGATCGGTAGTTTTCCGTGGTTTCTCCGATCAACACCAGGCGAATGCCGGAGCAGTACCCTAACAAAAGGGACGCGCGATCTGTTCTTCCTCTTCCTTGTCCTGTTCTCTCCCCTTACACACACACACACTAACATGCACTACACTACCATATATTCCAGGAGACTGGTCGAGAGCTTAGAGCTTGTCCCGATTGGGACGGTGCCCCGTTGGTGGGAGAGTCCTGGTTAGGGGGAAACCCCACTAGCCGACTGTAGGTCGGCGCCGGATCTCGCCATCCAGCGGGGGAAGATCACCGCCATCTCCCGAGAAAAACATGCACTACACGAACGGAACTAATGACAGAAGCAGTTGACGCGCCCGGAAACACGAAAAAATCAGTCAATCAATCAATGATCTCATCAAATGGAATTCCCATGAAATGGTATTCCCATTACTAAAACACTAGTAACTTATTTTATTTGAAGCTAACCATTTGCAAAATTAAAATCATTTATTGGAGGCGAACTGAATTAGCTCCCGCCTCCATCAAATACTTTGAGAATCTGGCCCTGGGTCGATGATCATGACCGAGACAGATAAGGATTCTTGGCTGGTGGGACATCAGCAGTGGGACATAAAACAAGAACTCATTGCGTTGACAGAGACTATTGTCTGCTAACGAAATTTTCCAGAAGCAGTTCTTACATTAAAGAATTACTACGTTCAGAACTAACTTTACTAAGTCAAATATTCAGTAATATTTATAATGAAAATCAATAAAAATTAAATATCACATTGAGCAAAATATACATTTTAATTTTATAGTAAGAATTTAAAGTAATACACAGTATGGCTTCCTAGATGTGAAACTAGGTTCCTTCTGTTTTTAAAAGTTTGGTTAATATAATTCGAATCAGTGGCAAATCCTGAACATTATTTCAAGTATATCGTATTTTATGGAAGCTACCTCTACCGTTGTCTTTAATTTTGAGTTTTTCTAAAATCCCAATACTATGAAATTCCGTTCTTAATAATTGTTTTATACGACTATTACACACCACTAACTTATGGATTATTAACACACTCCATTTTCACAATAACTTGAGAGAAGCGTAATTTACGAACGACCAGAAACGGTTTGTTCACCGCAATATTTTGCGGTGCCTACCGACCGTCCAAACGCGCACCCCCCCGCTGACCCCACCCTTGAAACATGAGGAGCCCTAGGTTATCGCAGGTGACATGCGGTGGATTCGCCTGCGCTAGCGAATTCTCTGGACAGCATTACGAACTGCTTGAAACTTTTCATCTAACGCACTACATAGCGCTTACGGATGCAGAAGACTGACTGGCTCTCGGTAGCAAAACAGTTATTTTTTCGCATCTGTTTTAAAGCTTTCAAACTCTCAATAACTTTTTAGAAGATTATCAAACTTAAGAAATATTTCTTTTACACTTCGAATTACTAAGTATCCCGGCGGTATACGTGGTGTATCGGAGAATTCGCCACTGATTCGAATATATTACGTGCTACAGTTAATACCAATTCTATTTGATGTTCATGATGTTGGATGCGTATATCGCTATAGTAGCGTATATATATTCGTATATCGCTATATCGAAACGAGTGAGTCAAAATCACATTAAAACGTGATTGGCAAAAGTGATTGGCAGTATGGTGAGGTGAGACGAGGCGAGGTGAAGTGAAATCAAGTGAAGTGAAGTGAAGTGAAGTGAAGTGGAGTGCCATGGAAGCTTGCACGGTGAAATGTTTAATTTGTAAAGTGTGTAAAATTTGTAAAATTTTGTATAGTTGTTAAATTCTGTAATGTTTAGTTAGTGTATTCTGCCACCAAGTTCTGGAACTTATTTGCAGAATTAGTAATAAATCTATCTATTCATGAGCGATGAGGTCCAACTAAGCAACGCGTTGTGTTGACAGGCCCAGCGTCACCCCCAGCTACATCACCATCGGCTCCATCCGCTACGGCGTGCGCTTCGCGGCGGGCAACGGCGTGGCGCCGCCGGCGGAGGCGTCGGGGGCGGCGCCCGCGGTCGGCGCCGCCGCCACGCGCGGCGTCGCGGCGCCCGCCGCCGTCGGGGACGAGGCGCCGCCAGCCGGCGACGCCGCGAACCAGGAGGAGCGCCGCGACGCCGCGCCGCCCCCGCTCTCTCCGCCGCCGCCTCCACACCAACACGAGGGCGGCGGCGGCGGCGGCGGCGGCGGCGACTGCTGCTGCGGCGTCGTCCAGTTCCTGAGCCCCTCCCGGATCCCGCTTCCCGCCGGCGCGCCCGACAAGACACTGCCGGCCGCTATTAATAGACGCGGTATCTTTAGCCGCATAAATAGTGGCGAGGTGGCCCGCGCACAGGCCGCGCGCGACGCGCCAGTGTTCCGCAGCACTTTGGAATGGTCGCAGGGGCGCGGCGCGCGCGCGGCCGTCGCCAGCACCTGCCCAGGCGCCGCTGCTAGGACTGAGCCCGCAGCAGCAGCAGGCTGCCGCCGACGCGTCGCCGTCGCTGCCGCTGCCGCCGCCCCCGCCCTCGCCGCCCGCGCGCGCGCTCCTGCGCCGGCGCATCCTGGTGCGCGCCAAGCCCGACCTGCCCGCATACCTCAAACTGTGCGCCGCCGCCGGCCCCTCCGACGGCGACACCGCGCGCCTGCTCACGCCCGCCGCCTCCCGCGACAACCTGGCCGAGGAGGAGGACGCGAGCACGGCGGGCAACCCGCGGCGCAACACGCTGGACCGCCTGCCCAGGTTCCGCTGGGGCGGCGGCGGCGACAAGGCGAAGAAGAGCGAAGGCGGCGGCGGCGGCGGCAGCGGCGAGAAGAAGAAACCGCGTCGCAGCAGCGACAAGACGGAGAGCCTTCGCGCCGCCGCACTCGCTCAGCCCCGCCGGAAGAAGGCGCCCGCGCCGCCCCCCGCGTGCACCACGCGCCACGCCCCCTCGTCACCGCCCCCGGCCCCCGCGTCACCCCCCGCCGCCGCCGCCGAGGCCGTTGCTGGGGTGTCGGACAAGGCCGCTGCTAACAAGGAAGCGGTGGCGGCGGCGGCGGCTGTAGCGGAGGTCGCGGGATGGGAGGCGGCGGCGGTGGGCGGCGGGGCCGACGACCAGGCGTCGCCGTCCAAAGACGCGTCCAGTGCGCAGCTCCGCGCGGCGCCGGCCGCTACCGACATGGACGCCGCCCTGGAGCCGCAGAGCGCGCGCCCCGACTGCGCGGAGAACGATGACATTTTCGAGTGCTACAACATCCAGCTGTCCAAACCCGAATCGCGCACCATCGTGGGCTCCTACATGCAACGCACCATCCCGATACGGAGTGCGTCTTTCTCGCAAGTGGACTTCTCCCCGGCTGACGGCAAGTACATTCGCAGCAGCGGTCGCACCAGCCCGTACTCCGCCTTCACCACCGTGTCGAACGTCAGGGGGGGCTTGCCGCTGTCCGCCAACTCGTCCATCGCCGGCGGGTCGTTGACGCTGCCGCGTCGCCGCCTGCCTGACATTTCTGCGTCGCCCTCCGTCAGTCCGTCGTCGTCTACCATGGTGAGCGCTGAAGAACCGACCGGATCCACGCCGTCCGTCGACTCGGCGGTGGGTTCCGACGAGGGCTTCGTGGCCGGCGAGCTGCCGCAGATGCCGCTGGCGAAAGCGAGCGCGAGCTCGGAGGCGTCGGGCACCGCGAGCGAGGGCGCGCATAAGGTGCCAGGCGCGCGCTCGCTCACCTACCCGCTGCCGCGCCGCGGCTCCCGCTCCGACGAAGACATCCCCTTCTCCTCCATCGACGGCAACGGACTCAAGAGCCTCTCCTACGCGGCCGCCGCGGCGGCTGTCAGCGGGGCCGTGCGCGAGCTGCCGGAAGTCATCGAGGAGTGCGAGACGTCCGTGGCGGAGGAGGACGTTCAAGTGGAGGAGCTGGAACACGTGTCTTCCGCCAACGCCGACGACTCGTCCGTGCAACCACGCTTCTACCTCGGGGACGACCCCGAGCGGGAGGACTCCCCCAAGTGCGAGTGCGCGGTTACACAAGCGGACAGTGACGCGGGCGAGGCGGGGGCGCGGGAGACGGGGGAGAGCGCGCCGTCGCAGTCGGAGCCGAGCGCGGACGCGGAGGCGAGCGCCCGCCCGCCGGCCAAGGCGTGGTCGGAGGGCGAGTGCGAGCGCGGCTGGAGCAGCGCGCAGGAGGAGTCGCAGAGCCCCGCGGGGGGGGCGGGCCCGCGCCGCTACCAGCTGCTGGCGCGCGCCGACTCGCTGTCCGAGGGCGAGAGCGACCCGGGCGAGCGCGGCTGCCCGCCCACGCCGCTGCGCGACCGCGACCGCACCGCCAGCCCGTCCTTCTTCCCGCCCTCGGACCTCTCCGACTCGGAGGGCCGCGCAGCCGCCTCCGCCACAGCCAGCGCGGGTGGCCCCGGCGCCGAGCCGCGCAGCCCGCACGTCCCGCGCCGCTACAGCAAGCGCCCGCTGCGCGGCCCCTTCGGCCAGATGCTGGAGGCCAACATGAAGATCCCCGAGACGACGCGCATCTTCTCCAAGCTCAACTACAACGACGACCTCAAGTTCCTGGAGGAGATCGTGACGCCCGGGTCGGGGAGGCGACGTCCCGCCGCGCGCGCCGGTCACCGCGCGCCCCGCGTCCGCCGACCCGCGCGACGGCGGCGGCGTGTGCCTGGTGCGGCCGCGCGCGCTCACCGCGCAGTCGCTGGACGACTCGCAGCTGCGCGGCGGGTACGGGCGGGCCTCCTCCGCGACGTCGCCGCCCTCGCCCCAGCCGCGCCTCTCCCCCAAGCGGAAGGTGAGCGCCAACATCCCGTTCTCGCCGACGGAGGCGGCGGCGGTAGCGGCCACGCCCTCCGCCGGGCCCTTCGTCAACCACCAGCGCACCACCTCCAGCCCGTCACAGCTGGAGAGCTACGCGCGGCGCGCCGAGCAACAGCAACATCACCAACAGCCACAGCAGCAGATGCGACGCGCGCCGCCCGAGCCCTCGCCCGAGCTGCTGGCCGAGCTTCTGCGCGGGAGCTCGGAGCGGCTGTTGGCGCCCGCGCCGCCCCCGTCGCCCGCGCCGCCCGCCGCCGCTGCACCTGCGCCGCCGCCCACGCCCGCGCCGCCGCCGCCGCTCACGCCGCTCGGCCCGGCCCCCGCGCCCGGCCCCGCCCCCGCGCCCTCGCCCGCACCCGCCGGAGGAGGAGGCTCCAGCGCCACCCCGAACGGCGCCGCGCTGCAGCACTGGAAGGTAGGCAGCTCTGACTCCTCCATAACCGATTCCGGGAACCGATTCCGGGAACCGATTCCGGGAACCGATTCCGGGAACCGATTCCGGGAACCGATTCCGGGAACCGATTCCGGGAACCGATTCCGGGAACCGATTCATTTGGCAATTCTGGGGATCCAGTGAACGAGTTGATACGAAATGATTGAAGGCGTTGTCATTGTCAACAATAGTATTTAATTCAATAATAGCAGCTTTCGATGGCTTAGCCATCATCATCAGTTTTCTGCTGTCTGGGAGTCACGAAAACGACTACCTCGATGATGATGGCTAAGCCATCGAAAGCTGCTATTATTGAAATAAATACTATTGTTGACAATGACAACGCCTTCAATCATTTCAATTATGTAAATGTCAACTACAACTCATCACTGAATCAATATCAAGTGTTGATACGAATCAGTTCTTTAAATCACACATATCTTACCATTATTTTTCTTTCATCTCTTACGAAATTCAGCTTGATCATTAGTAGAGAGCGAATTTTGATGACCTAAAACATCGCCAAAAATGATCAATAAAATGCTCTTAAAATGCTTTACAAATGCCCTTTGATGTAAAAAGTGTGATGAAAACCTGTTCGGATGAACAACTCAAGCTGTTCGATATTTTACTGTTGTATTAGCAGCTTCTTCCATTCGTTCAAGTGAACTTAGCTTGCAAACTTTTGATTTGGACTGTTCTTTACCAGAAAATCTGTCTTTAGGAATCTCATAATCAGTAGAAATGGCGATGATAGACGTCACAGGAACTTTAGATTGCATATTCACAAGGCTAGTATTACTATTACAGAGCGAAGAAATCGAATGGGCTATCCAGGAATTCTGTGGAGAACATTTGTTGCATCTCGTAAATATTATTTGAAGCAAGTACCATTAAAATGATATTAAAATCAACGGAATCATCGAAAAATGCCCTAGTATATGCTCTAGTAAAAAAAATGACTTAGTAAAATGGATCATTTCCTTTTGTCATAACATAAATTTAATTTATACACTAACAGCATTGTTGTAAAGTGAAAAGAAAGAAAATGACATTTCATTGAAATCTGCCCCTAATCGTTAGTTTTATCAAAAGAATTTGTGGAAGTTTCATATTGTAACGTGCTTGAAAACTTTTACTTTATGTTTACATATATCACCGATAATTACAAATCCCACATCTAGATCCATACAAATAAATTAATAACCCTCATTTCTCAGGAATGTCGGAAATCTGTTGTCATGTCGCTATTAGTATTTGAAGATCGTAGTATTTTTAATCAATTGAATGTTGTAAAGGTAATGTAATATTACAGAAGGTTCAGATTGAAACTTTTAATGCAAATCATCTTAGTACATTGGAAGTCTTATTATTAAATTACTGTAGTTTTGATCATCACTTTGTATTTATTCTTCACCAATATTTGAATTTGAAACGGTTTGGTTGATATTTTTTAATATTCCTAATTGCTATTTAGAAAAAAAAACAGTTTCTTGTTTCAGTTTCGTTAGAATTTTAAATGCATTGTTAATATTAAAGTTAACATTCATTCATTCTTAGAAATATTATTCTCATTAGGTGTTAGATTTTCGTGTACAAAATAAAGAACGTAAATTTCTTTTACAAAATTGAAAAATTGTGAAACAAAAAAAAGCTTTGAAATGTGTTAATCGGATGCTAGCCGAAAAACAATGTCAAGATAATACATAAAAACAAATCAAACTTTGACATTTTAAACCTTTCATAAACCTTACCGGAAGCAAAATACAAATATTATAAACTGAAAAGAATAATATCTCACCTTTAATACACTTACATAAACATTTTCTAAATCACCTTTATTTATCCTAAAAAGTTCTAAAACCAAATTGTTCCTTTTTCTTATATGGTATTCTATATTCGTATTATAGTTCTTGCATAATTTTGTGTGAAATCCTGATAATTTTCAATAAATACGTGTTAGCAAATTATTCCCACATTCGGCTCCAGTTTTTAAAACGTTTTTGTTGAAGAGAGCAGAGTGCAGATTAATATCGCATAGTTCCGATTTTCATTGAAACTGAAATTTCGAAAGTGGAATTGATTATTTTAAATTTTTTAAAATGGCTAAATTTATTTTTAACAATATATGTTATTCAGTATTAGAATTTTAAATCATTTAACTTCATTCATCTTCAAAATATTAGTAGTTTCTCAGATTTTGTTGTGTGTATTGTAAGTGCTGTTTCAGATTAGAGGTGTATTGCTGAATGGTCAGCATGCTACAGGTTGGGTCCCCTGTGGTTCACGCTGTTTTTTTCCGTGTCTGGTACTTTTTGTTACTAAAGAGACAATTACATTGAATACAATCCTAAGGGCCATTTACATTGAAACTTTTAATTTTCAAAAAAGCGTTTTTGTTGTTTTTTCGAATTTCGCGCGCAGTCTGGTGAAGAGTTTTCTCAACAAATGGATGAAGTGTCAGTGATGTAGAAGTTACCTAACCTACAAATAATACAAGCAAATATGTGCTGTTGAAGCACCACTAGTTTATCTTCGGTTAATCTTCAGAAATCGTGGGGATGTTTTGAGCTCCTAGATGAGGAATCGTCTTCAGTGTCCATCAGCACCGTTTCACCTTGTAACTCACCTTGTGTTTTCACCTTTGGACTCAGAATTAGCGCTGCTGCTGTTTCTGATGAACTGATAGAGTTGCAGATGGATACATAAAGAGGAATTGTTCCTTTTCGAGGGCTGTGACAACATATAATTCTTCTATTTACCTCACACAGCACTCCACACAATTTCGATATTTATATTAATAATTTTCACATAGCTTTATTAAATTTCTTAGTCCAAAAATGTTCTCTAAAAATTAATACACTGTATCCAATAATAAAATTACAATAACCATAAAGTTATTCTAGGAATAATAAACAATTATACTTTCCGATTTTATTTCTGTAAATGAAATTAAGTGTCATATTTATGAAGCTCTGCCAGCAGAGCTCTTAGGGGTCTGCCATCTGGGGTCTTGTTGGGAGGTCAAGGGGCGACTGGATTGGCTGGGGGCCGTTCATAAATCGCAAAACCGAACACTGGCAACCTGCTAGGCCTGGCAGGCCTCTGGCAGAGGTTTATAAATACGGCCCTAGATTCAAAAGGACTGCCCACTCCTGGAAGGTATGCATCCCGCAATGCGCGCTTGCGACGTCCGGACGATGACCTTGCGGGCCCACAGTGTTTACTCTGAGAGACAATAGTCAAAAGAGTTTCCGTAATACTCGATTTATATGTACTATCTAAATATTGTAGGTCACTTCCTTGACATGCTGGCACTTTAACCTTTCCAATTTTGTTACGCGAAAGGATGTCGTTTTGTACCTATTAATTTTTATTTTTTCCATCATCTTTTGTGATTTCTCTGTTAGTACAATTTACTGCAAATACTTAGATACATTTTTAGAATTTTACGACCGTGTATTCGTAGTGAAAAGGTATCGCAGCCTCTGGGTCAATGATCCCCATCTCGATCAGGTTTTTCGTCCAGTTTCCCTGATCCATTGAGCAAATGCTGAGATGGACCCTTCTTTTGCTTCTGGATATAAATGTAACTTCATTATCTGTCCACGTCTTCTAGAATTCAGTAGGAAATATAGTTATTCAAATTATCGTTTCCATGTTGTCGTGGCAGGAAGTATTATTCCTTGTCGAAGGACATCAAGGATATGAGCCCAAAATGTATTGCTTATTTATCCTTGAAAATAGATTTTATTATTTTTATTTTTGAAGATGTGCACAGAATTCACTTCTCCCCATAGTACGTCATACGTTGTTTTAACTGTTTTTGACGTAAAATAAATAAAAAAAATAAAAAGGCGTCAGAACGTTTAATCATCGCCGAGGCATTCATTTACCTGCACCGAGAAAATTTCCTACTATCCCTTCCTTTAATGAAATAATTTTAAAATAAAAATAATTTTGTCGTAGAGAGAATTAGTTACTAATTACTGCTAATTATTTAAGCAGCAGTAATTTTCTTAAAGATAATATTATGTGTATAACATGTTTCAATTTTGTTGATTGTTCATGACCGAAGATAACATCTCGTGTTTCTTTTCGATCGTTCTTAGCTTGGCAATTTGCCATAGTTCACGTTGATTTTTCGGGCGTCCTTCGTTCGATGAGTGGCGCGGTCACTGCACGAGCCGTTGCTTTTCCGATCCGCGGAGACTAGTTTGGCCTTTTGTCCGCGCGGCGGCACGGGCGTCGGCGCGGGAGAAACCAGTGCGTAAGCGCGTGCGGGTGTTTGCTCTCCGGGAGGGAGGAGGCGGGTGCGCGGCGGAGAAAGGCAGCGCGCTGCGCGAAGCGTCGGCCGACCCCCGGCGCAGCGCGCCTTTGTTTCCCCGGGCGGAGGGAGTTTGCGCAGCGCAGCCGCGCCTCCGCCCAGCGCAGCCTCGCGCAGCTCGCCTCCCCGCCCCGCCCAGCGCCCCGAGCCACGCCGCACGCTGCCCTCGCCCCGCCACCCCCTCCACTTCCTCCACCCCCACCCCCTCACCAACCAACTCTCCAAAAATTAACCTTACCCTTTGCCGCCAAGCCTTCCAACCCCCCCTCCGATCACCACCCACCAACACCCCAACCCCCTTTCCTTCCCTCACCAGTTCTCGACAACCATCCCTCGGCCACCAACCCTCACTCACCGACCCTAGATCACTAACCCACCCCACACCCAACACACAATCAGCAGCCCTTGATCCGTACCTCCCCCCCCACCGCCACACACCACTCATGCCCCCCTTCCACATGCTTCGCCCAACATTCCGTCCCTCGGCCACCAACCCTCACCCAACGACTTTAGGCCACTAACCAAAGATCACCATACCACGATCAGGAACCCTTGCCCTTCAAATCCCCCCCCCCAACCCCGCCCCCCCCCCCCCAACCCCAACACGCCCAACTCAGTCCGCCGCCCCGCGTCGCTGCCAACGCACACACACCGCATGCCGGCCCTCGTCCGACACGCTTCGCCCAACATTCCATCCTTCGGCCACCAACCCTCACCCTCCGACCCTAGGTCACAATATCACCAATCCCCAACCCACGATCAGCAGCACACTCTTCCCAACCCTCCCCAACAACCCTTACCCAATAACCCTCACTCAATCACCCTCACCCAATGACCCTCATACGAAAACCCTCTACTGATAACCCTACCGAACAATCCTCACTCAACAACTTTCCGTTACCGAACCACCCTCACCCAACAACACTCACCCGACAACCGACCCCAACAACCCTCTCCCAACAACCCTTTCTCAATAACTTTCGTTCAACAATCCTCGTACATAAAAAAGAATGTATCTATCAATTCTTTAAACTTCATTACGCGTCCAAAAGAAAAAAAATATTGAAAAATAATTCAAAAAAGATTTCATAATTCAAGAAATCTTTTGGAGAACATCGCCTCTGATAGGAATGAAGAAATGATGAGGTCTAAATACTTTAATTCAAAGCATCTGAATGTTGAAAATGTTTGCTTATAATGGCGCTTCTCATGATAAGGTACGTATGGCTGGACGAGAAATGGTCGGCTACCAGTACTTCAACGGAGACTTTTATTGGTAACATGCGGCTAGTGAGACTTTTACTAGTAACATGTGGCACGGTAAACTGCCGATGCTTTTAGGCTTACTTGCGGACTGTAGCGAAGCATATATTTCGAAATAGTTCGTAATTACTTTTTAGAAAAAAATAGATGGGAAGTAATAATGAAATTATGTACACATAATTTCTCTCAAATTTCAGAGAACTCCGCCAATTAAGAAGGATACACGTATATGAATCGTAGTTCCACATTATTTAAATTGCTTTTCAACATAAACAATAATGTAGTACTTAAATGTCTTGAAATATTTTGTGTCACGTTATTAAAAATGATATTTGAAAGCAATTCCCCTCCTGAAAAATTGTCTGATATAATTTATTACATTTGTATTGTGAGAAGGAAATTAGTTTACTGAGTATCTCAGAGAACAATGGAACTTATTACAAACGTGCCCATTACAATAGACCTTGTCACAATGGCCCATTACAATAGTAAACATTATAGTTATTGTGACGGAACCTTCAAAACGAGAATGGAGCTAGGTACTTTCTATTGGAAAAGGAAAGTTGTCCTTTCTTCAGTGATTGTCGAGTGGTTACTATATATCTTGAGGCTCTCGTTTCCTCACTTTCTCATTAAGTCTTCCGTAAATTATAAATGGAATGTCTGTATTGAAATTGTATTTTAAACAAATACATGTTGGACACCTGTATTGTTCAGGTGCATAGAACATCCCAACAGGAAAGAGAACTGCACTCCTACATTTTGTAGTTCAGTGTAACTGAACATGTTCAGTAAGCGATCATATAGTAAATTCATTTATTCGTGCGGTAAGATTCACTAGACATAATTTAGTTTCATTTAGTAAATCAGACAATTTATAATCGTAACTGAATTAACAAAGAGAATTGTCAGTGGTAATATACTTGTTCCGCTGATAAAATATTGATTCGGTGAAATTTATGTTTCATATCGTCACACTTACTGAGCATTGCTTAGTATGCACGTATTGTTAGAAATCTGATCAATTTAAATGATTATAGAGTCCATGTGAACTGTGAGAAATCAACGCTGTGCATATTATTATACGCTGAATAAACGACTTGTTCAATATTTTATTTATTTTAAATAATTATGTTTTGTATTTTAAACAAATGATAAAAGTACCGTCGATAGCCAAACGGGGATAGCCAGCGTCCGTAACCGTCCTGCTTGGTGCGGGTCTGTCAGGTTAGGGAGATTTTTCTTTTTTTAATTTGTTGCGTCTACACCTTGACGCAACGCGTCTCCTAGCCCCTTAAGGGGCGTTGAGAGCTTTGCACTTGAGAGTAATCCTCCATTAATGTGCTTTATTATTTTTAATATTAGTCATGTCTAACTCCGACACGTAAGTAAGCACGAGTCCATGGAGTCATTGGATTGTTACTCGCTGAGTAACCTCTGCTGCAAATTTACCTGGCTGAAGGGTTAGAAAGATAATACTCCCTTTCACATTTCTGCTTATTACGAGTTACCCAGTTTTTAGTAATTTATGAAACGCAAGTATTTGTTTAGTAATTTTCACTACAATGTGTTAAGTGAATATTGCGACCTGATTAATGGACTAATTTATACGTGCATGAGTAGGTTTAACAAAATGGGAGTTTTGTGGACTAAGCACTTTGTTCTACCAAAATATTCTATTCGTATCGTTCAATCTACTACGTAATTAATTATATGAAGTAAACATTTCTCTACGTATGTAACCAGATGATCATCAAGTGAAAAAACACGTTAAATTTTCAATAAACTTTTCAGCAAACCATATTTTGAGCTTGCCTGTTTATATATGATATAACTACTATACTACTCTGATATATTATATCAGAGTAGTATAATTAACAGTAAACCATCTTCTAAATAGACCTATATTTGTCAAAGCCTAAACATCTAAAATATCACTATTGCCGAGAAGAATATATTTCATATATTCCGTCACCTAACATGTTTTGTTTAATCACAAGAATTATTTTTCTGAACAATTTGAAATTCTTCTAATGTTTCTCCATTTCAAAGGCAACTGACATATTAGAGTACCGAAATCGAGCGTTTGTACGTTCATCGCTTCAATGTCTCTTAGAAGCAAAGAGGATGCAACGCGAATGGCTTCCTGATTTTAAAGTCTTTTCCAATGTATTGACTGAATTCTGATAGTCATTGTAACAATATTCCATATTTAATTCAGCGTTTGATGATTTTTTTGTTCAACACCCTGAAAATGTATTGTAAGAATTTAACAGGTAGAAAATAAAATTAAAAAAAAGTGTTTGATGTTCGTTTTTATCTTTGACTTTTTGCTAAAATAAAATATTTTCTCTTGATTATTTTGAGTTGCCGGTGGCGAGATTGACGAAAGGAGAGTCTCAACTTCCTTCGTGAAAGATTCATCGAATTCTTTATTGAAACAGACGGGAAAATTTCTGGAGAAAAAGTGCAGCTGCGCTCCGGGGGCCACCTGAATCTCATGAATATGGTTGTACCAGGAAGTATTAAAATATTTTTTCACCAAGTTGATTTCCAATAAATGAAGCAAATAATCGTGAAGACCCCCAGATAAACAAACAGAATCCTTCTTGAGGTCATGGAGACGGATCGAGGGCTTCTCGATTCCACGGATTGAGAATTTTATGCAATAGTATTCATGATTTGCTGAAGATATTTGCAGGGATAACTTCTTAGTGTTTGGAGAAGTTGATATAACTTGCTGTGAACCTGTAAAATCTCTAGAATCTAGATCTCTAGATCTCTGTGAACTTGTAAGATCTAAGAACCTGTAGGTCTTGTTATTACAGTTTAGTTTTGTTGTTGAGAAAGACTATCATTTCTCATTAGAAACGGTCAACAGAACGTTCATAGAGTGTCTTGATTCTCTGACGATTGCGATATTACGACCTCCAGGGTGGAAAATATTGAAATGAATTCGGAGAAGACGGCCGAATTTCGGAAAAGTTCAGAAAAGGTCTACTCAAACCAGTGAGCCTAGGAGCACTACCAAGGGCTGCCTAGGAGCCCAGTACGCCACCGGGGCCAATATTTCAGTTCAGATCTGTGAGGACTGCGTTCCTTCAAGAGTGTGCCTCCATGGTTTGTCCAACGTCGCTTTTGTTTGAAATTGTAGTGGCATTTTTTCAGGGGCACAATTTTTTGTTTGTAATTATCGCGCAAGAGGATAAGTATTGTAAGCAACAAAGACTTTATCCTCCTCTTTTTGTTGGTTTCATTTGTAGGATTTTCGATTCAGTCTCTTTCAGGTTGTTCTCGGGAACACATAGGGAACGATCCTCAGATTGCAAGAAATATAACGATTTCACTGGTGGGGTGCGGTGGGACGCCTGCAAAGGGTAAAGGGATGAGACTCACATTTTCTGGACCACGATGTCCTAGATCCAGCTCCTAGATCATAGGTTGGTAATACGTGGCTCTCGATCGACTGTGATAGCTTTCTAAGAAATTTTACTTATTCCGGCTTTTTGTACTTTCAATAGAAATCACCGGGCAATCATCCAACCAGAAAAGTAGCTCCTGATGAAGAATGAGACGATCGTTTATTTCTTACTTCCACTAATGTCAATTTTAAAAGACATACAATTCTTATACTGTTCTCGCCAAACACTTACTAGGCAAACTGCATTTTTTTAAATTTCGAGAATATAAAAATATTACAATTGAAAAAAGGGGAAATATTACAAAAAATGCTTTATCAAGGTTTCCAATAAACGGTATTGTTGAGAATAAACATGTCGTTAACAAACGAAAGGATTTGAAACAGTTACATCAGTATACTGTAAATGTGTGTTCACGTAATTTTATCAAACGTAATTAGTGGTATTAATTCCCATATCTCTCCTGTCTTCTGTTCATACCGTTTATACTCCTTGTATTCTGTTATGCCTTGCTCCATTTTCTTTCCCATGATTGAATATACTTTGTAAAATTTTGCCCATATCCTTGTACTTTCTATGATAGTTATAACCTCATTCCGCTCTTTCAATCCACTCTTCTTTTGTTTATTAGCTGACTTTTATTAATATCGGGACTATGACTTCAGAAGCTCATTGGCATTTTGATTTAAGATTTATTTATTTTATTGTTTCATTTTTCTCATATTATTTTGTATTAGTGATATTTTTACACATTTTATGCCCTTAATGCCCTATGTCGATGTTTTTTTTAGTATATACCGTATAATTGCTACTTTAATTTTTCAGCACTTGAAAAGTCGCAGAAAACTGCATCCGAAACATCACGTTATATTTCTCAATCAAAACAAAACAATATACATCCACTAAGAACTTTTATATTTAATCCCTGAAGACCATAAGATTTGAGAATTCTTCCTTATCAAGAGAGTCAGGGACTGTAGAATCCGTCGCAACAGGTTATCTGTAGCTTATATTTTATTAACTAGCTCATGTACTACATTCATACCTTGCCAACATAGCTAAAGACGTTGTGCAGTGACGCTGGCCAGCGCTTCTTCCAGTTTCGCGAGAGCTTCCCCGGTTGACCGCCTCCGCCGGCAGCGCGAGCGTCGCGTCGCCGTGTCCGCGGGGTATTGTCCAAAACGCACGGGGCGCCGAGCACTATTATTTACGGGCGCGACTTTAAATAACGGCGACTTGGCAGGCAGCTGTCACCCGATGACGTCCATTGCTCTAAATGCGGCCTAGTCTCATTTCCGTGGAAATATCGATTCGCGAACCATTTTATGAATGGAGCGGCCTGACGTCACGCAGCTCGTGGATTTGGGCGGCGCGACCCGCAGCTAAAAGTAGTGCGCCAAGCGCCGTGGACTGTAGAGGCACGTGTGAGTCTGCCGCCTACGAATGTGTGTGTGTGAATAGGCCTGCGTAGCGGCTGGGCAGCCCGGCGCGTCCTCAGGGCTTTGTTACGTCACCGGACAACCGCGTGGACACTACACACTTTTAAAACATCTTCAACTTGCGAATTAATTTTTAATTAGAATAGTAACAGAACCCGGCACATGTTGTCCTGCCCTCTCTCTCTGGTTGCTTCTCTCCCTCTCCCTTTCTGTTTTCACTATAACTTTCTCTCTCTTTTTCCTTCTTTCTATTTCACTCTCTTTCATTCTATCTCATTCATTCGTTTTCTCTCTCGTTCCTCTTTTCTTTCCTTCCTCTCTTTCGTTCTCTATTTCCTTTTCTCAATTTCCTCCTCACTTCCTTCACTTTCCCCCTAACATTTTTTTTTTTTTTTCCCATTCTCTTTTCCCCTGCTCTCTCTTTTTTTTTTCACCTTTTTCACTTTCCCCTCTTTCCTTCTCACCTCTCTCTTTTCTTCTCACCCTTTTCCTCTTTTAATGCTCTGTTAATTTACTGAAGATTTCTCACAGTCTTCTGTGTCACTCACTCACTCACTCACTCACTTTTCATATTATGAGATTTTTTAAAAATTTTCTGTTCAATTTTTTAAAAATTTTCTTTTATACAAAACTTGTTCTGACAATAATAAATACGCAAAGAAGAATTAGCCAATTTGGTGCAGTCGTTCGAAAATTATGAGCTTACATACAGTTCGGCGATTCATTTTTATTTATAGAGGTTCTAAGCTACTTTTTCTTTACGTGTATCGATTAGAACTTAAAAAAATTATATGTTCGTTTTTATTAAAGGAAACAATATTTATGAATTCTTGTATGTACTTCTTCATGTTGCAGTTTTCATAAAACTGAATTTCAACTAAATAAACATACCATAAACAGTATTCAAAAAACGCGCCTTTCTCGAAATGTTCCTAGTTAAAATGGAAAATTTTTCTTCTTGTTTCTTTGTCTTTTCGAACATGTTAGATTTCGATTCTCTGCATTTCGTATCAAATCTATTTGCTGTGTCCTTCGAGTTCCCAAGTTCAATTATGAAACTTTTCATGTCTTTCAAGTAAATAATTAATATTTAACGTACGAATCCTTCAGAAAAATCCAACCTTTTGCTTAACGCATTCTGCCAAAATTTTGAAGAACCAGAATTTACGGTCTGTTAGTAGAGTTTGGCACATGATTATTGATGATAGTGTATTCTATAATTTGTTACGACCTAAAATGCGCAAAATATATTAACTTTGTATTGATCACAGAATACAAAGACTAATTGAGAACTAGGTCACAAAACAAAAACAGTACCTATGTTATTAAGTTAGCAACTGAAAGAGAAATCTCAGTACAAATGAATATAAGTTTCTTGTCAATAGCAATATAAACAAACGAGATCTGCTATTTACGAATTCTCCGGAATATTAGCCAACAACATTGAACATTCGCCCACTCTATTTCTGTTTAATGAGTGTCCACTTTCATTTTCAGCGCGTTCAGCGCTCATTTATTTTTTCGCGCGAGCCCTTCTTATTATGTTGAATAGCGGGGCAATGAATCACAGGCGCAGAATCCGCGACCACCCGCCGGATGGATCTAGCCGCCCCTTCCCCGCGCGTCTATTTCGGTCGGCGCGCGCGCGTGCTAGCGCGTCTTCGCGGGGCAATGTTTGAAAGCGCGCAGCTCGCGCAAAGCATTCCGCCGCCGCGGCGGCGCGCCGGGGACGCGTAAGCGAAGGTGAAGGTTGGCCTAATGGGCTGGCGAGCGGGTGGTCCCGTGTCCGATTCGTTCCGCGCCGCCGCCCCCGCCTCCCGGCGGATTGTTTTCTTCAGTCAGCTCCCAGCTGCGGCACTCCTAACCAGTTCTGGATTAATCATTCTTCGAACGAAATGTACCGGCAGCGGTGGCGCAGTGCAACTGCTGTCACTGCGGTGCCTCTGACCGGGAGGTCCTAGGTTCGAGTCCCGACGGTGGCAGGATTTTCGATATTTGTTTTTGAGCTAGGTCGAGTTCAGCCGCTGTCTGGAGGAGAATTCTAGCAGCCGGCTGCTCTGATCGGTAGTTTTCCGTGGTTTCTGCGATCAACACCAGGTGAATGCTGGAGTAGTACCCTAACAAACGGGCCACGGATCGTGCGATCTTTCCTCCCTGTTCCGTATCCTATCCTCTCCCCTTACTCACACACACTTACATTAACATGCAATACACTGCCACTCATACCGGATGACCGGTCGGGGACTTAGAGCTTGTCCCGGCTGGGGCGGTGCCCCGCTGGTGGGAGATACCTGGTTGGGGAAAACTCCGCTAGTCGGTAGTTCGGCACCGTATCTCGCCATCCAGTGGAAGGAAGATCACCGCTACCTCCCGATGAGAAACATGCACTACACTAACGGGACGAATGACCTCAGTAGATGACGTGCCCGGAATCACTAATCGATCAATCGAACGAAATAAGACGAAGGCAAGTTCACCTAGTATTTAGCGCAATCCCACGTTCATTATACGGACAGACATGAAATTTAAACTCCGGGACTGATTATTTCCAAGAAGTCACTCTCGACGTATGTACATCACACATAAATTTGTTGTAAACGGAATGCAGTGGCCTACGTGAATTGATCAATAGGCGATGGTCAATTGATCACCAATTGGAGATTTATTACTGGCTTTCCTGTTCTCGTTCCCGAACTTATATATAACACGACTAGCAATCACATATCGATGAAATAGTTCTAGATAGTTCGAGAACGTACGTCTATGGTGGATAAAGATAAAGTAAAGAAAAATGAAATTATACTAATTCTTATTTAAATGAAGTCGTAGGCTTCCGCGGCCAGAGTCATGTAAATGATCTTGGCTGTCCAGGTGACGCCGCGTCGAAGGCTGTGTTGCCGACGTTTCGACCATCTTATCGTGGTCTTCCTCAGGGCTGTTGTGCGACAGCCCTGAGGAAGACCACGATAAGATGGTCGAAACGTCGGCAACACAGCCTTCGACGCGGCGTCACCTGGACAGCCAAGATCATTTATAATTCTTATTTATGCAAACAAGTTAAAGTTTTGCAGAATTGTAGCTAATAATAGAATAATTTGATGGCTTGAGACGTTTTCAAAGAGTTCTGTAACGGATAATTGATCGTACAAGCGAATGGACTCTATAAACTATATTTTTTCTCAAAAATTCCCTTTTGAAATATAATTTTGCATTTTCAAACTAATTATTCGCTTTTCTGCGTGCTATTGCTGTGTGTATTGCTATTGCTTTTTCAGTTATTATGTAGGCCCTATTCATTCAATGCTTAATGTTATTTTTATGAATACTTTAATATCCATAAAATGCAGTACTAATGAATCACTAAATCATTATCAGATCTAACAATGTGTATTTATTCCAAAGACTTCCCCGAGCTTTTTTTTTTTTTTTTAAAGAGGTTTTGTTCCGGTTCTATCGTCAAGCGTTCCTTTTTTCTCGGTGATTGGAAACTATTTTCAGCTCAGTGAAGCTGCTAAAGCTATCTTTTCAGGTTGCTCAATATTGACGTCTGATAGTAGGGTGTGGAAGGGTTACCACAGACTTCGATATCACCACTTATCACTCGCCACCCTGCTTTTATCACAGATCGATCGAGAGGTGGTTTCGATTGGGGTGAACATCCGGCACGAGGCAAGTTCGCTCTATCAGATACGTGTTATTGAAATTCTTTGTTTTAACAGCGATATCGTTCGTATAAGAGCGTGTATCCGATGTATAATGAAGGGGAGATGTGCAGGATAAAATCTATTTATCTTTTCCCATTTCGAACGTCAAAAAATTAAATGATTATCTTGACATTCTATATTGGCGTTCAGCCTTATTAGATAGCAGGTATTTCTCTGTGAAATTTCTGGCAAAGAGAATTACTTCTTTTGTTAGTGTCAACATTATTTGAAGATTTATTCGTATTTGAGATATGTGAAATATAACTAATTTTTATTCAAATTCTTGTAATGTGTTTTTGTAAAGATTTTACTCGTGCAAAGTGTGTTTTCATATCATCTTATAAAATAAAAATATAAATAAATCATCTTATAAAATAAAGATCTAAATATAAAAGTCTTTGAGGTAAAAATGCTATTTGCGTAGGGAAGATTTGAATATTTTCTTTACAATATTTGTAATACAAGTAAAATATTTTGAAATTGTACTGCTAAATGCTAGACGTATTCTCCACATCTTTCACTTTGTTTTTTTTTTCTCTTGTTTTCTCAAATTTGAAGCAACTGAATCGTGAAATGTGGCAAATTCGCAAGAAAAGCAAAAGTATTACGCGAAAATACACGAACATATTTGCATTTACGAAATGGTATTGGTTTCTGCGTCAAATGTTCTGCAAAATTATCACGACGTGTCACCTTATAACAATGGAGTGTCAGGTTTCTCCGAAGGTCTCGGTGTGTATAGAGATCCGAGGCTGATGTGTTACGGGTGTGTAACATGGGTGGTACAGAAGTCGATCTCAAATTACGCCATGGGCCTCCAAAATAGTGAGGCCATATCAAGTTCCTCGCTCCAGAAACGTCTTTTGTTTGCAGATTTATGCCTCACTACTCGACAACATAAAGCAGTAGATGTTATTGACACGTACATTTTAAATTTTATACCTGAAGATTAATTTCGAACTTAAATTTTCTTATTTCTTGTAAAAATGTTTGTTTTCTTTTTTGATGGCTATTTAAATGAAATTCATAAGTATTTTTTCTTCTTATATTCATTTAAAACTAATTAAATGTTTACAAAAATATTTATCGATGTTTGCCAAATTTATTTTTGTCTAAAAGTACCTCGTTAAGAATGCAAGGATTAGATAATTATGCCTGATGTACACTGTCAGAGTATTATGAAACATACATAAAATAAAACGTTTCCTAAATAAGTGTGTTGTTCACAGACAAATTTTTCGTAAATACTATGTACTCATCTAACTGTTTCGGCCTCTCGTCTTGTATTACTCTTAATGCAAAGGGACATCCATAATGTATTATAAATGAGGGTACGTACTTCTGGTAAATATCTGGAAGCTCGCATCCCTTTACTACTCACAACCGTAACTTTTGTTTCATTAAAATTCTCATTTGCTTTATCTTCCCCATGCCGAGGAAACTAGCCTACTGTTTTCCGGCTGCAAATATGGAGAAATTGGTTGTCCGAGTAAGCTTCTCGGTTCTCTCACCAGTAGCGCTGCTCTCGACGGCATTCGCAAGGGTTGACTGGTTGTTGGTAAAAATATTTGTTGAAAATGGGGCATGTTCTATTTTATAAATTTTACAATTTAACCGTGTGAAAACTAGACCGTGACAAAAAAAACACCTTGAGATATCAAAATGATGGTTTTTGACGTGACATTCTGTGTCGAGAATAAATGAAAGCCACTTTTTAAATATATTGATATTTTGAATTGAGGAAAAGTTCATCTTGCAGACGAGAGAAAAAACTGATATGTAATTCTTGGCCTAATCAGTGTTAAATGACTGACATAAATTCAAATGAAACAGGGTAAAAGAATTAGATCTTCAAAATATGAGACAACGCGTTCTACTTTTACACTTAACTCACTGTGGACCGTTACTGACCTGCAAATTCCGTCAGATGAATCTCCATAGCCCAGCAGGGTCACCGGTTAACTGGAAACTGGGAACGGGAGAAGGCCGGGGTCGTAGTGAGAAACAAAAGGCGATCGCGCAGCGCTGGTACCTCCCGCGATCCCACGGGCGAACGTCATACTGTGGGCTGTGTCTTGATTCTTGGCGGCACAATTCTTTTAGCCGGATCCTTGTGATTAGCATTGAAAATAAATATAAAGGAAGCTTCTGTGTTATAGAATAGAACATTGGCATGTTTTCTATTTATATATTTATTTAAAGTTGTGTTATGAGAGTCAATTAAAGTTGAAAGCGTGCTTGATTGCAGGTAATCAACACTTAATCTCCACATCTATCATTTGAATTCTTGAAAATATTTTACTGAGATTTTGTTGTGTGCAATTTTATCTACGTGATGTTTTTAAAACTGAAATGCTCTATTAGTAACATTTTTGTTCGACGAATATCGTCCGAGGCCTCCAAATATTTATATTCATTACATTCTTGGATTTGGCTGGGGCCGAGTGAAGGAAAGCAATCCTGAGTGAATATTTGTGTATATATCGAACATGAAATTTTTTGTATGTTTTGATCTGAATTGCAAATTGAAAATGTTGGCATAATTTTCACCGAATACCGTGCCGTCTGAGATGAAATTCGCTCTCCGATGGTTCTATTTATATGTAATATTTTGACCGTTTATATATATATATATATATATCCGTCTGTTTGAACTTTTCTTCGTCACACAGCTACATAAACTGGGACGATTTGTAAAGGAAAGCTAGAACTCTATTTTTGCTTCGACCGGGAATCGAACTTAGGACCACAGCACGGGAAGCTAGTACGCTGCGATGAGGCATCCCAGAGGCTTATACTGCAGCGCCTCTAACCGGGAGGTCTTAGGTTCCAGTCCTGACAGCGACAGGATTTTCGACACTAGCTTTTCAGCTAGGTCGAATTCAGTCGCTGTCTGGAGGAGAATTCTAGCGGCCGGCTGCTCTGATCGGTAGTTTTCCGTGGTTTCTCCGATCAACACCAGACGAATGCCGGAGCAGTACCCTACCAAAAGGGCCACGGACCGCGCGCGATCTGTCCTTCCTCTTCCTTGTCATATCCTCTCCTCTTACACACACACTTACACTAACATGCACTACACTACCACATATTCGGAACCTTAGAGCTTGTCCCGGCTGGGGCGGTGCCCCGCTGGCGGGAGAGTTCTGGTTAGGGGGAAACCCCGCTAGCCGACGGTAGGTCGGCGCCGGATCTCGCCATCCAGCGGGGAAAGATCACCGCGCATATCCCGAGAAAAACATGCACTAACGGGACTAATGACCAAAGCAGTTGACGTGCCCGGAAACACGAAAAAATCAAATCAAATCAACCGAGAGCGTTTCGTAGGTTTCAGGAACTCGGAAAGGCGTGTACATTTTTAGAGGTCTTCAGGTCTTTGGGTATTAGGTCTCATGACAGAAAGTTTAATTTTTTAAATGTAGTCGGCGCCAGTTCTCGCCATCAAGCGGGGGAAGGTCATGTCCATCTCCCGAGAAATACATGCACTACACTCACGGGACTAATGACCAAGCAGTTGACGCGCCCGGAAACACGAAAAAATCAATCAACTATATATATATATATATATATATATATATATATATATATATATATATATATATAGTCACAATGTAGGTAGGTAGGCATTATGTTTCGTTTATCCAAGCTCTCTCGCCGCCCGCTCGCTGTGTGGCTTTTGGCTGCGCGGGACGCCGTGCGGCGCGCGGCGCGGCGCGGCGCGGTGTGGCTGCGGCGACGGCGGGGGAGGCGGGCGGCGCGGCGCGGAAACCCGCAATTTGCCCTAATTTATGCGGCGCAGAGAGCAGGGCAGAGCGGAGCGCTCTCCGCGGGGGAGCTAGGGTCCTCGACCCCTGCAGGGGGTCGGGGCGGGGGGGGGGCGTAGGGGCCCTCGGAAGCCCCATCCCCCCCCCCGACCGCCGCTTGGCACTCCGCTCGCCTCGTCGCGGGCTGAGGACGCCGCGAATGGATTCATTAATCGACGAGTGGCGCGCCGCTCTGAGCGGAGGACTTGTTCCGCGGTCCCGCGTTGGAATCTCGCCGCTTCAAACGAAGCTAAGTTGAGCCTCTGGGTGTGAGATTGTGGGTTTGGATGGGTTTGCGCGATGGGCTTGCGGGATGGGTTTGCGGGATGGGTTTCGGATGGGTTTGCGGATGGGTTTGCGGGATTTGGGGTGGGTTGCGGGATGGGTTTGCGGGATGGGTTTGCGGGATGGTTTGCGGGATGGGTTTGCGGGATGGGTTTGCGGGATGGGTTTGCGGGATGGGTTTGCGGGATGGGTTTGCGGAATGGGTTTGCGGGATGGGTTTGCGGGATGGGTTTGCGGGATGGGTTTGCGGAATGGATTCGCGGGATGGGTTTGCGGGATGAATTTGCGGGATGGGTTGCGGGATGGGTTTGCGGGATGGGTTTGCGGGATTGGTTTGCGGGATTGGTTTGATGGATGGGTTTGATGGATGGATTTGATGGATGGAATTTATGGATGGATTTGATGGATGGAATTTATGGATGGATTTGATGGATGGGGTTGCTGGATAACGTGGATTGAAATGGGAGAGCAAGAAGAGCCACAGTTCTGTGTAGGTGTCCTGTCATATTTTTTAATGTATCAAACATAAAAACTCTTCAGTAAATACAGAGTGATCGTCAGTTCTGTTTATCTGCCACATGCGTTTCTCTAAAATTCTGGGCAATGAATCGGCCTTTGTTTTTCTTGTCCTCCTGGGTGCCCAATTTAACATTTAATTGTGATCAGTTATTAAATTATACTTATGTTCTTTCGTATTTGTTTCAGTTGAATTAAAAAAATCTCTTATTTTAGTATTGTAATTTTAAATAGATGAAACACAAGTTTACATGATTTCATTGTTTTAACTTGACAAGTATGTGGTGCCGCAACATGACTGAGGGTTTCTCGCATTATTTGTAACGATAAAGTAAAGTTATAGTATTTTTTTTAGCACTACATATACATACAGCTCACATTTATGAAATGTAATTCCTTTAAAAAATAGGATCCAGTCGGAGTCGTTAACGATTATATCAAGAATTCATTTATACAATTTTGGGTACCGGGACGCGCTTCGTGTTAATCATTAATGTTATAGAAATAGTTATATATTATAATTTAATAATATATGCTCGAGGTACCGGAACGCCGATCCGTTGTGTTTCGCCAGAAATTAACATGTATAGTATGCATTCTATTTAGTTTATTCACCCTCTCCCATCGCATGCTAGCTGTGTATGTATATGTTGCATCGCATGCTAGCTGTATATGTATTGTATATGTTAACCGTATCCTACGTCTTGGATTCCGCTCTAACACGAATACAGGGAAGGAGCCAAACACGCTTATATGACTGGTAAAATGACTGCAAAATGACGATTGATGAAGATTAGGCGCAATGATTCAAAAACATCGTGATCTAATTTATTACTCATAGGTAGAAGGACAAGCCAGAGTGTTACACTAGTGTTAACATTGAGTGTTAAATTTCGAAGGGCCAAAAGCGTGCACTTTTCAGACATTACCAGTACGATTTGAGAACCAAGAAGAAGAGGACGAAAAACATATCACAGTTGTAATTTGTTGCACGTGAAGGACAAAGAGCGAGGCATTCGATCGAGGGTTGTGAGTGTGGGAGGCGCGCCGGTCTGTGCCATCTAGGGGTTGTTTGCGGAAGCAACAGGCGGCGCACCGCCGCCCGCCGACAGATGGCAGGTGGGCGGCGCGGGCTTGTCGAGGGCCCTCCCCCGCGCTGACGGCGAATGGAATCGCCTAATCCTCGTTACATCGCGTCCACGACGCTGGAGGAATAGAATTCCGGCCAAGCGCCTCCTCAAGCGAGAATAGCCTGGTCAGCGTGGGTCTGGAACGGCTGAAATCGAGATTAAGAGTAATTCTTGTTCGTATGGATGG